>JANTQB010000128.1:0-49553 GCA_032988175.1 Myotisia sp. PD_48
ATTGAATAAAGTGTTCGGTTGAGTGGTGTGTTCGGTTGAGGGGTGGATTACGTTAACTATGTATATTCACCAGACTAACACGTGATGATAGATGTGGCCGCTTACTAACCAATCGCGGGTCGCGTGAAAGACGCGTTTTGGAGATACGAAACCAATTAACTAATAGAAACAGAAAGATCAACTCTTCGATGCGCACACAGGATCAACACTCCTTGCACGATCCAACGGTATATCCCATTACTCAAACCTGCTAATTTAATAGTGATTTATTTTCACAATGGCCTCGGCAGTCAGGGGGAGACCAGCCCGTATGTATTTAGTTTTACTCCCATGCTAAACACTGGTCCTAATATAGCGAACCCTAGATCCCCCCGGAACGACTGTCTTGACATACACTCCCAACGGGAATCATGTGGTAACTGCAGGATCTAATTCAGCCATTCGAATATTTACAGTTGGAGATCCTGGCGAACCCAGGTCCATTGACGAGGGGGCTGAGGGCCATTTGGCCACAACAGCAACTGTATGTACTCTCTCATTTATTTTCAAATATCGGAATCTTTACAAATTCTGACAGAAAGCTTATCTTGACTCTTGGGGCCGAATAGAACGAATTGGCTATCCTGGGCTCTGAAGATGGCAGCGTCTGGACTTATGACTTGCGCGAAGGAAAAATGGATAAGCTTTTGGTTAGAAGCACCTTGCCGATACGGGATCTAGCAATTTCTCCGGATAAGGAATGGGTTGCTGTCGCAAGCGAGTAAGAGTTCAAGCCTCTCCTACTTTTCGGTTCGCCTTGTGCTGGTCGTTCCTGGTACGGACACACATTCTGCTAACACCCGTTTTCTCAATTTTTGTTTCTGTAGCGAGCTTACAGTCAAAATCATCAATATCAATGACATAACCGAAGTCAAATATTTACGAGACCAGAGCAAAGGGGCAAAACATGTCACTTTTGACCCTAGTGGCCGCTATGTCACTGTTTCTTGCTCAGACGGAATTATATATTGCTATTCGTTCACCGAAATAGAACCTACCTTACTCCACAAGATTGACGGAGTCGTTCGACGGCTTGAAACCGACAGCGAAGCAACATCAAAGGCTGTCTGGCACCCTGATGGAACTGCTTTTGCTGCAGTGGAAGCCACCAGGGACATTGTTGTGGTCTCTAGTCAGGACTGGACAAAACATAACAAATTTACCGGTGGTCATAACGCCGATATCACTTGCATTGCGTGGTCACCTAACGGGGCTATATTAGCCACTGTCGGAGCTGATCGTAAAATTCTTCTTTGGGAGGCTCGAACTCAAAAAATCATTCACGTATATACCTTCTCAAATGTCATCAATCTTGCCTGGCATCCCACAAAAAATGAAGCGTCTTTCACCACTTCAGAAGGGGAGTTGTATATTCACGATGATTTTGTACCCCGAGAGCACCTTGGACTGCTGGAAAGGATGCTAGAAATTGCACCTTTGTTTTCAGTTGGAGCTGAAGAAGAAGTTGGACTTACACATAGACCGCAAAGAAATGATCACCGCGATCATTATAATTTTAGGAGAGGAACTCCAGATTCTCTTGATGATATCCTTGGACCTGTGGACGATGATGGGTTTATTGAGGATGACGACGGTGCCGGATATGTAGATCGGATTAATGGGAATGGAAAGCGAGTGAACCCTTATCCAGACAACCTCGAGCTCAAGCGAAGGCCGGCGGGCTTATGGAAGCCTAGGTCTCGCGAGCCCTTCCAACCCAGTAGTACCCCTTGGAAGGGTAATAGGAGATACCTCAGTTTGAATCTTATCGGTTTTGTATGGACAGTCGATCAAGATACCCATCATACAGTCACTGTTGAGTTCTACGATAGGGAACAATATCGGGATTTCCATTTTACAGACCCCTTTCTTTACGATAAAGCCTGTTTAAGTAAGTTATCCAATTTCAATACCAGCTGGTCATACGCCAGATTTCTAACCAATATGAACCTTGTTGTAGACGACAAAGGAACGTTGTTTTCATGCCAGCCTAATGATGACAATCCAGCTATGGTTTTTTATCGACCTCATGAGTCCTGGACCACGAGGGCAGACTGGCGGATCGAACTCCCTAAAGGAGAAGAAGTCACCTGTAGGGGATATCATCACTAATCTTTCATATGAGCGATATACTAACTCTGGCTGTATACAGCCATTGCATTAAGCCACTCGTATATCACTGTCTCGACATCTACAGATTACGTTCGAATATATACTCTGTTCGGAACCCCATTCCGTGTTTACCGACAGAAAAGCCAGAGTGTTACTTGCGCTGCATGGCGAGACTACGTCTTGACCATTGGAAACGGGCCGGTCGGCAGTGACGGTGTCACGAAACTAACATATTCTATCGAAAATGTGCGGCATGATGAGATCTGCCAGAATGAAGATATAGTCGCGTTAGCAGAAGGCACTGAACTTCGAACCGTATTCTTTTCCGACAAAGGGGTATATATAACTATCCGAATGATCGAACCTTTCACGCTATCCGTGCTAATACTGGTATCTAGGATCCGTGTATCTACGACAGTTCAGGTGTTCTTCTTGTTCTGCAACACTGGCGAAGACCAGGACAGGCGCGTTGGGTGCCTCTTCTTGATACTAAGCTACTTGATCGGGTTGCAGATGGGAAAAAGCAAGAAACCTACTGGCCTGTTGCTGTCGCTGATGACGTATTCCACTGCATTATTCTCAAAGGGGGCGATCAGTACCCCTACTTTCCTCGCCCTTTGCTCACGGAGTTTGAGTTCCAAATACCAATATCCTCTATCTCGCCGCGCAACAAAACAGACAAAAACGACGACACGGAAATGGATAACGCGGATGACGCATCACAATCAATGAGTAAGAAACTACAGCAATCATTCGTACGAGCAAACTTGGACTTTGCGCTTTTGGAAGATTCTATATCTGCTTCAGAAATGGGTACAGCTGGGGAAAGCGAGCTGAGGAGAAGAGCAGTTGATATCGATAAAATTATTCTCCAGATGCTTGCAGTTGAGTGTCGCGAGGGCGAGGAGAAGGGAATGAAGGCCCTCGAGCTAGTAACCATGCTTCGGGATACCTCGGGGAAGATGCTTGATGCCGCAAGCAAGGTTGCGCAACGGTATCAACGGTCAATTCTGGATGAGAAGATACGGGATTTAGCCGAACGAATGCTGATGGGCGAAGCGGGAGATGTATAGGTGGATGGATATGATTTATTTGTCTATTTCTCCTCGATACAATATATCCTTCATTTATTGTTTTTAAACATACTTGTTCAGTGTAGATCTACTAGGTATGTTAACTAGCCACTAATTAGGTATGATGCTTGCTTGGCCAGCCAGCTCACACACCTGAACGAAGCCAAAGAAAGTATAACTAATAACAGGTAGTTAAAACTAAAACCGAACCTGTTGCCAACATCCCATTGCTAGTTTTTCCTTCCTGCCCCTGAGGCAACATAATTAAATAGTTCCACAAGAATGCTGCTGATCTGCTTATCTTCTTCCGATTTGAACTCAGGCCCATTCATATTGTCTTGAACGCGGAAGAAACCCCCAAAATATGGCCAAACAGCTTGCCTCCATGATCACATTTCCTCCACCAGCTACACCAGCTGGATTAAGACCCCTCAGATGTTTCTCCGGGGTTTCAAATCTATCTCATCCTTCATTACTCCTATCTCAAAGATCCCGTCGCCCCCGTCGCTCGAGTGAACCACTCCCTAACTGTAAGCGAATAATACATACGGAGTCTGGCCACCATCCATGGCCAACCCCAGCTGCATTCTTCTCTCCAACAGAATTCTATACCGTCAACGGAGTCCCGAATGGGAATAGTGACCATAAGCCACCGGATGAAAGGATTGTCAAGCTGGGGAAGAGTAAGTCGGCCCTGAACAGGAGGGCGGTCTATAAATGCTTAACGCTAACTAAGTATTATTTATTTATAGCTCTTCGCATCCTTTCTAAACAACTTCCCACGCTTCTTATCCATCCTTTACCACATGAAATTCTCTCGCCGAGCATAACTTTGCATTTATTCCCCTCTACACATCCACATTTGCCAACCGTTAAGGGCAAAGTTGCCTACCGTGCCGCACTGTGGACCGCTCCAGTTGCATGGGGAAGTGTTCCTATTCTGGGAAATGTTAACCTTCAAATCATGAGCGAGCGTATGGTGCCAAACCATATGGAAGGCTTCAATCAGTCTGAATCTCATGGTAACGAAAAACTAGTCGTACGCTGGGTCACAAAAGGCGGGGCTAAATCAACCCCAACCTCTAAAGTCGGTCGCGGTTCGGAAACAGAAGACTATGTTGCTCCAAAACAGGCGGGGACTGGGAGATCAACATCAGCGCCGGAACAGGACAGTCCCGCATCTTTGTCATCGAATGGGGTCAATCGAGGGCTGAGTTCCCTGCTAGGAGGAGATGCGCCGATATTCAAACTCGGGTCAGAAGATCAATTTACAGGTTTATTTATTTTTACCTTTGACAACCAGGGCCGAATATCAAGTCATACCATTGAACATGCAGATGAAAGTACCGGGTGGGACCGCACGGCCAAGGTTGTTACTTTGACAGACTGGCTGATTGGGAAAGCGAAGGGCGAATCGAAAGATATTGGACCTGCAGAACCTGCGTTGGCCGTTATTGAGGCTGATCCAAGCCAACATGGAGATTCAGCTCCGTTTAATCGAGTATGAAATATGAGTTTTTATTACGACGGAAGGACATGAAGAGAATCTAATATTTATCCTTACTTGGCTTCTTTGCAATACGGGCCATTCTGAAACGAATGGATACCTTGTTTTGTTCTGCGTTAAAGCTCAATTGTTATTACTGGAGTTTCGGTACCTCTCCTTCATTGTACCTACTTTATATGGGTCATTTGATTTTGCTCTATTGGCTATAGCTTTTTGGTTGGCTTTTGTATCATGTACAATACCGGAGGATTAGGTGTTATCCTGTATGGGTTCGGGTTTCTGCTTCGGGCTGGCTTTATGTTTTCTTATGTGACAAATGAATTGGAATCGAAGGGTGAAAGTAAAAGAATATGAGACCATTCCACTCTATCTGCAAAAGACATATCCCCTCCTATGTTAATTAATATTCCCTAGATGATGTAACTCCTTTCCCGTCTATTCCCAATTCCATTAATGGCAGGGTGGTGGTAGTAGTAGTAGTAGTAGGAGGAGGAGGAGGAGGAGGAGGAGGAGGAGGAATTACAGATGACAGATTGTTTCAGTTCTTAAATCCTCCATTCAAGCCGTAATATCTTTCCTTGATATATCTCAGGACCAAAATATGATCTCAAGAATTTTTCCCTAGTTTAATCTCATTTCGAAATAATAGGCGATTTCAATAACCCAAATGCAATCATGCACACGCCTAAAATAGACACAGCGCCGGTGGTGTATGCGATTTCCCTTCCACCCCACCAGAACAAGGTGCAGAAGAGGATCGGACCAGCAGCGCGTCCTGCCTGGCCCCAACTCCTCAGACGACCCATGGAAGCGCCTCGCTCGGTAGTGAGGGCTTCCAAACTACCTAGGCTGTTAAGGCCCGTGACGACGGTAGCACTGGTTATCGCTAGCAAACACCCAGCAGCATATAAGCCAGAGAGGGTAGTAACACGAGCTAGGAAAAAGAAAGAAAAGGCACAGGATACAAGGCCTATTCGGACTGTTAGTAGGGGTGGGAGGCGCCGAACCACAGAGCCCTGTAGTACAGAAGCAAGCAAACCCATCATGGAGAGGAGTCGACCATTGAGTGCAGAAGGGCTTTTCCCTAAAGCAGCATCGTAGAACCCGACTGTTAGGAAGGGAAGCGAGTACTCCAAACCAGAGAATGGCAGAAGGAAAAGGAAATGCGTAAGATTCAGAAGAGCAGGGTTATTGGTGTGCTTGCTTGGTGAATCTTTCTTCACTCCAGGTGAAGTAAGAGAGATCTCGCCCCCCCTCTTGCCATCACCATTGCTATTATTTTCTATAGCAGTATCAGCAACATGCCCGTCCGGGTTGAGCAACCTGGGGTGAGTCTCCGGTAGGCAGAAGTAGATATAGACCGTCTCAGAGACAATCAACAACAAGGAACACCCAGCCGCAGTAGCGAATGGGTTTGCCGCAAAGGTAGTAATATTACTTAGAGCAGCTCCTATCGCTGGCCCAACAGTGAACGCAATACTAAAACAAGCTCCCACCAACGCCATAGTTGCTCCCCTCTGGCTCTCATCACTGATATCCGCGGCAATAGCATTAGCCAGCTGAACGTTACCCTCACTCAGTCCGCCGACTATTCTGCTGCCTAGAAATGTTCTGAAATCCGTGGCAGCAACCCATAATGCAACACTAGCTATGTTGCCTACCATAGACCAGAGGAGTGCAGTGCGTCGACCATGTTTGTCGGATATCGACCCGATGATAGGCGCAGCAATGGATTGGAGAAAGGAGAAAAGAGAGCCTAGTGCCCCTCCGAGGAGCACAACGTCATATTTCGAGTCGATGGGCTTGGAGAAAGCATTCTTGTAGGCATTCAGGTAGTGGAGGATTTGGTTAAGAAGGGAGGTCGGCGAGGGGTCTTGTTTGAGGTAGAAGCTCAGGAGTGAAGGGAACAGTGGGAGGATGAAGGTGAAAGATACCTGGGATTGTATGAGTTAGCGATGTGACCATGAATGCCATGTACAGCGAAATAAATGAATCAACAAGCATACCAGATCCAGAAGCAGCGAAGTAAATAGGACCTTGAGGATCTTCTTCCGCTGGGTGTCAGAGAGGGAAGATGCTGCCATGCTGTCTACTATGTCGTGGTTTCCCTAGGAAATATTATAGCACCGCATCTTTGTTCTTCTCTTTTCCAAATCAATAAGTATGTGGAAGAAGGGAAATTAAGATATTGAGGCGAGCGATGTACTCCGTAGCTGACGCTCCATCCCTTTCATCCTGAAACATTTTCCACATCTTTTCTCCACTTAGCCGCCCAGGGAAACTTTTAGATTGTTTGACTGTTTAGTTAATGTTCCAAGGCAGTTGTACTATACCTTGGTGGAAAATCCGATAATAAAAATGTGAATTAGGATATGTAGAATCGTCATTCAATAATTCATATTGTTCAACTCGTTAGTAGCATATTGTGATGATAATATCCCCTATCAAACCCACCATCCCAGGATCGGTCAGTATTTACTCCCTCAGCCCATTCTCCGATCCCTTTCGCCCCCTCAAGACGTTAATAGATAAAATTACAAAGAATGCGAAGTGGATAGAAAAGAGAAGAAGGTTAGGAGATGGAGTGCGATTATGGACGCTTTAAGGGAAGATCAAGAAGCAAAAAGGAAGGGGAATCTTTTTGCACAAAAAGCTGGAAATGCACGCTAGCAAAGGAAACCAGAATCAATCAAAGAGAATCCGTTTTTGTTGTTACTTCTCTCCAATCCAAATTATATGCTTTCGTTCCTAATGCCGAGTAATAAATTGAAAAAGATGGAAAACGTGTTTCTTCAGCTCAACCTTAAACTGCTTGAGATCGAAAAGATAGGCAGGAGATAAACAAAACAAGGATTAATAGAAGATCCGTAAAGAGGTTGGAAAAGAAAACGGAGATGTGGAAGAGAGATCTCAACCCCCAAGGGAGTCGTAGTATTCGAAGTGGTAGATATACATCTCAAAATAGACCGCGAGGGAAGGGAAGAGTGTTTTGTGGCTAGATCATTTAACACGTATTTTGGTGTTCGGAGATGGAATGAACTGGGGTGTTTCCAAGTGTAGTGCTTATCCGGCGAGAGGTTCACCGGCTGTGCCTCCTTGCGAGGGGAACCCTCCACGACCGCGGCCACGATACTCCCCGCCACGCCCTCGTCCGCGCCCACGGGAATCTCCACGGTTAAAGCCTCCACGGCCTCGATGGCCATCACCACGGGGTCCTCCTCGCCCACGTAGCCCACCTCGGCCACGGCCACTTCCCTGTCTCGTGTGGCGTATAACGTGCGCAAAGCCATCTTGCGGCTGCTGGCTGCCGTTTGTTGCAGCTGTCGGTGCTGGAGCGGTATCAGTCCAGCTGTCAGATGACTCCAGAGCAGGAGGCGCCTGTACAGACGTTTCTGGTGCCTGAACTTTCACCCATTCATCAGCGATGGTGGATGCCGACATAGGATTGGTAGCCTGGGACTCCTCCCAAATAGACTGGGCCTGGATAGGGGCTGTTTCTCCAGAGAACGATTGGTCGTGCACCGAGAATCCATTTGTTCCAGTAGTGGCTTGTGCAACAGAGGGCTCCTGTAGTTCAGTTAAACCGGCATTTGCAATGGTTGGATCAGTGGCCTGCAGTGGCTCGTTAATTGCGGCTGAAAGTTCTGTTTTAGTTTCTTCTGTCCATGCGGGTTCAGTGGATGGTTGAACGTATTCAGTGGATGCTTGCTTGACTTTCGCATCTGCAATTAGGAGGAACAAGGAGGGACAAGTCAGCTAGAGAACGAGGGCAACGGAGAGTATAATACTAACAAGAATATTCAAGTAATTCCGATTCCACACTCAAGACCTTTTCATCGGCTCCATCAATCAATTTAATCATCGCATTAACGGCCTCTTCAGTGCCTCCATAAACTTGATATAGAGAGCCTTCAAAGGCACGGCCTTCAATCGATGATTCATCGGCAACCCCTCTCATCGCAGCTGCACATCTCAGGAAACGGCTAAGAACAAGCAGCCGTTCCCGATATTTTGTTTCAGCGTTATTCTCCGCGTCAGCAGCAATCTTCGACTTGAGCAAATCCACTTCCTCTTTGTGGGCCTTCTGAAGCTCGGATTTCTCCTTAGCATTGATATCTTGGTAATACGAGCAAAGTTGTTTATACTGTGAGATCTGTTCCTCGATCTGAGCAAGCGTTTCTTGGAGAGCAGGCTTTTTCAGGATTTGGGCTCTTTGATCGGCGTTGATTTTTTTAGAGGCGACGAGCTCATCGAGGGTCTGGTTAGGATATTCGGAAATAATGGCATCAACTCGGGTGGTAGCATTCTAAAGCAGATACGATTAGCCCGAAGGAAAGTTGGAGGCCAACACAGGACCGCGCAAGGGCAGGTAGGACGGTACGTACAAGCTTCTTGCTGGTATTTCGCAGGTTCCTGTGTGCAGTAGGCGTCAGCAAGGACTTGATATCATTATTCGAGTTAATAATTGGACCATTACTTTTGAAGCTCACGCAGGAATGCAGGTTCATGCGATGCAGTGCCGTTGGTAGACCCTACAGGGCTGCTAGGAGCGGCAATCTTTGCAGCATTGGCAGTTGAAGTGGTTCCAGAGACTTGAGAAGCCTCCTTTTTTCCGCGCTTCTTCTTCTCATTCTTCAGGTCGGATGGCAGTGAAGGGATGCTAGCTGGAGAGGCAGACATTTTTTATGCCAGTGAGAGGTTGGAAATACTGGTCGTGTGACAGGATGAAGAAGGGTTTTGGTATGCAACTGCAATCAATGAGTAATATGTGTACCACCCAATGATAGGATAGAGCGCTCAGAAATGATGGATTAGAAGAGCTATTGCAAAAGGTAGTGGGCGTGAGCAGAAGAAACAAGAGGAGTAAACTAAATATGGAATTGGTTTGGGTGTGAGTTGAGGCTTTGGTGTGTGTTCTGGGTTGGCGAAGGTGAGAGAAGATCCAAGAAACATCTCAATTCAGTTGACTGACTCACTATAATGAGAGCACACAGGCACTCTCCACCAACATGTTTCGTTTATATAAAATAGTATATAATTTTACTTGCTACTCTTTTGAACTCATCAATACCAGTAAATATATTGAAGAATGTAGAATGTAGAATGTAGAGGGATTGTACCATGGTTTTAGACCAATCCATACCCCTGTTTTAGCCCTTTAATTGAGGGATATACCAGCACCCCCCATTTTACAGATAAGTCAGAATCCTTGGATGCTAATTCCATCTCAAGAGCATGCCATACGATACAGTCATATCACAATAGAATGGGTAAAACAGCCTAAGAGTATGCAGCAGAGCATGGGCATATCACCCTTGAAATTTCCGTAGAGTTCCCTGAACAGAGGAGATAAGAGGTTGAGCCGAAAATGGGTAGAGAGACATGACAACGCATAGAGAACAAAGGATTGCTTGCTCCACTCACTTCAGTGACTTTCCGGATGGTTCTGGCGGAGAGTGTTTTGTCTCCTCGCTTTCTTGCCTGAAGAGAAGCTTCGCGCATCAACCTAGGAGTCAAGCAAAGTGAGCGAACTCGATCAAATATTTCCATTCGAATAAATAGTTAAAATGAAAGGCACAAATGTTGTAGATAGCAATGTAAAACTCACTCCTGGATAAACAACATGTAATCGAGAAAGATCTACGGATACACGAGAACATATATTAGCTACGATTAGAATAGAATCATGTTCATCTTTTCATACCAGGATATCGGCGTTTTTGCTTAACGCTCGTCGCGTATGGGCTTTAACGATTCGCTTCACCGTGGCGCGTGGATAGAGCTTTGAAGCAACGGCCATCTTGGTGTGCAAAAAAAGTCAAGAAGCCATCAGCACATTTATCACACCATAATCAGATAATACATATCCTTTAAAAAGAGATAAGTTTTCGAGTTAAAGGTACCTAGTCGATCATATAACTGGTTCTCAATAGCTTGTTTGTTGTTTGTTTACAATTGAAACTCCCATTCACCGCCTTTCGCTTTCTGCCAAAAGATCACGTGGAAAATATCACTGACTAATCTCCCAATTGGGAAGGTATGATGTCATGGATACTAATCCAAATCGGGTCTAGAGCGCTCTCCCACCGTGGGCGAGGGGCGAACCCTGATTGGCCGGCTAAAGCCTGAAAAAAGCGGCGAGGGTGAGCAGAAGAACTGACCAGAGAAAGATCAAGAAGAAAAGGGACGGAAAAGAGCATCGTTTTATCTAATAATTCAGCGAGCCTGACTGCCTATTCTGTGCGCCCCAGCATCAATTGGCAGCCATGCGATTTGGAAAAACGCTGAAGACCTCGGTATATGCGCCTTGGAAAGACCACTACATCGACTATGGCAAGCTGAAAAAGCTCCTTCGCGAACACGAACCTGAGCATGACTCCGAGAGGCAATGGTCAGAGGAAGACGAGGAGAACTTCGTACAAGAACTAGTGAATGTGCAATTGGACAAAGTCAATGCCTTTCAGGTCGAGACCTACAAGCAGCTGCGGGAGCGGACATCAGAATGTGAGCTAGCACTAGAACCCTTGACTGTGCAGGGAGATCAAGCGACGATAAAGGATGATGATACAAGAAGGTCAATTGCTCAGGAGACGCTCGGGAAACTGGATACGATTACCGAAGAACTAGGGGAGTTGGAGAAGTTCAGCCGGATTAACTTCTCTGGCTTTTTGAAAGCGGCCAAGAAACACGACCGCAAACGAGGAGCGCAATACAGAGTCCGTCCATTACTCCAGGTGCGCCTCTCACAGCTCCCATTCAATTCCGAAGATTATTCGCCCCTTCTCTACCACCTCTCTGCCATGTATTCTTTTGTCCGTCAGCTTCTTGGCCCTGGCGAAGTCCCATCGCAGAAAGACGGTCCTGGTGTCGATACCCATCTAGGGCGGGATATGTATACATCCCATAAATTTTGGGTGCACATGGATAATATTCTCGAAGTGAAAACCTATATTTTACGACGATTACCCGTACTGGTTTACAATCCAAATACCTCTAAGGAGTTGGATATGACACAAACCGATCCGACACTTACCAGTTTATACTTTGATACTCGATCATTTGACTTGTACAGTCAAAAGGTTGATCGACAGCAAGCCGCAGGTTCCTTGCGGCTTCGCTGGACTGGTCAACTGAAAGATCAAGCGGAGATATTTTTGGAGAAAAAAGTGATGAGCGACGGGGACAGCAGCCGTGAAATAAGAGTTCGTATTAAGAAGAAGCATGTCCAATCCTTCCTAAATGGCACCTACAAAATGGAAAAAGTCGTGCACAAGATGGAGACTCAAAACAATTATGACTCGCATCAAGGAGAAAATCTCAAACATAACGTCGAAGAAATCCAGGAGTTTATCCGAGAAAACGACCTTCAACCAGTTCTCCGCGCTAATTATACTCGAACAGCTTTCCAAATCCCTGGAGACAACCGTGTGAGAATATCTTTGGATACCAATTTGGCTCTCATTAGAGAAGACTCACTGGATGCTGAGCGGCCGTGTAGGGAGCCTGGAGAATGGCACCGACTTGATATAGATGACAATGGAATTGAATACCCGTTCCCTGAAATTCGAACTGGAGAGATATCACGCTTTCCACATGCCCTCCTAGAGATCAAAGTCCGCACAAACTCCCATGACAGACGGAGATCTAGTCAAAATCAAGCTTGGATTGCAGAACTGATGTCGTCTCACCTCGTCAAAGAAGCTCCACGATTTTCCAAATTCGTTCATGGTGTTGCTCAGCTATTCGAAGACTATATCAACAGTTTCCCTTTCTGGCTCAGTGATCTCGAAACCGATATTAGACGTGATCCGGAAACTGCGTTCCAAGAAGAACAAGAGAGGAGAGCTCAACATGCGGAAGATGAACTTGCCGTCGGGAGTTTTCTAGGGAAGGCATCCTCTGCACTATCCCATGTTCCCCATCCAGTCGGATCGCCCATCAGGATGGAGGCACCTGGGACAACCCCAAGGACCCAGATCCATGTGCCAGTTACTGAACGACCACAACCCCCTTCGATGACACCCGTCGAAGGGTCCAGGCTATCTCCAGAAAGACCCAATACTACAGAGGAAGCAGAAGTATCCCAGCCTCAACCCACTGTTACTGCTTCACTCTTACGCTCAAAATTTCCTAAATTCTCTATGTCCCGATATGCCCTTGCCCAGAGACGATCGCGGACTCAGCTTCCCCCTGGTGTATACGCGCCTGGCACCTGGATCAAAGATTCCGGGCCCGTTCGTGTGGAACCTAAAGTCTGGCTAGCAAACCAACGCACTTTCATCAAATGGCAACATATATCTATTCTTCTTGCCGGGCTGTCGCTAGGCCTTTTCAACGCCGCCGGCCCAAATAATCCCATTGCACGGTGGTTAGCGTTGGTGTATACCGGATTCGCTGTGTTTGCTGGTGGTTGGGGCTGGTGGATGTATCAAGTTCGATCAAATCTGATTCGGCAACGAAGTGGCCGCGACCTAGATAATGTGGCCGGTCCGCTGATCGTCTGTCTAGGCTTGGCGGTAGCCCTGGTGTTGAACTTCTGGTTTAAGGTATGAATTTCTTCCCTTCCCTCCCCCAAATATTCCCTACAATGATATTCTTTTGGAATACACAATTTTACCCAGTAAAAATTATCAGCTACTGATTATTATTATCTTCCTTCGTAGTACGCCGCAATCGTCTGGAAGGTCGAGCCATCGCCCCCAGCCACATCTTCCACAATGAATTTTTCAAGCCCGTCACTCTTCGATACAAGTAGACCTGGTTTACAATTTGTGGACCAGAGTTAGAATAACCTGGTGACGTGGTATATTCTGAGTGTTATGTTGGATCCTTATGTATATCTACCGACTGTATTTAGTTAGTTTGTGTTCCTGAGTCATATATATTATTTTTGTATTTCAGATGCAAAACAAAGCTTTTGCTTCTGCTACTTATATCATTCAGAAGTTGATTGTGTATTTGATTTTAATCCCCCAACGGATGAAATGAATAAAAGAAGCTTGGAAAGCCCAAACAGGAAAAGAGATTCCATTATGTTCTTTCTAGTTTCTTTGCCTGTGTGTATAACCTTGAGCTGGAAAATTGCAGGGGTTACAAGACCATAGAGCAGGTAGCGCATAGGAGGAAAAGGAGTCAAAAAAGATCTTAAACGGGGTGTAAAGAAGCAGAATATTAGAGGAAAGAAAAGTGGAACAGAGATTTTCCAAGGAGCCTGAGTATCATTAAAATGGTAATACCCGTATTAGAGGTTGTATGTACAATGCCACGTTCAGTAGATGCAACAGGGTACACTGTAAAGAATAGCAAGGTTTACAGTCATAGTAGTTCCTGCAAATGGAAAGCAGGGCAAGATTGGAGATGTTCATGAGACACGTACAGAGATATCACACTGAGGGGTAGCTCAGAAGTATTAACAACCAAGTAAACAATCAGGACCATTGTGGAAGGGCAGGGAAGACAAAAAGCACAAGAAGGTAAAGCGAAACAGATATTAAAAAGGAGCAACCCAATCATTACACCATCACCAATCTGTAGTTGCCACATGAGCCATGATACAGGGGATAGCCATCCTGGAAGAAACAAGTAGAGCGTGCCAGCCAGAATATCAAACCAAATTAACACCGGTACACATGCAAACAGAGGCAGAAATACCAAAAAAGTATGTCAAGAGGTAATCGAGGAGTGGGGATAAATTAGACAGAATAGCTTTTGGACGGATATCAAAAGAATTAATAGGGTAATGGCCGACAAAAAAAATTGATAATGCACAAAACAAGAAGCGATGAGGCAGAAAGGACAAAAAAATCGGAGGATGGATAAAACATGATGGGATGCGAAGAACAAAGTACAAACCCACATAGAGACGAAAAGCAAGTAGTACAAGGCTCGGATATCGACTTGATAACGAGTCAATACTGCAAAGGAATACAGGACAATATCTTGTACCATGATAGCATTTTGATCCAGGGGATCAAAATGTTAATAGTAGGAGGCCTCGCCAACTTTGTAGTTGGGAAGTTCGTCAAACCAGTTAGTTTCTGGGTCATATTGATACACTTTGTATTCGACGCCATATGGTTTCTAGGGGTCATCAAGTCAGCATTACTAATAGTGGACGAAGGGAAAGGGGATAGAAAAACTTACTGGCTCCAAAGAGTAGATTACTCCAGGTGGGACCGCAAGGTCAGTAAGATCCTCACGCTTCAGGCCGAGGAAATACGCTAGAAGAGTTCTCGCAACGGATCGAGGGCCAACCAGCAGGACATGGTCTGTCATGCGTTCGACTTCAATGATTACAGCGCGCAAACGATTTATGACATCGAGGTAGCCTTCGCCTCCTGGTCCAGGGAACCTGTAATGTAATTTTCTGTGACGTCTTGCATCAAATTCATTAGGGTATTGGTTGCGGATTTGGTCGTATGTTAGCCCTTCTAGTAGTCCAGAGTTCAGTTCGTCTAACATGCGCATTTCTTTGACATCGTATTCTTCTTCATCAAAATATTGCGCGGTTTCAACTGATCTGGCCAACATAGAAGTCCAGACACAAAAATTCCGTCGCTCTTGCAAATTGGTTTGGCCGGAGTATTGTGGATTAGGTGGGGTGCTATCACCAGGCAAGGGAGGGAAATGGGTGGTAAGCGCTTTGATCTTCTGGTACTCTTCCCAACGGGCACGTTGGAAGTCGATGAATTTCGCCAGAGCTTGAGCATAGCGGATTCCACTATCGCTGAGTGGTGAATCTCCTCCGATCTTGCCAGTCAAGTCATCTAGACTTTCACCGTGACGAGAGATCCAGATTTGGCGAGGCGAAAGGTTGAAGTTAAGTAGGTAGTATACTACCTGCGATGACATGAAGCCATTGGCTTGATGGGCAACAACTTTGCGCGACACATCGATGGTCTGGATATATGGCATATTGTGAGATTCTTCATATGGGCCAAGAGCCACGTAAGATTTTTCATAGAGCTTGACGCGCTTTTTGAAATCTTCGAGGGCAACAGTAGGCTCCATGTCCTTATAGTCTGGGCCTGACAACTTCAACCGCATGTTCGCCTCCAGGAGGGTTTTGTCCCAGCAACAACTCTCAAGGAACAGGACATTGAGTTCCGGGCCGGCTCGGTTACGAATATGGTCCATGAGGGACTTACGGCGTTCGAGTGTGCTGTTCGTAGCGTCCAGAATACCAACACTACCTCCCTGCTCAAGAATATAATCTAAGAGCTCATCTAATGTCGCGATAGCAACTTGTTCTCTCAGCTGAAAGGCACGTTCGTTCTTAGGGTCAAAAAACCCGGCGGATTGGTCCATTCCTTCAGGCGCGCCATTGGTAGCTACTGGCTCATCCTGGAAGCCAGCATCCGTCATCGGGCTCGGATCGCGTACAGGTGGGCTTTGCTGTTCAGGTTGTTCCTCCAAAGCTTTATCGTTGAGCAAAATAGCGGAGGGAGGCGGAGGAGGCAATTGTGGCCCAGGCAAGCTCATTGATTCCCCTTCTTCTTCTGGCAATTCGCCAATGCTCAGCTCACGAACGAATTTGCGTAATTTGGCATCGACGGTAGGGTCAGTGGGGAGAGGGCGCGCCTGTTCTTGCGAAGTTGCACTGGCGACGATCCGACGGCGTTCACCCACATTGAAGATCCTGGCATCGTGTTGCAACCAGTTTAGGTAGCGGCATAGCTTCTTTGTAATGTAACTCTTGCCTCTAGCAGGCAAACCCACCATGATAATGACAAGTTTTGAACCGACATCGCGTTGCGCAATGCGACCGTCAGGAGAGACCTTGGACTTTGTGAGACCAGGAATATCAAGAGTTGTAGCGCGAAGTTTGCCAGGGGTCGAGGCGCCTGATCCGTAGCACCGAGGGGTTCTATCGCGATAGAGACAAAGTTGGATTAGCCCAGCCAGGCAGTCATTTTGCAGGTTTCAACAAAACGGTGGGCAGGGGGGTCAATCAAAGATACTGGTAATAAGACAAGGATTGGATAATAACATAAAACGAGGCAGAGGGAGGAAAGTACGGAGTACAGATAAGAGTTGGCTGGGTACTTACATCTGCGGGGATGGCGGTGCGGTAGAAACCGGAGTGTCTGCGAGGGCTTTCCCGAACCCGGCGGTTAAAGAGGAGCCATGAGATGCGTGGGTCGGTTGTGGATTCAAAGCAGTATTATTTAAAGTGCCTCGAGGACGTTCAGATGGCAGCTCGTTGCCAAGCGCTCGTCCAACAACAGTTTTCGATGGCGGAGGAGTAAGATTAGAGTCATAGTGGCGGCGTGCGGTGTGACTCTGGCAATGAGAGTGAGTACTGTGGAGTGTTTGGTCCATCATCATGCATGTGCATTCATCACTTGGGACAGACACAACCAGATCAGGACAAGAATCAGAGTCAGATCCTGAATCTGAATCCGAATCTGAGACTGAGCCAGCACCGGAACAAGATGGTGGAATCACAGTAGTAGAGGATGGGGCGACTGCTGCTGCAACAAAAGAAGAAGAAGAAACTGAAGCTGATGATGATGATGATGGTGATGGTGACGGTGATGGTGTTGCTGTTGCAAGGTTAACTGTGTTTCTAAGCACAACTGCCTTGGCAAGTAGCGAGTGTCCAGCAGCCATCACACTAATCAAGAACTCACTCCTAGGCTCAATCAGATTGGGCTACCATTCAATTAGATCAGATTAGATCCCTGCTGGCTGGTCTTGTTGAATCTGGAAGCTTGCGGGTGCTGCGGATTCTCAGGGCTGAAAGCTTGACCAAGCACAAGATGACCTCACTATGGAGATCTTTCACCACAATGCCAGGGATCACAACAAGTGCGGCGAACGCGTGTTGAAACACACAAAAGCTACCAGAGAAGAGCTAGGAAGCTTAGATTTTGGGTTCAGCAGATGAGAAAACACATGAGATGGAAGGATGATTAACTAGTTAGGATGGAAGGGCTGACTCTTGGGTCTAACTAATCAGTAGGGGAGAGAATAAGTAGGATGGAATTGAGTCGAAGAGTGTGGGAAGAACAACAAGGAGGAGAGACAACAACAACAACAACACACAGAAGATCAAGAATAAATAAAGCCTTTTTTATTATTTCCACTGTAATAAACACTACACCCTTCCCCGGAGCATCCTGAACGTTTTTTGCCATCACCATGCATAGCTGCTTATTTGTATACCCAAAGAGAAGTTCATAAGGAGACGCACAACAGTAATAATACTTGATATTTATCAAGTTCGAGAGTCTATCTAAACCACACTCTTCGCAGCCAACTATAAGACTTCTTATCTCAGCCTAAGCAATTGCATAACATCTCCCACGCACTGAATAGATCCCGTCATTACACAAAGCTGAGGCAGGAAGTGGTTATGCCAAGCAGAGCCACACAGCTGATCAATTCAAGAACTATAACCCGACTCGATCTTGGCTCAGAATTGAGGGACAACAAATCTGTGTGCGGCGTGCTGCCATGACATGACCATAGTCTCCCTTTTTAATGTCTCAAGTTGTGCAGCGATACCATCTAGAGACCACCGAGGCAAATTGGAATTGTAGGCGAGGCGTTTCGCCAAGCGATCCCGCCCGAAACCTGTGCTTTCGTGGAAGGAGAGGATTCCTTGGCTCGTACATAGCGGACGGAGTTGGAATGCCGGTCAAAATATACAGGTTAGTCCGCCAACCCTTAGATGGTGCGGTTGTCTAGTTCCTCTCGAGTAATGGAGTTCTCCTTCCCCGACGAGAGGGAAAAATTGTCCGAAAGTCACAATGAGCAAAAAAAAAAGGGAGCCCAAGAGAGATGTAGAACCCGAGATAATCTACCCCAGTTAATAGAGTCCCAGGTTAGGGTCGAAGTTAGGAATGAGACCTGGCAACCCGGAAAAAAAACAAGGACATTATAACGCCATATATAGATATCGTATTGAAGCCGTCATCACACATCCAACGCCAGTGTTAAGCCCAGCAAACATGCATAAGCTGCCACACTCAGGGCCGTGAGCACCACCACAACATTCCCACTAGTACGAAACTTCTGGTGTTTGACACCGTTCTCGTCAACCTCGGCGAAAAACTGCTTATTTCCTTGTTGTCGTCGGAAGAGTCCAATGGTCATCACTCCAGCGCCATAGACCGCAAACAGGGCACCGATGCTGTAAAACTCGGCCGTAAAGATCTTTAGAACAACCAGTGCAAACGAAAACTGAGAGATTGAGGTGCGGATATACGCTCCTTCGAATGTTCGCTGGGCCGCTCGCACCTCCACCATTTCCTCAGGGGTGAGAACCACTGAGCGAGCCCGGTGACGGTGGAGCTGATACCGGTCTGCGGCCCGTCGCTACAAAGAAAAAAGCACAGTTAGCATATTTAGCTTCCGAAGCCATGAACTACGCTATTCAAGAATGGGTGCGATGACGAGCTTCAGAAGCCATCTCATTGGAGGATTCCAAGCACCAACCTCAAACATCGAAGATCAACTACCTCACGAACGACCAATAAGCGGTGATTCCAGAAGCACTTGTCATAAAGCAATTCAAAAGAACAGCCACTATGTCCAGACTATATTTGAGCCACGTTAGGCTTTGTTGAACGGTCTTTTGTTGATTCTGTTTTGTTTGGTGCAGTTCAAGGCTTCCTATGATCACGTGTGGCGATCACAGAATCAATGAATATTTGGAACAGTTTTTTTTTTTTTTGCTTCACCCAACCCATATTATATATTATATATTAAATAAATATCTTTATTTTTAATATCCGCATCACTAGCATGGCTTCATTTATGCAGGGTTGATATCACCTACACAATCACGTCACTGCTCAGGCTTGGAATTCATTACTATTTTATGTCGAATTATTCCTCAGGAATGGCGAATGCCACCCATTGATATTGACCCTCCTTCTCACTTCATGCAGATACACGGCCTAAAATGGTCTCGAATAGCAATCTAACCACCCATGGTGCATAAATATTGGCACATATCCTATCAAAATTATTCTATTGATTCTCCCCATGTGAATCTGGAAGATGTATCTTATATACAAGTTTGAAGGCATAGAGATAGCTATGAATAATGAGCTATATAGGATTTCCCAGTCGGTTCTTACTATTATGCTTTGGATGTTTTGTGTTACTCTCTTTGGCTTCACATAAAATTTCCTTTCTTAGGTGAAATTTTATGTCCAGCCATCGAGCTTACGCGTGATTCATTAGGGAGAGTCAAGCTTCACTTTCTGCTATTCAATTTTTGTTTATCTACTGACAAACTTGCTAGTATAGTATTCGGGTGCATATTCACACCTAATTTTGCTGCCTGTTGTTCTATTAATACCTGATGCTGGTCCACCTTCTTGTATTCCCCCTTAGAACATTATATTTTTTACTATCTGCTTCTAGGCTTCATAAACTCTGATTGTTCTACTTGGTGATTATATTTCCTCAATCCTCATTGCAACAACTATTCTAGGATCAGGTTTGTTGGGTTACAAAATGCCGCTTATGCAGTTAGAAGTCTTGCAAAAGAGGGCCAAAAAAAAAGACTTTTGGAAGTCTCTCAACCCCGAAAATTCTCAGCAAGTTATACGGCTATTAATGAAAGAGGTAGAATATCCACTGTATTCCCCATGGATCACATTCTAATGATTTCTTTCCCTCATCTAGCTTGGGTTAAAGGACCCCAGTATTTTTCATTACTGGGCTCATCGAGGCTCTGGTCCAGGGGCATTGACTATCCGACCCCGTTCTCGTGCCTTTCAACTCTGTCTTCTCCATGGTGCATTTGTAACCTATGAAGCTCAGATAATGTCTCGCCCATCATTCATCACCAATCGGATATATTACTTCGAGGATGTTGAGAAGATTGAAACACTTGGTGACACTATCCTTGTCATTATAGAAGGAAACCATGGGTCACCAAAATGCCCACAATGTTCGATAACTTGAGTTGCTGAGGATTTATTAGAGCATAGAGACTGTCATCATGACTTGGGTGATCATCTCCTAGTCTAATACATCCCAGCTGTTCTCTTCCTAGAAGCTTTATGATTCTGATCAAACGAGTGGATTCTGCATCTTCATACACCTTTCTGTAACTAGCTAGAACCAACTCTGATAGCAACTCGTAATCGGTTCTATTCTCCTCATGTTCACCTTCCATTAACCGCCCAGTTTGAATTACCTGGTCACTTGAACTGATTTACCTCGAAGTTACGAAAGTGGAGTTTGCGGAGGCAAGACAAATCTTGGTCTCCCATTGAGGTTTTTGGCACTAAATATAAATGATTAATATGGAAACTCATCTTGGAAAAATGTAAACATAAAAAGCAAAGAGGTGCCAAGGCTCGAGGCTCGCTCTTGCAAGTAGACTCTAGAAGGCGAAATGCCTTGAAAGAACAGTTTCTCGTGCGATCAATACCAGGAAATCCAGGGATGCGACTGATTCTGGTTACTCGGCCAGGCCACAAAATGTGGAGATGGTGTGTGGCTTCGGTGGTGCAAAGCTTTGGCATTATTCATATTGCAGGGACCCGTCAAATTTTTTTTAGCACTTTTTTACATCATAGGTACATTGAAATTCAGGTTTAAAGTATTTAAGGATTATTACTGAAAATCTGGCGCGAAGCGAAATGCACGCATTTGTTATTCTTTTCTATTCTCGTATATACTGCATCCACGAATAATCCAACAGCGAGCTACACCGCCCATTCTCGGAATCATCCAAGTCGGTCATATCAAAGGAAAATGGTAATACATGCAGCAAGACAACACATTCCGGTCGTCGAAGTGTGCATACCCTTCGCCTGAATATGTACATATATCGGTCAGTTATTCCGAGGCAAATAAGAAATCGCATACCAGCTGTAGTACGACCCAACAAGCAAGGGTAACAAGCTTTTGAGTGAAACAGTCATATAACCCAGTAGAAGAAACGGGCGAGCGCATGGAATAAGCAGCAACGAGTACCCATACTGCGATCAAAGCCCGCCGTCCTCTGCTCGGTGAGAAGGTTGGTGCACCCATCGGGAAGAGAAAAAAGAACGGGTTTTCAAAGGGATGGTCCTTAGACGCGGTTCGGCATAAAAAGGTTAGGTTTCAAAGCCAAAGTAATTCCCCAGAACTGCTCCATTGTGGGCCAAGTCTCCAGAATGCCATTTCGTATGAGCCTGAAATCATGCACCAAATTGAAGACGTCGGTGGATACGTAGAGAAGTTTGATTTGTCCGGGAAAGTCGCCCACGGGTGTCTCCCTTATCCGCAAAGAATTCTGCGGTCCTCAGGTTTTATTTTTCTTTCTTTCCCTTCGTACGGCAATCTGCTTTGACCCGTTCATAACAAGTGAAGGGCCTCGAAAGTAACATTCCTATTATTTCAGTTGTGATTTCCTTTCTGTGGTTTGTAGAGTTAAGCCGAGTCCGCCAAAGAATCAGTGACAGCTGAGCCGCAAGCAGGCGACAAAGGCTAATAAGAATAGCACCAGAGGTGCAGGAGCGATAAAAGACAGCGCAAGGATTAGATATTACTCTAACTCGTGGTCCTTGCTGAGTCGTTCGAATATTCGAGCAAATAAATCTTCATCTCCGACCCGGTAAACCTAGGAAGAACAGGCCATGGCTGTGATGTTGAAGAAACTGGATGCGACTGAAGGTATTTCTCCCCCTTGATTCCTCGCACAACCACAGCCTGCCTGAAAGGGGATCTTCAGGCAGGTTCCATTGGCGCAGGGCTGACCTTGCTTTTGCTTTTTTCTTTCTCTCTGCCCTCTAGTCGCCAAGCACAATACTCTTGAGAGCTGCTGGGTGGTGCTGTATGGGAAAATCTACGATGTAAGTTGAACCTTCGCCGTCTTTATAGATAATGGGATATGTCTTCTGTCTCATATCTTTAAACCCTCGGCTCGCTTCCATCCTCGCCGTTGCTTTTTTTCATGCATCGGCTTTCTTCGTGTCCTTAACCGGCATGATCAAAGCGCTGGTTGGTCCAGATGCAAATGCATGCAGGTCAAACAGCACTAGACATGGTACTCGGAAGGGAATAGGCGATCTATCCGATTTTCAATAGCCGACACAATTTTTCCTTGCTTTTTAATTATGGAGTGTTTTATAGGTTACGAATTTCCTGCCCAATCATCCAGGTGGTGCAGGCATCATCCTCAAACTTGCCGGCAGAGATGCGACCGAGGAATATGATCCCATCCACCCAACGGGCACTCTGGAGGAAAATCTCCCGCCAGAGTCATTGATTGGCGCTGTCGATCCGGCGTCACTCGACAGACTTGGCCCTGCAAAGGCTGGTAGTGACATTGATATTAATCCTATCCCGCCCCCCTCCTCCTCCTCTGCAGACAATATAACTCTTTCATCTCCAGTGAAACTGTCGTCGCTGTTAAACATGGACGACATTGAAGCTGTGGCAACAAATAAGCTCACCAAGAAAGCGTGGGCATATTATTTCTCTGCTGCCGACGATTTAGTCTCCAAGTCACTTAATAACACCATATATCGGTCCATACTGCTTCGCCCTAGAGTTTTCATCGACTGCAGAAGATGTGATCTCTCTACTACGGTGCTGGGCTACAAGTTAGGGCTTCCTATATATGTCTCACCTACTGCCATGTGTCGTCTCGCCCATCCGACAGGTGAAGCTGGCATTGCAGCTGCATGCTCAAAATTTGGTGCAATGCAGCTGATATCCAACAATGCCTCGATGACACCTGAGCAGATAGTTGAGAATGCCACGCCAGAACAAGTATTTGGCTGGCAATTATATGTGCAGACCGATAGAACCAAAAGCGAAAAGATGCTGGCGCGTATCAATAAACTGAAAAACATCAAATTTATCTGCTTGACGCTCGACTCGCCAGTGCCTGGTAAACGAGAACATGACGAACGAACCAAAGATCTCGAAGAGACTACCGACATCTCGCAGGTTGTTCAATCTTCGGGTGGGCGTGCGGTCAGTGGTGGCAGCGGCATAGGACAGCAGTTGTTCGGCGGAACAGACGCGTCTCTAACCTGGAAAGATACCCTGCCTTGGTTAAGGAAACATACCAACCTCCCTATTGTTCTTAAGGGGATCCAAACCCATGAAGATGCATATATTGCCTCCTTGCATTCGCCACAGGTCAAAGGAATCATCCTTTCCAACCATGGTGGTAGGGCGATGGACACAGCACCACCAGCAGTGCACACACTGCTTGAAATTCGGAAATACTGCCCGGAAGTATTCGATCATATCGAAGTCTGGGTTGATGGTGGCATCAAGCGTGGGACTGATGTGGTTAAGGCGTTGTGTCTGGGTGCAAAGGCCGTAGGTGTGGGCAGAAACGCACTCTTTGGCCTAGCAGCAGGTGGAATTGTTGGAGTTGAACGGATGCTCCATAGTACGATTAATTCTCGAATCCATACCATAATCCAGAACTTTTCTTTTTAGCTAACTGGTATTGATTGCAGTTCTGGCGACGGAGACCAAGACAGCGATGCGGCTATTAGGAGTCGCCAAATTAGAGGATCTTGGAATGCAGCACGTATGTCTCCATCTTTCAGTTGACAATTTTTTCCTTGATTGGTATGAGCTAACCGAATACTCTAGATAAATGCTCGGGCCGTTGAACAGCATATCTATGACGGCCCTTCAGGTCTTGGTTCACCGGGGAATGTTTTAAGGGCTAAGATATAAGATATTGAACTACCTAGGTAGTTAGTTATTTGGTGTCATGTAACTAACATAACTATACAAATTGAATACCGACGACAAGAAATTTCACCCAACCCTCTGCACAGCCCTTACACTTGCCCCTCCCTACTAGGAGGAAGACGCCAGTCGTACCTACTTGGCAGGGTAACTTAATTTTGCTGCGTCATGACTGAATCTTCCCAGGGCTCATTATAATTACATAACAGTATCATAAAAATTAACTACCTAGGCATATTACATAGATCTTTTACTAATCAATTTATTCAAGTAAGAACTTTTTTTTATGATATCTAATAACTAATAGCTTACTAAAGGATCCATTTAATAGTTACTATAAAAATTTATAAGACAATTCAGGTACCCTACGATGAGGGAGGTGCAGACACTTTTGGCGAGGTACTGTATGTATCCTCTGTTGTAAGAAAAATGAAACGAATGGGTGCCAAACCTCTGGGTTCCAGCTGAGGCGTGGAAGGCCGCGAAAGACGCCAGAGAATTTTGGTAGCGAGGTCGGGCACTCCTTGCGAGTCCTGAAGTATAAAGGACAGAGGACAGAGCACTCATATGCTCGGGCTCTACCAGGTACCTAGGCATCAAGGACATTCCACAGTTGTTGCCAAGTGTATGCATGATATCTAAGTGCTTCATGCTCCGTGCTCTGTGCTCCGTAAATATTAATAGATCCCAGAGAGAAATAGGGAATGCATCTGGTAATTGTATACGGAGTACAGGAGCGGTTTGAAATTTGTTCCTGATAAGTACCTAGGGAGTCGACGGAGATACTCGCCTACAAGTCAGCTTAGCAGGTCTCCAGCACGGAGTACTTGGTTTTTTTCGTTGTTTCCATAAATAGATATACTTTGCGGGAAGGATAATATCTAAAAAGTGGTTGGACGGAGTACGGAGTACTCGTTACAAGGAACTGGTAAATATCTTGGTTGTCTCCGCACCTTCAAACCATATCTACAAGGCAAGGGCCATTGAATTAAGAGAAGTACGGTTTATGGAAGGCTGAAACATCGGGAAGATGAAGATATATAATAGTTAAACGTAACCGACATTCGGGAGCAAAAGGGGGTTTCGCCCTATGGAGCCGCCCGCCTGGACCGCCTGGTGCTGCTTATGGTGGATTAGCAGTGATCCACTATCCAGATATCGGGGAAAAACGCGCACACAACTCGCATGCATGGAGGTGGAGTTGACGAGAAAGAGCGGCTGGTAGGGAGTTCCACCAAAATACGGCTTGCATTTCCGTCAGCGAATAACACGAAAACCTTGGTCTACGGAGTATTTTTCCATCATCCAGATGCTGCGACGGCATGGCCTGGCAACGCCTCCATGAGTATAGAGTAGTTCCCAGTGAATATACGCCAATGACAGGAACAGTTTGGAGCTTGAAGCTGATATGTCGATATTGGGGTTTAGGCCTGTTGAGCGCGGCTCAAAACCAAGTTTACCATCGGTTGACACTCCTTGTGAGATTCTTACAGACACAATACATTATCGAAATTCACGAGGACAGCTTTTGGTATCTTTAAGTTGGGTCCAGTAACTCACCACTCCTTGTTTCGTGAGGTGGAATTCTAGTTGGCTCAAATTCAGACTTCCCAGAATCCAGGCTATCGTATCTCAGGATTCGAGAAGGATAAGCTCATAACTGATATGCTCGCATGTCCGAGTCAGGGTAACCCACCAGTTAGTTAGGTACCTAGGTAGTCAGTCGAGTGAGTGTGATTGCTACTCGGTAGATCCTAATAGGGGTAAATATATCTACTTCCTTAGTCCGTTTTCTTCGCAACCAAGGGACTAGGGCTCTGGCTTTCGGAGATTAACTGCTCGTAGAAGGATACGGATAACATAGTAATTCTGAGCAATGTTCGCCGCATCACTCTCAGGGGACTCTTTTTTCCAACCCTCCATCCCTATTTCACTATTTCTCCTTTCTCTGGGCTATTTCAACCGAGCAACCTGGGCCATACTCGTGTTCTGGCTTATGGAGTCCGCACTCGTGGCCAGGTAGGACAACCTTGCACGTACGGGCACTTTTCAACAGCCACAAAAGCCATCAACCCTCCATGGAGAACTGGATAGACTTATGTTCCAAAAGGGGTCAGTGATCGGGTTACCAAGCCTTCGCGTACAGAGCATACAGAGGACTGGATGTATGAAGAAGGACTCGGTTCAGAACTAGGCGGGAAGTATATACTGAAGGGATTTTTTTGCTCCAGATTTTCAGGATGCAAAATTGGATGCCAATGAGTTGATGTGAAAATTTCGGTACCAGCTCACGGGAAATGATCCGGTGTACATCCCGGTATACGGTATCGGCTAAGCCAGGATCTCACCATTGGCGACCAACCTCAACATAAACTAAAGCCCTCGCATATGTTTTCTTTTTCTTCCTCGCGTTTCCAGAACATGATCTGTACTGAGATTTCAGCGCATGAGGCACAGTGCTATTCGAGCATCGTGAATGGAAAAAAAAAAAAAGCGATCTTGTCGCTCGGTCGACCTTGAAGCGAGTTTGAATTCTCTGAACCAAACCCCACTGCCAACCCGCTTCTCTCTTCCCGTCCCTCCCCTTCCCTCCCTTCCGTTCCTCCAGAAACTCTTTTTTTGCTCTTGGACTATCGGCTCGCTGCCATCTCCCATGCAACTTGTTTCGTCGTTGCATCCGAGCTCCCTCTACACCGAGCACAGGCATACCCGGCAGCGGTGGGCGGAGAAGCTGAGATTCGAGATTCGAGAATTGCTTCTTACCCTCCCAACCTGAGCTTTCAATGGTATTTTCATGACGAACAACCCTTGAGCAGGGTTGCCACCATCGGGTTTTCTCCACAAGTGCTCGTGTTACTTGCTGGCACGGCTTTGGCTCACTGTCGCTCCGCCAATCATAAACGCTTGAAGCTGCCGCTCTTCACGCTAATGACTGCGCCGATTTCTTAATCGATGCACATTTAACTCCGGAATCATGGCCCATCGGTGGATAAATTGTAGGATTGGTCCTTGGTTTCACGTCTTGAGTTTTACGGAATACATGTGTTGCCTCAAATCCTGAACAATCTTTCTTGGTATTTCTCAAGCTGGCGAAGGAATTCTTTAGCCACCCATCTAGCGGCATGAAGATTGGATTTAACACGAAGCAAGCCTGAGAGGTGTTGCTTCTAGACCAGGCTGTGGCCGATCGATTTGCAACCATCATCGGTTCGTCTCCTGACTCACATCTGTGCAGCTTAAGCCTTAGGTCGGTTCGCTTTCAGGCACGGCACAATCTCAGAACCGTATTTCGACCACCAAGAACTCCAGAGCGGGTTGGTACACTCCTTATAAACCGGCTTCTTCCCAACCGACAGACTCAACGCGCAGCTAGCTCTCCGGGGAGATTTTTTAACTTTCCTGCAGTAAGAAAACGGGGCTTTCTCCAGATTTCTACGGAGTACGGAGTACCTGCCTTACATTCTCTTCTTGATAACTATTTCAATGCTCCACATTCTTGAAAACCCCTCGAGATTTGTTTTGGCTTGCCAGTTCTGACCCAGTTGGATATATGCTGTGCCATCACCACCATCATTTGTGAACTGGGACTCTATCTTCCCTGGATTCCTCGCAGAGAACTTCAACAACGCCATGTAAATATGGTCGATGACAGGAATCAAAAAATTGAGCTTGCGATCACAGCCATTTGCCCATGTTTATCCGGCATTGCTGTCGTTATCCGATTATGGGGGAGAAAGATATCTGGATATCGGTTCGGATGGGGCAAGTTGTCGATCACTTCACGGAGATGATAGCCATATGCTAACAGTTGTATAGATGACTGGCTGGTCGTAATTGCATATGTCCGTATTTTCACCCCTGTGATAAAGCTGTTTTAACCCTCTTGACTAACTAACGGGCTGTTCCAATCTTCCAGATCATCCTTATCGGTCATACGGTAACATCGTGGAACCGTGAGTAAAAATCCTTTCATGGTTCACATCGGACTTTTTACTGATGGATGCTGCTTTCCAGATATCAAGCTGAATTTTATCGGGCTGCCGAAGGCGGATCGGCCACCTCCCCGTCCGGAGGATGCGGGAACCATTAAGAAGGTATAGATGAAATCCATGTCCCTATTTGAGTTCAGATATATAAATATCACTCGAGGAAGAAACATGCTTATTATTTGCGAACAGTGGAGTTTTGCGAACCAAGTATTCTACACGCCGGCTCTACCTCTTATAAAGCTGAGCATGCTTATCTTCTTGTCTCGATTGAAACCTCCATCCAAAAACATAGTGCGCATGATCTGGGGTACTTTTGCCCTCACCGCGGGACTGTTTATAAGTGGCTTTCTTGTGGTACTTTTTCAATGCCGTCCGGTTAAATATGCGTACACGCCAGATCGATTGAAGGAGGCGACTTGTATAGACCGACAGCCATTTTTCATATTTGGTTCAGTAACAGCCATCGTCACTGATCTTATGGTCCTCTCGATTCCCATAGCTATTACTTACGAGCTTCAGTTGCCCCTACGCCGCAAAATCGCTGTCACCCTGCTTCTATCTCTCGGTGCAATGTAAGCCAGCAGCAATATATATCTTTAATACCGGATATTTGCTAATTTCTTTTGAAAATAGTGTCACAGTTATTAGCACCTGGCGTTTAATTGTTTTCGTCCTGATTTTCTACACTGCCAAAGACACCATCGATTCAAGACATATAGTTACCTTCTGCGCCGCATCTATCGAGACACATGTAGCAGTCATTTGTGCCTGTGGCCCAGCCATGAAACCAGTTATCAAACGATACTTCCCCCGGATCATCGGTACCTCTCAGAACAGGACAGGGCGTCGGACTTACGGTCTGTCCGGAGGATATGCTGCAAGTGGTACCAAGAATAGCCGTCTTGGACCCCACCATTTGCGCTCCAGTAACAACGAAGATGATATGTTTGAGATGACAACATCTGGGCATCGACATCGAGTTGACATTGCAGGTGGCGGATTGGATGGCACAGCTGGCGGGGTGGGTAAGAAGGTATCGAAGCGTCTCAGTGTTTCCGAGAGTGATGAGGAACAAATAATGAACAAGGCTGGAGGCATAGTTAGGACATTGGACGTTTCGGTGAAGTACCAGACGGAGGACGGGCAACATGTTCCCCGCCAACCATCCAGAGAAGGAAGAGCTACAAGTGTAGATAGTCTTGTATAGGTGAAGGTGACATCCTGTCTCCCTGGAAGTTTAGTAATTCTTCTGATTCCAGCCTCACCTGCATTTTGTTTAATTTTTTTTTCTCTATGCATACCCCTCGGGCAGCCATTTCCTAATGTGGCGGTTGGCAAGCCATTTTCTGAGAACAGTTTGCAGTAACTAAAAGAATTGAAAAAGCGTTTTGGAAAATAAAAAATTAACAACGAAATACCCTATATATACATAAAATTTGTCTTCCCAGCAAGCTCTAATGAGAGTCAACTAGTTAGCCCGAGAGGAATCTCAGTTCAAGGGTAAATGATGTGCTGATTCAGCCTACCAAGGTTGGTCCTCAGTTCAATTTCGAAGTCTTTTGCTTTTGAGAAATGCTTAGGGCGTAAGGTTAGGTGTCTACTATTAACTATCTAGTTCTGAAGCCAAACCCATGTGAAAATGCTACCAGTGGTAGGCACGTGATAGGCTGCTACAAGAAGGCAACCTGATGAGGGCCTTATTACCAGCTAGAATTTTACTGAGGAGTTGCTATTCTTAATGACCAATAAATTTATATAACTACCTAGGTAACTGTTCAATCAAGAGTTAACTAGATCAACGTGATATTTATTCCAATAGAACCAGAAAGTGAGGAGATTGAGATGAACAAAACCGTGGCCTGCGCTGCTGTTATCCCTGTTCCTCTCCCCGCACCACATGGCCATGCTCTCCCCTCAAAATCAGCATAACTATCCTATTTTTTGCATCGTAATAGAGACATCCTGCTTGACACTGACACCGACGACCACCCCTCTTGACACGCTAAAGGCGAGGTCTATACATTGATGCAGCTTTCAATCCATCTCCTCCCCATCCAAATATTATTACTATCATCCTCTCGGGCTGTTAAACGATCGTTGCCCTCATACTCGTACCACCACCCTCATTGCCGTTCGCTTTCGCTCTGTATCAACTCCTTTCTCATATTTCCTTCTCTCATGGCTGACTCAACGCCAGAGGCCGTTCCTCGCAAGCAGACTGGTAGCAACGTGGCTGCTGGTGCGAAGCGAAAAAAGAACGGAGAGCCAAAGTTCTACGCTGTCAAAGTTGGATTTCGGCCTGGAGTGTATAATAGGTGGGAGGAGTGTTTGACCCAAGTGACTGGGTATAAAGGGGCGATCTGTAAGACATACGCTGGGTATATACTAAATGTTGCTATATTTTAACCGCTCTACCCTCTAGTTCAATCATTCCCCTCTCTCGCCGAAGCAAACGCGTTCCTCGCCGGAATCAAACTCATTTCTGCTAATGGGTCCACAGCACAAATCACTAAGTTCTACGGTATACAGAAAGGTCGAACACCAGGGGTCTATACTGATTGGACTGAGGCACAGGATCAGATCAAGGGAGTCCGGGGACCGAAGTTCCGCAAATTCGCTACTAGAGAAGAAGCAGAAGAATACGTAAGGCAGGGCCAGGAACCGGCTGACAATACATTGCTACCAGGGGCGCCAGGCCTACGGCCAGAGAGGCCTAAGGATGAGCTTGGGAATGAATATCCCGCTGGCACGGGACCCTTACCAAGTGGCGCTGAGGATGGGTTCGACCCAAATGTCCTACTTGACCCATCTACAGGAAGAATAGTATACAAGAATTCACAACAAAAGGGAGCAACGAAACTAGCACCCAAATCATCAGGTTCTGGTGGTATGTTGAACATTTACACTGACGGTAGTGCCATCAAGAACGGGATGGCTGGGGCTAGAGCAGGTGTCGGTGTGTATTTCGGGCCAGGGGATGAGAGGTATGTTAACTTTTCCTTATCTTTCTTTCGTTTCTTTTCTCTTTTTTTTTTATATTTTTTTCTTTACATTGGTGCGTCAACTAAATGTGATATTCTCGTCCCCATTCACTAAAATGTCTTCGTTCGGACCTAGTAGGAACGTTTCGGAACCTCTGAAGGGCGAGCGCCAAACCAATCAGCGTGCAGAATTAACAGCCATCTCACGAGCACTTAGTATAGCTCCTCGACACCGCGATGTGACTATTTACACCGATAGTAAATACTCCATCAACTGCGTGACAGTGTGGTGCGTGAACTGGAAGCGCAACAACTGGATGACATCCGACAACAGACCAGTAGAAAACAAAGATTTGATACAGCCAATAATCGCGAAAATAGAGGAACGAACCGGACTAAACGTAAAGACCTTGTTCCAGTGGGTGAAAGGGCACAGTAGAGATCCTGGAAATGAAGCCGCAGACCGGTTGGCCGTGAGGGGTGCTGGTCTGGAGCCAAACGATGGACCTCAAGCCGTCGGTGAAGATTTTGAAGAGGTGGAAGATTATGACGAGTAATAAAGAAACACCCGCTCTGGGTGATTTTTCTAACGAAAATTTTCCAGGATATCTTTCTTGCTTATACTCATCACCCAGTCGAATAATTTCATACATCGCAGATACTGTTCAGGTTAATTCTTCATGTATTTAAACTCTCCCTACCAGCCAAATTATCGCTATCTCGTGGATCCCCAAGAAAATAAAGTCAGTTCAATGTTCTTTCTTCTCCATGCAACTGCATGTGCTCAGCCACCTCCTCTTGTCATCCCTGCAGGCTACAGGTCCTTGTGACTCGCTCTGATCCCGCGCGCATCCTTTATATTCTCCTTAATTGGCTGTTTCAAAACATATGGAATAGTTAACTGACTATTAGTTGATGGGCAATAATTTCAAAGAACATGTCAGGAGACAAATAATGGTTAGATGCACGAGGACCGATATTCAGTCTGTTCCTGGTCTCACTGTCCACCAGGTTTTTCTCTTCTACTCCCTAAACTGTTTGCTATTCCTCATTTAATTTCGAGATTTAACTATTTGTTTTCCTTTTCCGCCGATTTGGTTCGACCTTGATTCTGTAATTATCTAACTTTCTATTCCATCGAAAAGCACTCTATCTGTTCTTCTCTAGGTGGGAGGCGGTCTTTCATACAAAATAACATTTTCTTAGTGACTCACTCTCCTTGACCAGACTTTTAGGTCAATTTGAATTGATTGAATGTTCGATTGTTGTGCCAAGCGATACTTGCTGGGTATTAATATCCCATCCACTGAAACTAGAGGGCCTACAGACTTTACAGCAACAAGCAGGAGTTCAAACTGGTATGCCTAGGCTGGCTGTAACAGATTTCAACATTGTTTGTGCCACCTTGGGCGGGTTCATCACGGTTTTCGGACTGGTTTCACATCTCCTGAAAGAACAGTATTTATTCTCGGAGGCCTGTAAGTTCATAGATACCACCGTCTATTTATAGAACCTTAACGATAGATACTGATATAATTTCTACTAGTGATATCTCTTCTGGCGGGAGTGGGGTTTTCTCCTCATGCTATCAACCTAATCAGACCACTGGAATATGCCCATGGGTCTCAAGATTCGGTGGACGCCATAACGCTCTACTTCAGCCGTCTAGTACTGGGTGTGCAATTGCTTATTGCTGGGGTGCAGCTACCGAGTCGCTACCTGCTAAAAGAATGGCGAAGTCTCTCTTTGCTGCTAGGCCCAGGCATGGTGGGTATGTGGGTGTGTGCTAGCCTGATAATATTCCAGCTCGTGCCGAATATACCATATTTGCATGCACTTACAATCGCTGCATGCATAACTCCCACCGACCCTGTCCTCTCTAATTCGATAGTCAAGGGCAAGTTTGCGGATCGAAATATTCCGCGTCCTTTGCAGCGGATTATTATTGCTGAATCTGGGGCAAATGATGGGCTGGGATACCCGTTTTTGTTTTTTGCGATATACCTTATTCAATATACTGGTACAGGAGCAGAAGCAGGAACCGCAGTTGAGGGCGGTATTGGCAAAGCTGGAATTCTATGGCTTAGTGAAACATGGGGATATACGATTTTTTTGAGCATAGTGTACGGCGTGGCTATAGGATGGATGGCAAAGGAACTACTACATTGGGCCGAAAAGAATAGATACATTGATCGCGAAAGCTTTCTTGTATTTGCAATCACTTTGGCAGTAGGTGAAACTGGTTCTGGTATTGTCTTTTCTAACAGACGCTTGCTAATCCCTGTGGGTTGATTTAGTTGTTCATTATTGGAACATGCGGGATGATAGGGAGTGATGATGTTTTAGCCTGTTTCGTTGCTGGAAACGTGTTTACCATCGAGTAAGTCCGATCCTCCCCGCCTGATTCAGTTAATCTAAACATGGTTCAGCTAACCTCTAAATCTACTGGAGTGACTGGTTTCGCCTGAAAACACGAGATGATTCTCTTCAGCCAACAATTGATATGCTCTTAAATATTTCTATTTTCATATGGTTTGGAGCAGTTTGCCCATGGAAGAGTTTCGTCGAAAACAGTGTCATTCCTCTCCATAGGTTGGTTATTTTGGGCATCTTAATCGTCATATGCCGCCGCACCCCGGCTATATTTGCGATGTATAGATTCATTCCGCAGATTGAGGGGGCTCGCCAGGCCGCATTCGTTGGATTCTTCGGGCCAATTGGTGTCAGCGCCATTTTCTATCTGTATGTCAGCCTTGAGTATATCGAACATAATTTCAAGGTGAATGGTGAGCTTCGGGAGGATTCGAAGCTTTTGAAGGAGACATTATACATCGTGGTCTGGTTTCTGTCCATATGTAGTATCGTATGTAGCCTATTCCGGTTAACTTTCTTGATGCATCTATTCATACCAGCGCGTTCTAGTACATTTATTGAAGGAGCACATACTGAAAATTTTCCACTAGGTTATCCACGGTCTTTCCATTCCACTAGGAAAGCTAGGCCTTAGTCTCCCACGTACCATTTCTATGGCGCTGGCTCCGAAGATCCCCGATATGGAAAGCGAATCGCAAAATTTCTCTACCATTTTGTCCGTTCCATTTCGTTTCCAACTCAGGTCCAAATACGCCCATGTTTCCTCCTACTTCACCTCGTCTTCCTTTCGTGAACAATTAATATATCCCGCCAGGCAGATCCCTGCAGTTCACGCATCACCAGTAGGTATCAGCATCCATCCTGAGGTACCCCCCGATATTTCACAGGTTGAACTCCCGAAAGACCGACAAGTCGAACAGGGGAGACCACTGAACCGCGCGACGTACGGCTCCGTTGAAATTCACATCTAGTTCCTGTTCTCTAAAAAAGAGAACTGATTTGCCAAAACACCACAATATCTAGCATTTCAATAAATAGAGAGGTTTATTTGTGGAGTACCTGGGCAATCTTCATTTTTCTCTTATCAAGCGCTCGTGGGAAATTTGATTTCCAATTTTCTTTTCTCACCTTGCAACCAAGCAAAAGATAGCGTATTTCAAGGACTTCAAGAGAGACTTTTTTCACCAAGACACTGTTATGCACTTGTCGATTCTACTTTGGCTGTCTCGGCGCCTGTAACCTTTATATGGGTGAATATTTTAGAACTTCGTACGGAGTACTCCATATATTAATTCTCGCTTTGTACTCCGTACTCCGTACAAAAATTTGTTTTAATCAAATACGAGCGTCTAAGGTTGGAGGCGAAAATGACCTGTTGGATTTTAGAAGCTGCAGGTCATGTCACCAGAAAAAGCAATGTGTATGCAGCTGCACTCCCATTCCGACCGGGGGTCAACCAAACAGAACAGAGGATTATAAGAAAGAAATATTGCACGTTTTAGCGGCTTCTTTGTTCTACATTTTTTCTTTCTTTGCTTATCTGCTCATCAAAAATACTGATTGGACAATCCCGAAGGCCCCGAGAGGCTGTTTCTGACCGAATCTAATGATTCGTTCTTCATCTCTTGTAATCCAGGCTTACGAGAGAAAGGTCTTGATTTATTTTGGGGTGGCTTCACTAGCTACCTACCTAGGTATTCTTCGTGTATGGTATACTAATAATAGTTTATGGTTCTCGGATGGCTATTCGATCGAGTGAATAGGTCTCATCATCAATACCCCCCCGGTACATATTCGAACTAGCTGTGGTCGAGTTTGTCGACCAGGCACCATCTTTGATCACTATGTTGAATCACAATATTCCTATTGAAGTGGACGAAAATGTGCGTGATGATAGATTATTAAGAATAGGGGTGAATTCCTCGCCATGGCTGAATGAGTATTAAGTCATTTCGTGTGTGATAGGAAGTCGAAGAGCTAGATATGGACTTCGAGCAGGGCGGCGCGATCCGGAGGATGATACACCCGTAAGGAATACAACACATTCTTCCATGGGTGGTAGTCGGGTTGAGAATGATGTGACGGAACGAACCTTGTTGTGCTGATCCTATTTTACCAGCCATAGTGGAACAACATCAGTTTCTTCGTCTGTTCGCAATTATAGGTAATTATCAGCGTTTCTATTCCTTGGTGGTTGACTGCTAGTACTACCGATATACCGATCAATACTAATATAAAGATGTTAGAAATGAGGTACAACATCTGTGTCTGTCTTAAGAAACAATCTTATCAGCTCCAAGATATACCAGAACGGAAATTTTGATCTTATTAACCTCGACTGGGTAGAATGGCCGTCGATATCACGGATTTCGAGATGGGGCATATTTTATGGTCAGTTATCCTTCATTTTCCATACCCAGACAGTATATCTGATCGGGTCGTCGTTTACTCGAAAGAAATATCAATATATACATGCTAACCCCAATGCAATCGTAGCCCAACGATAAACGTGAACAAGATCGCATGGACCTTGTAAGCACTCCCGAGCTGTTCTTTAAATCAAGCTTAGCCCTGTGTACTCCGTACATATAAAGAAGCTGTACTAAATATCTTGATGAGCTCAGGAACATCGAATCTTCCAGCTTCTCATGAAGGGCAAGCTACATCGTGCGCCGTTGGGACAAGATGAGATGCGAGCGCTTGATTTGGGCTGCGGAACCGGTAACTGGACAGTTGATTTTGCGCAGTGAGTAAAGTGAGGGATGAGATATTGCCGTCCCCAAGGCCATACTGATAGTTGTATGAAAAAGTGAATATCCGAAATGTCAAATACTTGGTGCGTTTTTATCCTGCTCTGACCTTTATAAGTAGTAATGGTTTGAACACTAACATAGCTCTTTGAAGGCACTGATCTAAGTCCCATTCAACACTTATGGTAGGTAACAGTGTAACTCCCTTCCAGTTAGTATTTATTTGACAACAACTAGGGTTCCTGAAAATTGCGTCTTTGAAATAGATGACTTCGAGGAGGAATGGCAGTACCACGAGTCAAATCTATTCAACTATATCCACTCACGCAACCTAGCAGGATGTATATCCAACTATACTACCTTCTTCAACCAGGCATATAAAAACTTGCTTCCAGGGGGATATCTGGAGATGCAAAGCTTTGAAGCGAATTTCTATTCCCCTGACGGAACTCGTGAACGGGCTGTCACAGCAACCCTATGGCAAAAACTATTAGTCAGTGCAAGTCAGAAGTTTGGCAAGAGTTTGGATGTCGAGCATACGTGGAAGGCAAAGATGATCGAGGCTGGATTTGTGGATGTTGTTGAGGAGGTTATTAAGGTAATTTTTTTGGCTTCTGTTTCTTCTAATGCTGTATTGAGATGACCTAAACAAAACATATATTGACCGCAAGATGACAGGTCCCGTTCAATAAATGGCCAAAAGACCCCCACTTGAAACAGATAGGCCGGTATCAAGCTTCACATATGGCAGAATTGTTGGAATCGTGGTCGATGGCACTATTCACGCGTGTACTTGGTTGGACGACGGAAGAGCTGGACGTGCTTTTCGTTGCAGTGAAAAATGATTTCTCTGATCCTAAAACCCATTTGTACGGGAAGGTGAGATTGGTGTACGGGAGGAAGCCTGAATAAAACAGATTGAAAGAAATGTGGAATTATAATTTATGTATTAATCGTGTTTCAAATGCCAATAAACATATTATAATCAAATCAACAGACAATGAGAGAAAAAGGAAATGAGCAATGGCAACTAAACAAAGCCGATATTGTAGGAGATGGTAGTTCGCACGACGGAATTTACCGACACGGGATATGAGCAGGTAGCATAGCAGTCATGCTGTTTAGATGACGTACTATGGGTTTCCGCAGTTAGTATCTTCCAGGTGAAAACAGAGAAAATGCATTACTGAGGGATGGACTTACTGGGATGAAAAGATAAGGAACCTCCTTTTCATACTGAGTCCACGCTTCCTTATACTTTCGGCGACATCTTTGGATATCACGAAGAGCACGATGGCTGATCATAGCGGCAAAGAATACGGGATAAAACCATGGGAAGGGGCTCTTAAATCCGGTGATCAAGCCCCAGTTGATGGCAAAGTAAAGGTCGCATGTGTAATGAATTTTCCGTGCATACGCATACCAACCATCAACGAGTATGGGGTATCCCTCTTTGGAGACAATGGTTCGTGGGTTTTCAACGGTTTGCCATGGAAGCTGAGGGAATGTGTTCCTCAAAACCATGTCACCGCGCTGTTGCTGGCGAAATCGGTTTTTCTGGCTGTTGGTTGTGTCCCAGATCCAGTAGACGAAGATATAGGCGATGTAAAGGCCAGTGAGTGCATATTTGTTCCACTGGTAAGTTGAGGGATGGTGATTGGCGAGGTAGATGGTGCAGTGACAATAACTCAATGGGACACCCGCCAGGTTCCAAAAGATAAGCATGAAACCCCATTTCTCATAATACATGTCCCTAAAAATCAAAGTCGTTGGTCAATGACCATGCGGCTAAAACAGGGGGGTGTGTTTTTTTTTGGATGTAGTCAATTATCGAAAGGGGATAAGCTTACCATGTAGGAATAATTAGCTCCTCACCTTTGGCGCATGCATTTGCGTACAAAAGATGTGCCATGAGCAAAAATCCAACTTCTCCAGAAACATATCCATACTGTTCATATTGTCGGGCTGCAGCGCCCATCGAAATGAACAGCAAAATAAACCAAGGAAGTCGAACCTCGAAGAACATCTTGAAGTCTAAAATACCAAACAGCCTTGGGTTTAATTCAGCCCCCATGAAGAAGTCGTAGATATGATTTCCAGACATGCGATGCTGAGCTCCCCGGCTTAGGGCTGAGATGTATGCAATGAACGAGATCACAAAGCCGGTAATGATGGCGACACTCATCAGAGGGCCGAATTCATCGATTATGGTGTATAATTTGAAAAGTCCACTGACATGAAGAGCAACAGCCACTATTATGCTAGTATAAAAAGAGGCGACGGCAGAACAATAGTATGGTAGCTGTTTGCCTCCCAGATGGTCCAATGGCCGGCCCTTGCAGCTAATTCCTGGCAAGTACATGTAGCAGAACCCTTCGAAGACGAAGAAAGTCCAGTAAATCGTCCATGCCTTTAGTGATGGGAAGGCCCCAGTGTAGATTAGATTGATGAGATGGCGGACAAAACCACCACCTGACTGGCCATCCGCCGGCAATGGGAGTCGGCCATCATAATATGTCGCTCCAATCCACATGTAGTACATGAGACACGGGAATCCTACCATCATGGCTAAAACACCAGGGGGGCCACCGAATTCATAGTGCAATTCCTCGTCATCGACTGTAGCTTCGGGTTTGGTGGCACCTGATACGTTTTCCTTGCCATTGCTCAAAGGTTGGGGCTCTACACCAGACGCAATCCCGGTTTCCTTCGCGGAATCTCGTTTGCGAGGGGTCTTCTCACTGGGCATATTGCGATTCCTGGATGACCGACGGGGAGACGAAGAGTCTGTCAGGCCGGATGTAGGTTCTAAACTGGGTTCAGGGGTTTGGGAGGAACGACTTCTGGTGACGCGACGAGGTGTGTCAAGGTAGATATCCTGTTGAGCCTTCCTAGGAGGGAAATTGGGTCAGGAATAGACTAGAGGAAGGAAATGGAAAAGAAAGGAAAAAAAAGTGCGGCCCTTGTCGTTTAAATATTCGAGTCAAGGAGCGAAAAGGGTGAAGGAACAGCTTACTGGGGGGATTTCCCTGACTGGGAGCGTGTCACAGTCATGATTCGTCAGCGAATAAGAGGAGAAGAGAATCCCTCCCCTCCGTATCGAAGAAGAATAGACGACGGCGCGAGCGGAAGACCAGACGGTGATGATGATGGTTATTGTTTTGGCCAGATATCGCGAGTTTGGTGTGAGATTCCCCCCAAATTTAATTTGATCGCAATTGAGTTTCGTTCTCGTTCTCGTAAACTAAGCAGACTAGGATACTCCTACCATGGATCCATGGTTCCCGGCGGGTAACTAGGGTAAACCTCCTCTCCATCAAACTGTGCTCCATCTTTCTCGCCAGGTTACGAGAACGAAGCCGAAGATAAACCCACCTTAACTTTTGACTGCATAACTGCACAACTGGTACATGATTTTATCTTACGGGTAGCGACGGGAAAGGAAAGATGGTGGATAATAATTTTAATCATATTTTAGCTCTTTAAAAGCTCTCTGACGCTCTCTCCGAACACATCACGTCTTAAATAGATAGAGCATAGAGTGAGACACTTTGTTGATCATCAATAACATAAATCGGTGACAAATCTCTACCTTCTAATATAGGTCCGGGAATTATTGCTGTATCTCAACATACAGATCGTATACCCCACGCCGATGGTCCTCAATAAGCATCCCAAACAGGGCTGCTAAGGCTGTTAGGTAGTGAGAGCAATACAGATCATGCAGCTCGGCGGGCATTCGTCGACATCAAGGTAATTTTTTTATTCTTTTTCCGCTTTCCTGTCCCATTGGGGGTGCTGGACGAAGTCTCTCCACTCGCAAAACCGTCTTGCTGCTCGGCAAGGAGCTCAGTTTCCCAGTTGTGAAGCCACCCATCATTAGTAGGTTCCTGTTGCCGTATTGGGATAGGGCTCCCAGATTCGATGGCTGTTGTGCCCCAGACCGTTCGTCGGGAAGGCGGGCTATTCGATGGTGATGCCAGAGCCGTAAATGACTGGTGCTCCCGAGCTTGAGACGGTGACCATGGAAGGAAGGCAGTGGATAAACTGTTATCTACCTCAAAAGGATCCGCGTTCGGTGAAGCTCCTAGGGGCTGAAAGTCGTTGTCGTTGAACGGCTGCTCGGTGGAAGCAGATATGCTTGACCGTTTCCTGCGTGCTGCCGCCCATCTCTCTTCGTCTTCTGCGCGTTCGGCACGGACACGTTCCTTCTCTTCTCTAGCCGACTTTTCTATATTTCGCCTTCTACGCCGACTGATTTCATTGCTAAATCTTTCAAGAATTGTAGGGTTAACGAGATCCGTCCAATCGCATTCCAAGAATGTTAGTTCGCAGCCGTATGGTAAATGGTTTAAATACTTCGCACGTTTCCGAAGATCATTGTCTACTATATGGCCGGTGGATATATGCTCAACGCGGGGTAGAATCGTAGATGGAAACACCGAAAAATCGCCAAAAGCAGCCTTTAAAATCCGTATATCAAGTGACGAGAGATAGAAATGAGGTAAGGCTTGATAAAAGAAATATGGTTGATCGGGAGGGTGAGGCTTCGATGTGTCTTTTAACGGCTGGGTCGGTGATGTTTTACTCGGTGCAGCACTGGTTTGTTCCATGGGTTGCTTGGATGGATGTTGTTCAATATTGAGCTTGGTCACCGCGGATGAAATATCGTCAGTCCCAGGGACGGAAATTAAGCGATCAGGTGATTCTGGTGGCGGTGTGGTATGGTTGAGGCTTTGACCAGACTTTTGTGCATGCTGGAAATAGTACATTTCGGGGGCTCCTTCGCCCAGGGTTGCTTCAAAGTTGATAGGTGCTAGCCCAGAATGTTTTTTTGAATCAACCGACTGTCGAGGGACTTCCGGAGGGTTACCGATCCCTTTCACCTTCTCTTTCGCCTCTCTGATTGCGGCGATGGCTTTCTGGGTCCATTTGGGATCTTCCTGAAACATCAACTCATCCTCATGTTCGAGGTCTTCGAGGCTTTTAATTTCGGAATCGTAATGAGCGATCATGTATATTTCACCTCCTTTCATGATACGTGCATAGTCCGAGACATCTGCAGCGTTATACCATGGCAAATCATCACCCAGCTGAAGGGGATCGATGCCGTCTCTGGGGAGAGCGAGAGTGCTCCCAGGCTTCCGCATGACCAACCGAAGGAATATGTCGCCGCCTTCTACCAATGAATCAACCAGCTGTCCCGAATACCATCTCACGCATTTAACCTCGGACAAATAAATAGCGTCCCAGCATATTGGACACTTTTTCCACCTTGCTCTCTTCTCTGGGAATAAACGGGCATCATCTGAGGAGTGCATGAACCGAATGAGACACGGAAGACAGAATATGTGACCGCATTTGGCCATCCGGGGAGCAACAGGAGTGGAAAGGCAAATTGGGCAGCTGGCGGCCTGGATCGAGGTTGCGACCAGAATTTGCAACACGGTGTCCCAATCCAAATGCACATCCGCGTTTGTAGCCTGGGCATGATAATTTTTTGTCGGGTCCACGATGAATCTATAGTTTGCATGAACGTATCTTTGGTAGCGTCGTTAGTACTTAAGGAGACTTGCAAGTCCAGAAACCCATTGCTGGCGTTAGGATAACTCGTACCTAGCTTTATCAACGGCATGGGAGCCGGAATGTGGCCACGAAGTTACGCTACGGCGGTGCGGTCGATGGAACGGATTATGAGGGTGTGGGCGAGGAGGCAAGGAAAAGTTCATAAGGTGAGTGATGGAAGTTTGGCCCTTCCGGCTTGTGGTGGACCTCATTGTTGACTTTGAAGAACAGGGTTAGTCTCGAATCGAACAAAGTCAGATTGTCGCAAGAACCACATGCGCCAACATACCGACTCCGCCATCGCATCCTCATCAGCTAGACGTGGTTTTCGATGACGCTTATTGGGGGGCTTGCGCGATTGGTTATTCCTTGCCGAAGTTTGACTCCTCGACGGTTGAGCTCCAGCAATTGCGCGACGTTGGGAAGCCGAGTCGATCCCTGGAGAATAGAATTGAGTCTGTGATCCCGAGACAGCCTGGTTCTGTCCAGAAACAGATTTCGAAGGTACAGAAGTCTGTCCTGGGCCAGACGACATTGTTCGCGCTCCGTCAAATGTCAAACGTCAGACAGATCTGATCTAGAGTCTCGAGCAGGGAATTACGGGAGGCACAGTAGCATGTCCCATGTGTCGCTTGACGTGGAACACGGAAAGCTTTATAAAAGCGACAGTGGTGGGAAATGTGGTCAGGGCCTCCTAGAGCACCCCGAGGGGCATGGCTGTGTTGTATCTGCGATTGAGATGGGTTGCTGGCAGTGTTAATAATTGATAATGACTGGCTGGTTGGGTTGAGGTTGGAGGGGCGAACCGGCCGGGAATGCAAACACGGCAAACAGAGACCTTCTGGTCTTTTGCTAATAGTTGATTAATATATTTTATATTCTTACATGTAGAATCGGGTGCACGAGAATAAGTCAGAATTTATATAATTAATAAGCGAATAATAGTAAATAAATTATGAGTAAATTATCGATCAAATACTTAACAGAGCAAGGGAGAAAGTGAGAACGGGAGGGTGCAACAACAAGCCTTGGGAGCAGCGAGTTGAATGGGAAATCCCGTGACTGACCAGGCAGCGCGCAAAACGGACGAACAAGGAAAAAATAATTTCTTAGCCGACTTGAACAGCTTCCCCCCAGTCGTGTTCTGCATCATCTGCATCCTCTGCTCACCACTCGTGCTGTGCGGTTGGTTCTTGATATTTATAAGCTTCTTCTGTCTCTTCGATTCCTCACTGGAATACGTCTGTTGTTTGGCTTCCCTTTTGGTGTTTTATATGTAGGTGATGGGCTTCGATCCTGACTTCTAGTGCTGCGCGCAAGACGCCCGCCTTCCCCCCCGTTGTTGCCCAACGTGCTAACCAACTGCTCCTCCGCGTCCTGGACAGTTTGCGATGGCTTACTGAAGTTCCACAATTCTCCTCTATTGCTATGTGTGGCTTTCGTGCATTACCCTTTTTGACACACGGTCAACCCTCCACGCAAACCCGCGAATAGGAGGTTGAGCGCATAGGATGAACCATCATCCCCCCCCTCTGCCGCATGGGCAGCCGGCTATGGCTCCTCCTCCCAGGAGGCAGCACGAAGTGCCGTACTCACCGGCTCCTCCCAACGTGCGGCTGCCAGGCTACCCGCCCTACCATCATCCTCATTCCCACCACCCACCTGGTCCCATACCGCCGCCCTATGGACCCCAGAATTTCCAAAACTGGTATCCCTATCAGCAGATGCCCCCCAATCCTCCCCCACCCCAGCCATACCAGCAGCAGCCTTATACGCCCTTGATTGTTTCTTCGTACCCCAACACCCAGCATCCTAGCGTACCGCCGCTTCCCCCAACACTCCGGACGCTGTCCAACACTCCTCCGATTTCCCAGCGATCACCATTTTCTGCCACTCCTCCTACTTCCATTTCAACTCCTACCATCACAGAGCCCCAGGGTAGTTCATCTACTCGACAATCAACAACTGGACCTAGTAGCGAGGGAGACGAGCTCCAAAGGAGCCCTGCAGCAACCAATGCCAGCTCCAGATCCACTTCCCCATCCACCTCGCGGCACTCACATAGCAAACCAATTACAAAGAGCCTATTTCAACCTCCAGTTAGTTTTTCCTCTTTTCCCTACCTTTTTTTTCATCTTTCTTTCAAATTTCGTCGATATTTATTGTCTTCTTAGCTTCCATGGCTCTCTGTCCCAGAGGCACCTTTCCCGGCCCGGTTAACTCGTCGACGACGTAAACATCGTACCCCACATCCACTTTCTTCCCTCGCCGTCGAACTGCCATCCAAAGATAATCCAGATAGTCCGGCCACTGAGCCCTCTTCCAACCATATCCAAGAACAGATCTCGTCAGATATGCAGTTTCAACCAACCCCAGAACCGGCCACACCATTTTCCAATCAACGGTGTGCTTCCGTTGCCACCAGGACGAGCGTCCAGCAGACTAGCCCTGGACGCCCTATAGCCCCAGTGGTGCCAATCATACCCTTACTACCTCAGACTCCAACCCCTACCAATAGCATCCATAGCCCCAAAACTCCGAAGCAAAACGGAGACCGTAGTCCGGGTGCTACTAAAAATCCACCTGGTGTCCCAGAGCACGAGCAGGAAGCCTCTCCGACTGAAACCGCTACACCCTCGACTCGGCCTGCGCCAGAACGCGCTACTCCGAAGTCATGGGCCGACCTTGTACGCTCAAAGACCTCATCTACCGGAGCTAGTGCTGTCATAAACTCCCATGCCGTTAGCAGCCTATCATCTGCTCGAAATGACTCGTTGGCCGAAGCTCTTAATAGTTTTGGCGCTGACGTGGAACACTACAGTGGTAACGTTTCCTTTGTAGAGCCACGGGGGCTCGTAAACACCGGAAACATGTGCTACATGAATTCTGTAAGCTATATATCTATATACTCTAAATGTTTACTGCAGCTAACACTCTTGACAGATTCTTCAAGTTCTTATTTTTTGTATTCCTTTTTATGATTTCCTTGATCAAGTCAGTCGTCGTGCAGCGCATAGTTTCAAAAGTGACATTCCTTTAATTGATGCAATGTAAGTTGATATCCTAACATAGCCTTGTATATCATTGCTAATGGGACCTTTTCCCGTTAGGATAATGTTTATGCGAGAGTTTCGGGTGATCGATTCAGCTTCTTCGGTAGAGCAGCTAAGACTTCGACTAAAGCAAAATGAACTAGAACAGTATGGAGACTCGTTTATTCCAGAGTATGTTTACCAGGTTATTAGACAACTTCCACGGTTTAGGGATATGCGAGTAAGTTTGCAGTATCAAACCCAGCACAGTTGATTGATAAAGTACTAATTCTCCTCTAGCGCGGCCATCAACAAGACGCCCAGGAGTTCCTGGGATTCCTTCTAGAAGAGCTTCATGAAGAGTGTCTTCATACAATCAAGAGTGCTGCTGAAGTCTCAGACGTGTCGTCGCCTACAGATCCCGATTCCGCTTCAATTGTTGATGAGTCTGTCGATGGGTGGTTGGAGGTTGGCCACAAGCAGAAAGCAGCCATAACCCGATCATCCGGACATGTTACTACGGAATCACCAATTACTAGAATATTCGGCGGAAAACTCCGATCCGAATTCAGAGTCCCTGGCAACAAAAATTCCGTCACTCTTGAGCCATACCAATCCCTCCAACTTGACATTGGCTCCCCACAGGTCAATAACATTATCGATGCCCTTAAAGGCCTGACCAAGCAAGAAACCATGCATGGCGACTTTCAATCCGCGCGTGGTTCCAAGGCCAATGCCACCAAACAGGTGTTCATCGAAAACTTGCCTCCAGTTTTGGTCCTGCATCTTAAGCGCTTTCAGTATGATAGCGTTACTAAGGGCACACAGAAAATTTGGAAACGCATTGGCTACCCCCTGGAACTGGAAATTCCCAAAGAAGTTTTCCCACCACACCGCCGCAATGCTATGTCTGCACACAACAGAAATCTTCCAAAATATCGACTCATCGGTGTGATCTATCACCACGGCAAGAATGCTAGTGGAGGGCACTACACAGTCGAAGTACGTCGGCAGGACGGACGCGAGTGGATTCGTTTTGACGATACTATCATCCGACGTGTACGCAGCGAAGAGGTTGCGCATTCTGGCAGTGAGGAAGACCGCAAATTGATCTCTGCGGCCCTGGAACAACATAATAACAACAGTAGCTCTGCAAACAATCGTTCCAATATCTACGAGCAATTCGACCAGGACGACCAGGACAGCCAGGATAACGACAGAGGCTGGAGTCAAGTTAATGGTACAGGATATGGCCACTCCAAACAAAAATCTCTAGCGGCCATCACCAGCGGGACCGCCTCTCCAACAGTATCCGACCTTGAGTCCGGCAAGCGCACGCCTGCTAGCCGATTTTCGGCTAAGGATAATAAAGTTGCATACCTCTTGTTCTACCAGCGAATTTCCGGTGCATAAACAAGTCGAAAAAGAATGGCAGATCCCCAAAATATATATTTTTTCGATATCTTGGTATTTCCATCCATGTCTCATGCACATACCAACTTAATTTATATCATAGTAAGAGCGATGGAAGAGGGGAAAATAAAGAGAGGCATATATGGGTGCATATTGCGTATGGTTTCCAGAGTCACCTCGCCACGCTTGTACGCGGGATATTCTTATAAGTCCCATATTTGAGTGATATCATTTCTTTTCAACTTTCATTTCGATCGCAGAAAAACCCCTTCTTCTTTTCCAATTGGGAAGCATATTATTTTTCTTCTCGGCGATGGAGATTCCCCCGCAAACATTTTTATTGTTGGTGGTTTCTCTCTTCTATCTCATTTTCCCACTGCGGCGTGCCCTGCATTGATCAACTTTCCATCCACCGCAACATTTTAGCCAGTAACCACATAGTTGTATATTTGCAAAATAAAAAGCAGTAGATCCTTTTTCAATTTAATTTGTCCTTTCTATTCTTTTGAGAATAATCCTGGAAAGGACTGAAAATACAAGCGGAATTTCTAGGACCGAGTTATGATTTCCTTGTCTTCTTCTCGAGCAATTCAATATAATGATCTGACAGAATGTACTAACTAATTAGTTTACTACAGAATCCTGGGGTTATTTGACATCGATCAGCTTTACCAGGCCAAAATGTTTGTTTGACCAGGATTAAAAATGGGTGGTCGATCCTTAGTTACCTATAAACTATACCCATAACGTTCATAATACTTTTCATTTGGTTATTTCGCTATTGCTTACAACAGGCGAGCCATACCCCTATAACTAATAACTACTAGCTATATAATAATTTTAAATTTAAAGACTCTATTTAACTAACTAAATATACTCCTAATATATAACTATTATATACTATTTTATTCCCCTCTAATCTAGTATAGGATTCTGATAAAAGTTTCCTTTTTAGTATTATTTCGATTTGCGCGCCCCCGTCAGGTCTCGGCCTGTGTCCTCTGCCGCTTCGGGCTAGCTTGTTCCTGATCGGGTATGGCGCTGTCCCAATCGGGTTTGGCCTCGAACTCTTGCTCCCTTGCCTTGTTGTCCGTCCATCTATATAAATCTCGACGTCGTCCCATATCGCGCACGCACTTCCTCCTTCTTTTCCATCTCTCGCGGCCTCTATTTCCCTTTCCTTTTTCCTTCCCCCCTTCCATCTCGCTGCGCCCCTCTTGTGTGTTCAGCTGAGCTTTCCAGGATGCTGTCTAGCTTCCCCGTCGCACTGCTTGTGCGAGTTTCCATATCCCAATTTCCTGCTCCCCTTTCTTGATACCCTTGCAGATTTTTATTGCAGCCTTTTCAAGACTCACCATCTTCTCGCTTTCCATAGCAATAACTATTATATGGTGATTTGTCCTTGCTATCCTGCAACTCCTCCCTAGCACTCTGTGGCACATCTGCTAGTGAATTCGACCTCTGGAACCGACCGTGTGATGTGAGCTGGTGAGATTAAATCCCTTGCGACGTATTCAATTGGCCTAGTGGTGTGTGCTTGCCAAGGGCCTTCCTGACTGATGGCCAGATTCTCCTACCATCATGACCACGCCTCCTTGGTGATCCTTCCTCGTTTTGTCACTTCATTTCGCCCATTTACCCTAGCGTAATCCCGACTGGATGCGGGCATGAAACCCTGATCAGCACTGACGTTACTTCTTTTAATCTCGCTTGGTGACTGGCTTTGAGCCCCGGCGGAGCAGGAATCTCATTTGCAAGGTTTCACTTGATTGCTGTTTGACGCATCCCAGCCGTATCTAAGCCCCCCATCGGAGACCTATTTATTACTTGATCTTGTGTTGTGCGAAAATCCATGACCCTGCCCTCAGGTGGGTCAATGACAGTAGGAGGAGTGTCCAGAACAAGCCAAAATTCCCATATGTGTGTCCCATTATGCTTGTCTGACTACCCCCGGTTTTTGCGATTTCTCGATTTCTCCGCGGTATACCTGGATTTTTGTTGGAGAAAATGAAAACGGCGCCGTGCTGCGAGTTCTGTGTCTGAAGGAACATGCAGTGGTCAGGTCTGAGTTCGAATTCCTCCAAAGCCAAATACATCTGGCCCTCTACGATAGCTTTGTGATGCCAGTACAGAGAGCAACAGAGATCTTGGTAGTACTCTGCTGGACAAACAACAGTGTGATAATTTGCCTGCAAGAGAGTCCTGGGGAGCACAGCTCAGAAATTCGGTACCATGGCCTGCGCGAGACCAGACAGGAAGCTGAGCAAAAACCAGAAGTTCTGTAACCCTGCCTCTCACCCTGTCCAACCAGTAAGAGATGTGGACAGATTCAAACCATGTTAAGCTGAACATGACATCATACAGATAAACTGGGATCTGTCTAAACTCGACCATCCACACTCGTCAAAAATCTCTGTTTTGGCATTTCATCCCATGACTGCTGTGGAATCTTGATTGTCAGAAATTGACTGCATCGCAAGGCTGGGCTCGGCGGAGTGACCGGATTCAGGTGTCAACACTATACTTATCTCCTAGGCCTGTGTGGAAGGATGAGATGGCTGATTGGACAAGAACCCAGACAGCCAAACACAAATGGCGTCCATAGGTTACATTTGATGTTATCAATCGAGTGCTGGGATGGCAGATGCAAGACATATCCTTGCTTATCCAGTTCAAGACCAAATTTCCTGTGGAGATTAATTCTATGTGAGGTGATTTCTGGATTTCTTGCAAAAGGTCATTCGGTCATAGCAGAGGTGCCATCAGAATCCCCCAGCACGAATCCTCTGACCATCCTTATTATAAGTTGCACACCTTTCCCGCTGAAACTCGAGGTCCATAAGTACTTTACTTAGTATCTAATAAGAATAATATATTAGCTGTTGAGATTGCAAGGGTATAAAAAGGTTATATTTAGCTGTGATTTGATGGTAGCCAGACTAGCTGGGTAGCCGCCGTGGCTGGGAATTACGTGAGTTAGTTAATAGGAGTGATGGAAACTCCAATGGTAACAAGATCCCACCAATGAGAAAAAAGCTATCGCCCTGA
>JANTQB010000129.1:0-26814 GCA_032988175.1 Myotisia sp. PD_48
ACTATATTACAGCCACAAACTTGGCACATGAAGACTTATGAAACCAACCTCCGTAATGGGATTCACTTGAGAGGACGGTGAATTCTCTTGTAACCTAGGTAGCTATCTCTTACATAAATTTTTGTACTCCGGACTGGCTAGGGTTCTCCATCAATCATTGACTTCGTGTTCTCTTCTGGGAATTGGACTGGTCATGTTGTACAGACATACTTCAGTTCAATAATCTCTCTTCCTGGTTTTAGTTATCTCAAGTTTTGTTGCCTTCAATGTTAGAATGCCAACGAAGTATTATGATAATTTCATGTTTTATTTTTAATGCCCAACTCGCTTATGTATAAGCGAAACTCTCCCTCCGTCGCTTAAAGATCTACTGCAAGTCATATCAATATGTAGATGTATATACGTATAATTCTCCGTGTATATAGACCGGGAATAATCGAGTACACAGTTGATCACAGACCTTGAGTTTGAAGTACGGAGGACGGAGTCAGTGAGACGTAGGTCCCCTGTTAATGGGAGGGGGGAGGGGGGAAGGGAGGTATGTGCATCTCGTGTATGAAGCAAACGTGGCGTGCTGCCCCTGAGTCGGAATGCAGATGGGATTTGGGGATAAAATGCCACCTGGCAACGAGCAAAGCAAACAAGATGATGGATCACAAAGAATAAATATGTGTGTGATTTTCCATTTATCGATTCCAGTGGCAAGGGGAGTACGAAGCTTAAATGAGGGGGGATATCTGCAGGTCCTATTTAATACAATATTCTTTCGATTTAATGAAGAACTAATAATACGGAGTATTCGATATTGGATCGACGTGTGGTCGAATAAATTCTCGAGATGGTGCTCGGTATGAATGAAAGGTACGACTGGTAAATGTTGTAAGTATAGTTTGGGTATTATGCAAGCTCGGGCACTAGGACAAGTAAGGGCAAGAGCTCCGTGTGCCTTCAAGGGGGCCTACTCCGTAGAGGCTTTTTGTCCAGGGCTTGTCTAGGGCTTGTCTAGGGCTTGTCCAGGGCTTCGTCCAGGTTTCCCCCGGCCCCCTCGTGGTGGGTGGAGCCTCCGCCAGCGCCAGAGGGCTAGCGTCCTGCGAGGCCAGGCGTCTTGCCTTCGCTAGGTCAAACTGTGGCGTGGAGCAGAAGCGATTGATCAGGAATCAATCACCCGCAGTCTTGCCTCCGTCGCTAGTTACATAGTTAGTTGGTGAGTGACCGGTGACGGACAGGGAATGGAAGCTGAACTGAGGGGAAGCAACGTGGAGGCGATCAACAAAGAACGGCTTGTAATATTAATTGTGAGTTCGGTTCAAACCACTAATTCGAAGTCATAATAAGAGTTAAAGAGTGGGAATTAATTGCTTCGTAATTCGGAACTGGTTAGTCATCCTTTCACGTGGCCTAGAGGACTCGAAACCTTTGTTCACTCTTTCTCATCTCATTGTTGGTTATTAGTTAGGACGTAGTTACATCACTCATCTCTGCAGAGAAAGAGAAAGAATAATACTCCGTAGAGTTTAACATACAACGTTTATCGGGATTCTCTCCGTGCAGACATAATTGCAGGGTCTGGACAGGCTCTCTCTATCTCTCTGTCACTCACTCACTTTGTTGGTTGATGGGACCATGGCAAGGCCCCATCAACAGCGAAGGTTTAGTCCAAGCATTAAGGTTCCTTTAGAACAAAAAGTGTATCTGGCCCATGACACGTGTGACGGAGAAGAACGATGTTTCCATATGGTGGAACTCAGGTACGGAGCACATCCATACACGCTCCATACATACACCATACACACCCTAACCTGGATCCAGAGAAGAACATGGGATACAAAGATACCAGGCGTAACGAACCGAATAATAATTACGGATTTGGCCCAAAAGGGGAAGGTCACGACAACACAATAAATTCTTGCTGCGACGGTTTCACAATAATATCAACACTGGAGATCGTTCGATTGGATGGCATCGCGGGTTCTCTCTCTTTTTTTTTTTTCCAAGATGGCTTGCATTTATCATTGGCTCCGATCACATAGCCCAGGGGAGGGGTTGCGTGGGCCCATGACCATTCCCTGGAACGAGTCCGCACATCATTAACTATACGGAGTACAGAGAGATGGATATCGAGAAGAACAAGAAAGAAGAAACGACCCAGATAGAGACAGACGCACAGTAAAGAAGCAAAGAAAGGGAAAGAAAAAGAAAAGAAGAACAGGTTGCACATCCGATATATTATGGCTGTGGACTGACTCGACTACCCAAATGCAGAAAGCGCTTGGGTCCAAAAGTCTAATACTTGGTTGGAAGTCTCATTCTCATTCTCATTCTTTCTCAGCCATACGTTAGTTGAGGGATCTGAAATGCTAATCATTTTCTTTTTGTTCTCTCTCTATCTGAACGAAGACAAGCCAGACCTTGAATGTCAATTCAAAATAATAAATAAACAAGTCGGGCGACTGAAAAGATAATCATCAACAACCATTTCTTTCTCTCTCTCTCCACTCAATCTTCTATATAATTACCCTCTCCCTTCTCTCTTCTCTCACACACACACCTTTTACATGTTTTCTTGCATTGTGACACCTTGCACAGACTCGGAGGAAGCGACACTCACACCCCCCAGCCTCTTTTTTTTTGTGGGATTTTCTTTCTTTTCTTTTTCTGTTTCTTTTTCTTTTTTTTTTTTTCAACCGGGAGATAATATACTCCGTCAACTGGCTCGTGGCATCAACGAGGGCGAAAAGCGAAAAAAGAGACGACAGAAGCCTCTGGTCCTTTTCTTTTTCTTTTGCTTTTTTTTCTATTTTCTTTTTTTTTTCATTTCGAATTTATTTTTATTTTTACTTTTCTATTTTTTTCTGTTTACTCATCCAGGTTTATTTTATTCTCTCTCACTCACTCTCTCTCTCTTTTTTTTTTTCTCCGCTAGTCGCAAAATGAAATCCGATAGTTCTACTACACTGGGTCATGCCGTGGCGTTTTGCTAACGCCATCGAAGCATAACCAGGCAAAGAAATGGCTCGGTCACCAGCCATCCCCCCATCCCGTACTCAATACATAAACTTGTTACATGCAAGAGCAGGAAGCTTGCTTTTCTCATTAATTAGTCAGTTTAAGAAATCGGGATATCAACCAACTCCGGAGTAGTTCAGTTACGAGTTAGCGAGTTTGAGGACCTATAAAGCAAATAATAATAATAATTTATTATTAGTCTCGGTCGTATTCGAAGTTTGAAAAATGTTCTTTTGATGTGCTTCCTCAGCCCTAAGCCGAGTTAAAGTACGAGGGAATACAAGTGACAAGTTACAAGAACATCGAAGAGTACCGGATACTTAGCGGCGGGCAGTTAACAGGCGGGCCCCACGAGGCGTTCGGAGGTACAGGATACAACTGGTTTTCCATCCAGGGACGGAGCCATGTCTGGTCTTACAATACTGGTACCGGTATTGGGACGGTATTGACCCATCCTGGCAGCGAGGCTTGGCGGCAAGATCCCTCTCTCTTTCTTCCTCCCTCCTCCACTCTTTCTCCTTCTAGTGAACTCTTAACTTCTCTTATTCCTTACTTACTTACGCCCACCCCAGCTTCTTCTGCTTCTTCTTTCTTCTCGCTCCCCGTCAAGAGTGTGATTCTGCAACAAGCATCGAATTAAAAGACATATACTTTACCTTGTCGTCTAGCACCACCATATCAATTCTCCATTCCCCGTTTTCCATCTTCATTTCTCCATCCTCCATCCTCCATCCATCCCCTCCCAATCTCATCTCATCTCATCTCATCCACATCCACCTCCTCAGCGCCTGTTTAACTATAACCTTGGACGTCTCTCCCCACCGTCTCTTCCTCAACCACATGTCTCAGACTTGAACTGAACTGTCCTTTTTGCATTATAACCTCTTTACAACTCTCGCTGTGCCTCTGTCTGTGTGTGGGCAGTACTCCTCTAGACAACTACACAAACCTCTGCTCTCTCATGAGTCTATCTCTATCTCATTCTGGTCGCATCGTTGGTTGTCGAACACACCCTTAAGTTGAACGAACATGGACGCCTCAGTCGCACGCCGGCCATGGGAGGATAATCGGACTGGCCAGAAGACTCCCCAGGCCCCGAATATACACCTCCCTTCCATCTCGACCCTCACCAGTGCCATGTCAATTGATGGTCCCTCGTCCGGTGAGAAGTCACCTGCCCAGGCCTCCATGAACACTCTGGAAAGGGATTCTGGCACTTGGTCAATGCCACAGAGTACCCGTATGTCGTTTATATATTTATTTATCTCGTGAACTACATACAGTCTCCTTGACAATCCCTTTCGCTAACCCACCGTTCTTACTCCTTCAGGCTCCTCGACGTATTCCAGTACCACCAATAACAACCACAGCAACAACAATGGTTACCATCAGCACTCATTCCATATGTCCTCCCAGCAATCGCCAAACCGTTTATCGGGCGTTTCCGAACCGCCCTCCCACACAATACACTCTCCCCCAACCTCCCAGCCGATGTCCAATCCAATTCTACCATCCATCAACCAGACATTCGACAACAATCAGCAGCGATCATCTGAGTACACGGAATCTCGTCGCAGCAGCATTGACAGTCGGATGAACCAAGGCATCAGCCAATTGGCCATCAACCCTACCTCGCCATACCACAGCACCAATGCTTCCCAGTCTTCCGTTGTATCTGGTCTACAGCGTGACCGTGGTTTGAGCAACAGCTATCGTGGGCCGAGGTTTACCGGAACTCAACCTTTATCACCTCTAGGGCCCCGTCCGACCGACCATCGTTTTGCTGCTGGTCGCACCGCACCACCAATCTCATCCAACCCGCGTCCTGAGGAATTCCATGCCGATTCCCCTGTGCCCGGGCAAGCCTACGCTTTCCCCGATCCAAGCATCGCGCATCATCATCCGTCCCACATGACTCCTCAGGGACCCGGCCCCGCTCCTCCCATATCTCGAAACCCCCGACCCGAGACCTTCCACGCCGAAAATCCAATCCCAGGACAAGCATACGCATTCCCTGATCCAGCTTTTAATAGCCGGGCTTCTACCATATCCGCCCAAACAAATGACCGTCCGTCGAGCCAATTCAACCGCCGTAATAGCGCTGCAGAATCGCTCAACAGTAGCATCTACACCACCGAATCAAGGCTTCCGCATGGACAACAAGGTATGCCTTCAGATAATCCTTATAACTAATTCCTTAATAACCAATTGCGATGGTCCGGTGAACTAAATTTGATTTCTTTTGTGTAGAACTACCGCAAAATGTCCATCATCATTCTCTTCAGCACAGACAAGTCCGCAACCTTATGGGTGAGCCAGACGCGAATGGAGCGACCCCTTATAGTAGAACTCCGGAATTAAGAGTCACGCACAAACTAGCGGAACGCAAGCGCCGCAGCGAGATGAAGGACTGTTTTGAAGTCCTTAGAGCCCGCCTTCCATCCACTCAGAACAATAAATCCAGTAAATGGGAAACATTAACGAGAGGTAAGCAATCTCACTCTCGCCATTTATTCTTGCAGGCCCTAACATTACATCTAGCCATCGATTATATAAACCAGCTCGAGAAGACGGTAACGCAATACCAGCAAGAATCTACCCATCTGCGATCGGAACTCGAGGAAATAAAGAACACGATCCCGCAGTCCCAGTCCCACCTCCCGCTAGCGAGACAACAGAGCTTCGATCATCACCATTCTCATTCTTCTCATTCTCCACAGGCCCAACAAATGCAACCAAATGGCCAGTTAACCCCACCTCCAAACCCTGGGTCATTGTACCAGAATCATTTCTCTGGAAACCCCAATGTCACACCGACTTCTCATCCACAACCGCCTCCACCAGACCCCTCGAGAACACTTCCTCCAATTCCCAATGGTTCTTTAGCCCCTATGCAAGGAATACAATATGACGAGCGACGATGATCGCATCTTTCTTTCCTTCTTGCTTTGTTTCCTTTTTTTTTTTTCCCTTTCTTTTTGCCTGTCATACTTACGGACCTAACCTATGGGACGAGATACCCCTGCCTTTCATTTGACCAACATGTCCTTTCCTTGAACCGGTTTTTTTCCTTCCCTTCTTTGCTTTTTTTTCCTTCTGTTCTTTTCTTTCGGCTTACATATACCGAATCGGCGATTCGACAACAGACCCTCGCGTCTCATCTTTTTCCTTTTGTCTGCTCCAACTGCTTGTAACACATACACAACTTATCTTCTTTTCTTTAACTGCCCGCTTTCTCGGGATTGCCGGTTGCTTAGTATAGCCGGCTTTCTGTATTCAAGCCTTGGTTGGATATCTGCTTGCTCTTTTTGTATGTCGGGACATTCCAATTTCACACAAAATTGCGTTACATCTATATTATATAGGAAAGGCGCCTCAGCGATGGGTGTCCTTAGAAAGCTTTCACCAATTTGGAAACTTACAGAAACCCTGTTCTGGCCCTTGACACCCGTTGTTTATATATATATATATTTCTTTTTCCCAGCAGTCTTTTGACCGGATCTATTTTCGGGAATTTTTTTTTCTGGTTGCTTTGGAATCCAATAAATTTACCAATCATTCCTTTCTTATGATTATTTCCTTCGGATCGTCTGATATATATATGTATCCGTTCTCCTTTGCCGCATCACACCAGAGCTGAGAGGGCCTTACCAAACTTCAACAATCACCTCTACACAAGGCTTCATCATTGGCTCTCTCAGTCATCCCTTTGCCTGACTAAATTAGCAGTTTATCTCTCCTTGGTCGTTTTGTGTTTTTCTTTCACAAGATATCCCCTGATTTATCGTCAGTCCTTTTTTTTGTTAGTAATGGATAGCACTAGTTAGGATCTCTTTTTTTTTTTTGGCCGCCCCTATACATTTCCTTTACTCTGTGGTGGGATTTCTCTCACATCAGAGTTCATCCTTATATTTCATTTTTATGGTTTTTTTCCCCCAAGATATTGGCTCTTGGTTTTTATATATATTCCTTTGGTGGGTTCAAAATATGGAGTGATGGAGTGAACTGGCTGGTATGGAGACTCCAAGATGGACTTGGATCTGGATTGTGGAGGTTTATTTATATATTTACTTTGAATTGATCATTCTTATTGTGGCTTTTTTTTGTATTAACTCCGAGAACAATCCGTTATTGTTGGAATCCAAACAACAATGAACTAGTTATCAATAGCAAATAAGAACAAGGTCCATATTGATCCAGGATTCAGTGGGAAGTTACGCCAACCAACAGTCCAGAGTACGTACTGTATGCAAGGCCATTTATCAAGCTTTCCAGCATCTTGTGGCGGATCTCCGTTTGCTACTCTTTCCAGAAGACATGGCATGGCGTCTTACTCTCTTTCTCACTTAATACCGACAGGAGGGAGAGAAAGAAGCCCGAGTAGCCAGCCAGTTGGCAGGCAAGATCTGCATCTGGAGGGCAGTCTAGAATTCTTCACAAAAGATCATTGCATAAACTCGAAGCAACCAACGCATGCAGGAACTGGGGATTCCCGCCCTTGAAGACACCGGCTCCCGGTCATACGTAACATTCCCTACACTATCCCTGGCCCACCCCTCTTTTCACTGTCAACAATAAACTGGCGATATAAATAGTTGTGTCATGCAGCCTATCCTTCAGGCAGTGATCCTGGCGCCAACAAAAGTAGAAGTTGGGCGCTAACGAACATCGAAACCCGCCCCTCTGATTCGTCCATGGTGGAAATTAAAGCTCACACCCCCTGGCCTCTGCCGTGAAGAAACAGTTGGGCCTGTTACCGCTGAGTGGTCAGGCGCTAGGGCCATGGGTGGACCAGCCGGGATGTTCCCAAGTTGGATGGACGGCGGTTAGACGCCCAAGTGACTTGCATGTGGCTTGTTCGCTCCATCTCAATCAAGACCAACTCCCACCACTCAACGACGAGAAACTCACTCAAACCCCTGGCCCTAGAGCTATTTCTGAAGAAAGGTGGGTTTGAGTCCAGGATGTCCCACACCGTTTGATTGGTTGGCATCACTCTGCATGGAGAGTTATCCGAAATGGAACCAGAGAGAGGGTTTGTTCTTTGCATCACACGGGAGTCCAGCCCTAGAGTCATCAGGGAATGCCTGCCTGGGGGGTACGAAATGGCCGCTTCTCTGCTTCCTGATAGGAGGGAGCTGCTTTGCAACGAGTCCGGTGGATCTTGTTGCGTGTTTGTTGTCTGGGTACGGAGGAGAGGGCGGTAACCTGTTGGCCAAAAACAGATGTTTGGGAAAAGATACCGACTTATTCTCTCCTCTGTTACTATTCTTGCACTTTTTTTTCCCTCCATTCTCTTACCCTTTCCTCCTTGGTAGATGAGGTTTCATCTTCTTTGATCTGGCTGTCTACCTCATCAAACTGGAGGAAGAGCCTGCTTATAGAGAAAACTTCCTGCAGGACTTATCTTTGCTAACACTTACCCTTCATTCATTTATTCACTTGTTCACTTTTTATTCTATGCATTCTTTTCGCTTTGTCATCGATCTATTGTTGTTATTGTTCTCTAACAATTGTATCACATCGCTGCATCAACCCCACTGTGTATTGAACTGAAGGTAAACCTTCCTTGATACTGAGACCTGGGTTGTTAATTATTGACCGCTCTGTCTAATAGAATGATGATACTGTGTTCTGCATATCATCCCCTATTATCTTCCATCCCTTCCACCACTTCCTTCTCTTGAGCCTGCAGTCACACAGCCATCATGCCCAAGAACAACCCTGCTGCAGGTAGAACACCTGCAGGGCTGCACTTATCGAAACCACTGCCAAATAATCCTCTTAGATTTCCTCTCTCCTCTCCAATAACGGAAGACCCTGTGACGCCTTCATATATACCGGCAGATTCTCTCGAAAATCTTTTTGAGTCGCTGGAAGAGATTCCTGTCCGCCAGAACCCCTCCAAACATGATATGAATAAGAGTAGGACGAGAGATAAGAAGCCCACCCCGCGTCAAGTTCGTCGCAGCAAGGTCAATGTCGTCCAACCAAATAACAGAATACGGCGGGAGGCCAACACTCTGGAGCCCGAGGATGGAGGTAGACATGAGAAGAAACCCCGGCCTGAGCTGAGTCTTGTTACAGATTTTTCCAAGAAGCCTTCTCGAAATGAAGCAAAGATTGCCGACCAACGGCATGGCCGTCAACCGGGGAAGAATATCGAACCCCATTCTCCGAAGAACAGTGGTCCGGGATTCGTTGACCTGAAAGATCTGAAATCTCTCTCCCAGCCAAAAGATCAAAGGCCAGCCCGGAAAGAAAAGGGTAAATTCGGCATATTTCGACCACTTTGGAAGAAACGTGCGGTTGTGAGAAAGTCGCAAGTACTAGCCCAGAAGCCCAAACCAGGACGCGTTAATAAACGGATATCGATGCGAAATATATCCCAACCGGAGCCGGTCCTAACGCCGCGCAAGCTGATGCTACAGGAATTACACCCTATCACAATTGGATTGAGTGTGCCAGCAGATTCGCCCGCGGCGTCAGGGAATAACAGGTCGGGAGAAACCCAGGGATTGAAGCAGGATAAATTGAACAGTGCCGAAGTCCAACAATCTCAACCTACTCCCATCACGCCTACTATCATTGTTACCCCAGCTGAACAGGACCATAATATGTGGACAGACAGAAGGCCTGATCCCAGGCCTACATCCAGTATCTACTCGCGTGCCAGCACTTTTGCCAAAGGCCCCCCTCGAGTGGATTCGATCCCCCCTGTACCAGCACTTCCAAAGCCGGAGGAATACTCTAAAACTTTGGGATTTGAAAATCCATTTGCCGAAAAGTCTTCATTAGGGATCCATCCAAAGAAACAACGCGCCATGTCCATAAGCACTACGTTCGAAGACTCTCCATCAATACCGCAAAAACCTGACAAGTCGGTCCGCCGCTCTAGATCCTTTTCCGACCTGAATACCCCAGACGTGACTCCACCACGCCTTAGCTTCGATGTTTTGTCCCAGCGGCGATTATCTCATGGCTGGTGGAATTATATCTGGCTCCCAATGAATAGTCGCCGCGGAACAGCTATTTTTGATCGAGAAAGGTCACCTCGACTGCCACCTTTGGCCTCCGTAATCCATTCACCAGCAGGACGAAGTAACAATGGTGATCAAATGAAGGGGGAAACACCTGTATTCTCACCATTCACACCCGGCTCGGGCGGCGAGAGAGAATATAACTCTCCAGATCAAGCCTCTGGCTACCCACCATCCTACACCAACCACTCCGACCACATAACCTCTCCTATGTCCGCAGCCACCTCACAATCGGTGCCCTTTGGCATCGGCAGTCCCTACATCTCCACTCGACAACCAAGCTCCGCTGGTGGCAGCTTTGCATACGGTTCCAACCAATCACCCCACCATCTTTCTCCAGACTCCGCCCGAGGATATCCCAACAGCCCGGGATACGGGTCTAACCCTGGGGGTGACGGAGGCTACTTCTCGCAACATCGTACCCCGCTCTTTCAGCGGTTCGTCAACAGCCTTCGGAAAAACAATAGCACTGGCGGACGAAGCCGTGCTGGATCCGATATCACCACGTTCGATGACGAGCACGGTCTATCACCACATGAATATGAAGCCACTCCCATGTCAATAAGAAGCGGTGTTTCTCCAAATGTAGTTGATAACTCTCGCGCTAGCCCGATGCCAGGCTCAAATATGTCTCGTCAAGAAAGCTACGCGGGAAGCGCGCCCATGACGGGAGCTGGGAGTAGAATCATGAGTCCTGAAGCCTCCAATGTTGAATCATATCAGCCAAGCGTTTATGCAGGGAGCGTACCCATGTCAGGAGCTGGCAGTCGAATGATGTCCCCTCTAGCCCCCGAGAATGCGTCGTACCAGTCAGACGTTCGTGGAGGGAGTGTCCCAATGCCAGGCGCTGGAAGTGCAGTAATGTCCCCACAAGGTTCAAACGGAGGAGGATCTTATCAACCCACTGTGCCAGGTAGTGCGTATAATTCCGGACCTGGGAGTGCAGTTATGTCTCCTCAAGCCTCGAATGGCGGGTCTTACCAGCCGAGTATCCCCGGAACCGCCCCTATGTCGCAGGGCGGAAGCGCAATTATGTCCCCTCAGGGTTCGGATACCAGATCTTATCAAGGGAGCGGCATATTATCGGGAGCTGGTAGCCTAAATGAGATGTCTCGTCAATCAAGCTTTGGAGGGCAGGGGAGCGAGCCAGTTTCCGCGCAGGGATCGAACGTGGTGTCCCGTCTGCCCAGTTTACTGGAAAGCCTGAATGAAGGCAGTGGAATGCTATCTCCCGATGGTTCGGATGCATTGTCTCGTCATTCAAGCTTTGAGCAACCAGAGTCTGCACCTCTCTCCAGAGCAGGAAGCTCAGTATTATCGCCTGGCATGAATGGGGGATCGTACCAACCAAGCGTGCAGGGAAGCGTGTATATGTCTCAATCTGGAAGCGCAGTACAGTCGCCAGGCTTGGTCGATATGTCTCATCAGTCAAGCGCTGTGATGTCGAGGTCTGGAAGTGCAATACTGACAACAGGTTCAGGCGACATGTCCCGTCAATCAAGCTTTGAGGGACAGCAAAGTGATATGCTTTCCACAGAAGGCTCGAATATTCCATCAGCATCGGGTAGCGCAATGCAATCCCCATATGGCTCTAATGCCATGTCAAGGTCTGGAAGCACCGTGCTATCCCCGCAAGATTCGAATCTTCTATCACCACAATATAGTGCTACGGGCTCGAATGGGATGTCAAGATCAGGGAGTGGACTTATGTCGCCGCAAAGTGCTGCCATGTCAAAATCTGGAAGCACACTGCTTTCTCGACAGGGTTCATACGCTTCCTCTTCGGGGAGACCTGATGGGTCCAGAGGCGTGAGCACATTTTCTTCCATACACCAGAGGTCAAACACCATAACTCCCATACCGGAAGATCCAGACAGCGAATTTGAAGATGCTAGCGTTCCAGGCTCGGTGATCCTAACTATTCCACCAACCCCAGGACGCTCGAATGTATTAACCCCAGAAATCGACGATTATCCAGGAAGTGAAATGATTGCCCAAAGTTTTCTGGGGTCTGGATCAGCAAGTGCCTTACCAAGCTATCAGCATACCCCCAACGAGCCATCTCTACGGTCAGATATATCTCTTGGTAGTAAATCCGGGAACATTAGTGGTGCTGGATCCAAGCCCATAACTCCTTTCATGGAATCCCTGAGACCTTCATACGCTGCATCACGAGCAGGAAGTCGAGGTGAAAGCTTTGCTGACCAACCAAGTGCTATCAGTTCAGTACCCAGATCTCATGATGGGAGCAAGATAACGTCTTACTTTCAATCCCAGCGACCGTCATATGCTGCATCCCGAATGGAAAGTCGAGGCGAAAGTGTCGTTGATCAGCTAAGCGCTACCAGTTCAACACCAAGGTCTCAGGATGGGAGCAAAGTAAGGTCTTACTTTCCATCTTTCATCAATACTGAACGGTTCAATTACCCCGAACCGTTATCTCCCGGGGCACAAACATTACATTCGGTCAACAGTGGCATTCCTCTGTCTGCCGTTGCATCGACCCATTTATCTGCTTTTGTGTCACCTCGGGCTCTTTCTAGCAATGGATCTTTCGGGTCACGCCGATCCAGCTTAGATTCCCAATCTCAAAAACCGAAGGGCGGAATGCTTTCCAATGATGATGAGCCTAAGAAAAGGAAGTGTTTTGGGTTTTTGGGGAAGAATAATCCAAATCGCCCGCAAGACCCAAAATCTAAAAGAAGAAGAAGGGTGATTATTATTATTCTAATCCTGATGTTCCTTTGTGTGATAGGTGTGTGCGTTTTGCTTGCTGTCCTGCTCACGAATAATAAGAACAAAGATGAGCCTGAACTGAAGCCCTGGGGATGGTTGAACCTGACTGGCTACCCACCGATGCCGACGGGTGTGACTACAGTTGCCGGGCCAAACGTTGCAGCAGACCGTCCTGGCTGTGTAGCATCTAGTTCCATGTGGAGTTGTGCGTTGCCCAAGGAGCTGCATCTCGCGAATGCTCCTTACGAGGCCGATCAGCCCAGATTCAAGATTGAAATCAAATTCCAGAACGGAACGTCTGGAATGACTCTTATTGAGGAAGGCAATGCGTCGAGAGCTCTAGAAGGGGAGTCTCCGCCCAAGGTTGACAAGAGAGGATTGACTCCAGATCCTAAACCACCGACTCTGCAAGAGCTATGGTTTATGGGGAATACAACCGATAACATCAGCATTCCTCACGAAGGAGAACAAACCCCCTTTTTTGTTGACATTTTACAATCATTGGAACCTTCATCGAACAAAGGGCCTGGTAGCTCCTCTAGGCGAAGCCTTATGCGTCGAGACGATGAGAGCGATTTCCCAGACCTAAATTCGATAGTCCCCGCGCCATCATTGGATTCTGACGGAACAGCAGCAGCAGCTAACCTCTACCCGCTCCCTAAATCACAACCTGTCCGCCTCTATGATCGAGATTTACCAACGGAACATTACGGTTTTTACACTTACTTCGATCGGTCGATCTTCCTGAAATCCTCCCGCCCACTCGGCAACGGAAACGAAACAGTCGATCTTCCAGATGACTCAAATGGTGGGTCAAGCAAATCTGCTGCCCGAGCACGATGCACATGGACCCAAACAAGATTATTGGTGCAAATTTGGACTCGCCCGTCCCAGGGGAAGATGCAACTCCTCCCACCCTCCGAAGGCCGTACATCGGCAACTCCTACGGCATCCTCAACGGCAACTCCGTCACCTACAATAGATTTTGACCGGCCGGGATCACTCCCTTATCCCGTAACGATTACGCTTGATCGACATGGAGGGGATCCCAAGAAAAAATTGATATATTGTTATGGTATGGACGTGGATGGCAAAATATTAGAAGACAAAAAGAAGCTACAGCTTGAACACCGTGGCTTTGCGGGAACGATAATCAACCCTGCGCCAGGAATATTCAATGTATCGTCTGATACTTCTGATGAAAAACGTGCTGAAAATCCTAAGGAGTCCGATATTGTAGGATTTGATGGTGGCTCAGGTGGCTGCCGATGCGAATGGAGAAATTGGCTAAGCTCTGAAACCTAACATTTTCGTTGTCTAAGACATAACTCCCGTGTTTGTCTCTGATTCTTCCCGTGTCACGTTTGATTTTGTTTGTTACTTAGTGTTACCCACTTCTCATTTATTATGTATATATTAGCTTGTTGCATGGGTTCAAAAGGGGGAACCGGCGTAATTTTTGGCATTGGAGAAAAGCAGCATATATTGTTTGGTTTACCCCATTAGGATGGAGTTGGAATGTTAGGAAAAACTTTCATGTACGGAATAAAGTTATAGATGAGAAATCGATAAAACCATCTAGGTGCTTCTCATTCTTTTAACTGCTCGGTAAAATTATAGCGAGAATTTTCATCCCTTCGGGTAAGTGTGTTTTGGGGCAAATTGTCGAAAGAGATATACAGAATTTATGACAAATTTCAACCGATTCAACACTTTCGCTTTATTGCTGTTGATTAGAAGAACATTAGCCGGTATAATTTAACGAAGATATAAATACAGACAGAAGAGGAAACTAACCGGCAGCGTACAGAGGAAAAGTATCGGCATTCAATAACGCTTTTTCACGGGACAATTTCCGGATACCCTCGTAACCATATACATAATCGGTGGTTGGGGGAGAATAGACATCCTGGATATGTGTCATCTCGTGCAGCACCACATAGCCTTGATCGGGGTCGTGGCATGATTGAGCTACTGGTGCGAGTTTGAAGAAATTTGGGTAGCTGAAAATTTCACTGCCTATCTCATAGGCAATCATACCACCTTTGCATATATGCCGCTGATCGGTACAACAGTAGTAGGTCCACCCCGAATTACTTGACGCACATTCACGAGCAATAGCACAAAATCGCTCTGACACTACCTTGCGATCTTGTTCGCGGGTTGAATGGAAATATTCCTTAAATTTAGTAGCATCGCCTGTTCTAGTAGCTTCTCCAGCTTGATTAGCAAAATCAACACAATTTTTCAAGGCTCGGACCATATTTCTCGTTGGGTTGTGGAGCAGGTATCTTTCAGCCGAGTGCGCGACTGTAGCCTGTTGGAATTTCGGTAGACAGCGGCAGCATCAGGACCGTTCACTTCGATATCGAGAGTATTTGTCTTGTATGTCACGGTTCCTGCAATGGTGGTATCATTCCCGTAGGCAAATGGGATAGTGCCTTCGGAGTAAATAGAGAATAGAACTCCGGCTGAGAGATCAGAGGTCTCGCCAACATCAAAGATCACTTCGGCTGTTTCCCCGGGCGCGAGGAGTTTGAAAGATTCATGAGGTTGACTGGTTGCAAGAAAATATTGGTTGATACCACGAAAGGGAACGTTGCCCTTACCTGGTAAAGTTAGCTACGAGCCCGTCTTGATTAAAAAAAAATAAGGTGACGAAGATGTTAAGTGTACCGTATTGCATGACATTTGCTTTGCGCACAGGAGAGTCGTCAAAAAGGTGTTGAATTTCAGCAGGGAGATAGTATCACCGATATTGTTGATAATAGTCGCTTTAATCTCGGCGTTGCCCGCCCTTTGTAGAGATGCAGTTATCTTGTGGTTGGGTTTTGGAATTGTGCCCGCCACTGCATGGGGGAGAATATTTACCGTAGCTGCTAATAGAACGACAAATGCAGAGCGAGGATGCATTTTGAACGAGCAAGGTTAAAAAAATCACGAAGAATAGTTGTAGCAGCTGGATATTTCCTAACTATGGATTTCGCTGGAATCTTGAAATGATGCCCGGGGATGTTGTTATATTTATATTGCTGGTTCATCAATGAGGAGGCACGGGTCGAACAGATTTCTTGCCAATCATGACGTGGGCATCCTGTAGTCTCCGAACCATAGCATGACGATATGCAGGACTGATTGCAATCCTGATACCCTAGCTGTTAACGCCCGTCCAACCAACAGTAGTGTGAGCCGGGTTTAAGTAGCTGTTCGGGACCATGCATGCGAATGAACCACGACGGATGCAAGCAGCAGTTTCAAGCTTGCGAGTTACCGCAATCGACCGTTGCTCCGACTGAAAGAAAAGGGGAGATAGCCGCATCCAAGGAAAAAATGGTCAGACCATAGAAGCAAAAGAAGCAAAAGAAGACTATCGTTCGTCTTTCCTTGACATAATAAATTGTTTGTGAGAAGAAAAATACCAGAAGCCTTATCTCCAAGACAACTAATAGCATCTATTTGCCAATGGTTGTCCTTTGATTTAAGGGTGCTAGATAGGTTTTAGATAGCAAGAGGTATTGGCTCTAACCTTGGCATAGATATGTATCCTACCATAACTATGAGCCAAATTAGAAGGGTAAACTACTGAAAGCCAATAAAATAGGCAAAGGGGTAGCCCTAACATTATCCATAAAGCATTCTCAGCCTAAGGATGCCGAGTACTCTATAGTGTGAGGTTATACAAGTTGGTGTAAATGTGGCACAGGGTACACCACTCTTGGGTTCGAAGTGAGTCAACGGCACCACCTTTTCGTGCCCTCGTTAGGACCGATTGCGATGTTTAAAGGCGCAAAAACCAAGCCGTCAGAGTCACCGGGTTCAGCAAATGGATATGATATGGATTTCCATTGTATCGATAGAACATACGCGTATGTCTCATTCTACTATATTATGGAATCCCTAGAGGAAGATCCAAAGGCCGTGTCACAGTTTCATTTGATAAATCTTAGGTACAATGCATTAGGAATATCAGTCAATGTCAACAGCAAGATATAAAACCAACTAAACACTGACTGGTTAGTTCTCTTCTCCGTTGAGGTTTCTTGCTTGATATTAACTAACTAGGCCTTGATTTATTATGATCAGGTGACTGCTCTCATCCATACGAGTGTGTATTACATACGCCGTACTTCCCTGGTCCAAGTCAACAAGTTATAGTTCGGAGTATAAACTCACGAGAACCAACAGAATAGACGGCGAGGGCAGTTTATTATCGTCACTCGTGCTCATGACTGGTCTCAAGGTTAAACAAAGAAGTCTAGGGATGACCGGTTCCATCTGCTCCCGCTAACAACCTCTCTTCTTCCGAATCTCACAATCCCCCGTCCAACCAGCATCAAATGCCTCCTCGACAGGTAATCGAACGTCGACCCTCAAATTCCCCCTCTCTCCTCTCTCCAGGCGCATATGATGACGATGTCGCTTCTCTCCGCTCATTTTCCGATCAGGACTCGGACTCGGAAGACGACCATCTCATCGAGGTGTCTCGAAGCACCCTCGACTTGGTACGGCATGACCTGACCGTATTAGAGGAGGAGGAGGAAAGAGAGAAGCTGCTAATGCGCGCTAAACCGGGTCCTACAGATGGTTTGAAGCGAATGTTTGGTGTTGATGTGCGTGATACTACCAATTATAGGGTGAGGATCGGAAGGAAGGCTGAGCGGAGGGAGCGGAGGAAGGCCCGCAGAACGAGTTACCTTGCCACGGATAGAATAGGGGAGGATAATGAATTAATGTATGAGATGGAAGAGGGCAAATACGGGGACAAGGGTACAGATAGCTTCGATGACGACTCAAGCTCTGTTTCTTCTATCTCTGTGGACCTAGACCCAAGGGCAGTGGAGGATCAGGGATGTTGCTCGGTACGTCTTAAGCTTGATCCCTATTTCAGGGGTCTGGTCTCTATCAACAGTCTACCTACTAACCACCAATTTTTTCTTCTTAGGGATCAACGTGCCGCTTATTTTCACTGCTCATTTGCGCTGCAGCAATTCTGTTTGCCCTTCTGTACCTTGGCGCATATAAAGCCTCAAATAATTTTCGATCCGCCCACCAGGGACGTCCCGACCCTTTATCAAACGGCACTTCTCTCTTCCTGCCAACTACTATTCTAATCTCTCTCGACGGTTTCCGGGCCGATTTCCTGAACAGAGGACTGACTCCAACCCTAAATTCCTTCATATCCAATGGAATATCTCCTGTATTCATGCTGCCGAGTTTTCCAAGTGTCACATTCCCTAATCATTTCACTTTATTGACAGGCCTTCACCCCGAAAGCCACGGGGTCGTCGGAAACACATTTTGGGACCCCGCAATTGGGAGTGATTTCTACTCTACCGACCCTACAAGAAGCATGCAACCAAAATGGTGGAATGCGGAACCACTTTGGGTCACGGCCGAGAAACAGGGGGTAAAAACAGCCATTCATATGTGGCCTGGCTCAGAAGCACACATCATGGGCATTGAACCCACGTTTTTGGACAAATACAATGGTAGCGAAGCCTTGCCTCGTAAGGTTGATCGAATCCTAGGCCTTCTGGATCTCCCCGGCGAAATGGATGAAGTCATACCACGATCTATTTCTCAAAGAAGGCCACAATTCATTGCAGCATACGTTCCAAACGTGGATTCAGCTGGTCATAAATACGGCCCGAACAGCACAGAAATCCAAACTGTCATCTCGGATGTTGACAAAATGCTGGCATCTATCTTCCAGGGCCTCCATCTAAGAAATCTTACAGAAATTGTGAATGTTGTTGTTGTGTCTGACCATGGAATGGCCACAACATCAACTGACCGATTAGTGCAGCTCGAGGATCTGGTAGATCTAAGCCTAATCGAACGTATTGACGGCTGGCCTCTCCGAGGTCTCAGGCCTAAGAACGATGCCAATATCACCGACATTTACAACCAAGCGATGAAAAATGCTGTCGCCAAAGGATATCTAGGAACTTCTGTTGAAATCTATACACGCGAAACGATGCCTGAACGGTATCACTTCTCCACCAATGACAGAATCGCTCCTATTTGGATTATGCCGAAAACAGGATGGGGAATCGTCGAAAGGCCGGACTTTGATGCTAAAAAGGCTCAGAAGGATGGTATAGTGTACAACCCGAAAGGTATGCACGGCTATGACCATGAAAATCCTTTGATGCGAGCGATCTTCGTTGCCCATGGCCCGAGTTTCCCACATAAACCTAATAGCAGAGTCGAACCTTTCCGTAAGTTTTAGATTCCTACTCCCTTACCTGCGTTCCTTTTCTAACATAAAGGGTCACCATGCAATCTAGAAAATATCGAAGTGTATAATATTCTATGCGATTCGTTGCGGATCCAACCGGTTCCTAATAATGGCACCCTCCGCCTTCCACTTAAGCCGGTTGGCCTACATTCTGATGACGGCGCTCCTCCTGTGGAAAACGTTCAAGACCCCCCTCCCGCATCCAATACCACCCCAACCTCCTCACATATGTTACGGCCGGATCCCATCCCTACTAGACGGCCTCTCGATCATCCTACCACCTCACCCGTGGCTCAGCCCGAAACTTCCGTTGCTCCTTCAAGCGATGAAGGTGTAGAGGATTCTCCATCGCGCCCTACCTTGTGGGATAAAATCAAAGACAAGGCTAAGGGAATTAAGGACTGGTTTAATGACCTTATTCATTCGAAAGAATCTAAAGAATGAAGTATTTACGCAGCAACTACATACAAACTTAATGAAAGCAGGGTTTTTTTTTTTTTTTTTTTTTTTTTGCTTGTTTCCCCTCTTTACTTTAATTTCATTTTATTTTCACCTTGATGTTGAGCTATACCCCCCATATTATCTAGTTCTGAGGTTGGTGTTTCTACTACCTGTGGCTAATTACTTGATTTAACGGGAAAGGAGTGTGGCGTTTGAAAAATCACCGATTGGTTTGCTAATTGCCTGTTACTATTAGAGCTAAAACTAGTTAGATATACATACTCCGAAAGCCCTGTTTAAAGTATTCACCAAAGCGCCCATGCTACTAACGGGTAGATTGATTTCTTTTGGATAGCTAGATATAATACCCCTAGCGTCCGTGAAGCTTTGTTGTATCAGGATCCAGGATAAAAGATTCGAAGTCTATACCTCTCGGTTTACCGATATCGCTCTGCGAATAGAGCAAAGGTTCAAAGTCGCACATGGCGCCGTACTGGCGGATAAGTTCGCGCCAGTAGCAAGCCTCAGCAGCAGGAGTTAAATAGCGATCGCGAAACGTGCGCACGCTGTTCTCTGCAATAACTTCTGCATACGCCGGGTTGCTTAATAGAAACTGCATTTTAGCTTCAAGATCTGAAAAGTCACGGTTCACTTGGATGTAATTTGCTTCTGGGTTATCGTTTGCATCACCTGGTACAACCAGTGCTGCATGATGAACTTCCTTCCATACAAGCTCATGCGTTACAAACACAGACCGACAGTGTTGCAAATACTTGCCTCGGCCAGAAAAACTTCGCCCTTCGATATGCGCAAGGAACATGTATCGACAGTGATCCTCTAACGGAAGGAAACTCAGAGGCATGCCGTCCTTTTCCTTTTCCTTATTCCCCCATCCTATTTCCCTCACGGATGCCCAAGGTTTCATCGCCGCAGAATTCACGAATTTCCCACGCAACTCAGGGGCAGTGGCCACATTCCCACGCCAGAACAACTTCTTTTGCTTTTCGGAGAAGTGAAGTGGCTTGGTGTTCGTCGCTAATAGTCCTAACCCTTGGTCGATAGCAGCGGCTCGCTGGCGAAAGGCCTGATACGAGCCAACTCCCACCTCTGGCCAGGCCCAATATCCAAAATCAGGCATGAGCCAGGCGTGGTCATCTCCATCCTTCTTTGAATACGTCCAGATTGGCTGTGGTCCCCCAACAAAGTCCTCAGCCGAAAATATAAACTCGATGTTTGGGAGCGAGGCACGGTCAGGCACCGAGTTGAGGGCGCGGTTTATCGCGTTCAACGTCGCTTTACCACGCGTGAAGGTTGCTCCCGCGTTTTTAAACTCGATCACGTATAACTAGAGGTAGTTCAGTAGCTAGTAGGTTAGCTGATTGAAGGAATTCACCGACAGGTAGCCTGACGGCAGGGACTGCGTAATACTAACCGCGCCGTGATATATCATGGCTCTCACCATCGCATCTTTCATTTCCCTCGAGTCTATATCCCAGAATATGATCTTCTTTCCTTCCCTTGCGCGGACTGCCTTGTCGATTTCAACAAAGAGTTTCGGAAATGCTTTGTAGCACTGTAATCGGTTTAGGCCATAATTATCGGCATCCCGCGTTGGATCGTACTCCCAGGTTAGGTTGCTGGACCCCTCAGCCGTGCAATTGTTGCTCTGATATACAGCATTTGGACTGATTGTTTTCAATTGAAAGCGGGAATCGAAACCAATATAGAACTTGTGCCCGAAAAATTGAATTATAGAGATCAGAAGAATTAAACTGAAGAATGGGAGGCCAATGAGACATCGCTTGGAGAACCTTGTTCTTTTCAATAGCATTCGGCGAGGCATATCTGCTGTTTTATACGTTGGATGCACTGTGACAAGTTCATCTGGGTGTGATAGAACGTGTAAGCGTGTATGTGTTAAGGCAATATCAGACCTTGACAGTCACTGCCTCGAGAACGGATAGTCATTAAGATAGATAGGTAGAATATCCTTCGAAATAAAATGTAATAAGGGATCTATCTAGTAGCATCGAATGATCAAGAGTAAATATCATGTAGTATAGAGGTATATCAAGACCCAAAAGGTTATCCAAATTACAGAACTGAAAAAAAAAAATAATAAACCCCCTTCTTGACCCCAAAAACACACAGCCCAAGGTATATACATATATGTGTTCTATCCCAACCATAGATCCAGTAGTAAATCAGACCATCAAGCAAAACAAAATACAAAAGAAAAAAAATATATAGGTATATATATAAAAATAATGACAACAACAAAAAAAAAAAAGACAGCCATGCCATTGGCTAAATCTTGTTTACTTATTGTTATAGCCACTAAAATATCCCTCGTCGATCTTCAATATCCACTCAATCTTTTGTGCCTCCGTGCGTGACGCGAACAGGAACGTATTCTGCGTCCCATACACTGCAAACACGTTCGGTCGGCCGCGAGCAGGTAGGCCATTCGCGTCGCTGCGACCAGAACCTTCGAGAAGACGAGCAAAGTCAGGATCATGATCTAGGTGTGAGTGGCGCAGGTTTATAACATTAATTTGGTCGCCGTCGGGAACGGAGTAGATATGCAGATAGGGTAATCGGAGCTCGACAAACCGACGAACCCAGAGGGTATAAGAGTCATTAGGGGTATAGAGGGTGCCGGATTTGAGGATTGAGGGGTTCTTTGGGATATGTTGGACAGTGGCTTGAAAACGGGGTTTGGGAGATCGTTGGCCTATTGATGAGGTTGTCGGAGAGGAGGGCGAAGGGGAAGTGCTAGAGTTGGAGTTCGAGTTGGAAGCTGAGAGGGTGCTACTAGTTGTAGGAACAGCAGCAGCAGCAGTGGTAGCCGTAGTCATCTCAGTAGGGCTATGCAGGTTTGCGCATAGAGTTGGGGGGGTAGAATTGTGTTCATCCAACGGAGGGTGGTCAGTATGGTGCTTAACAAGGATTATATCTGTCAAATCCTTCTTCGTAGACCAAAGGTTGAGGTATTTTCGTAACAATAGATCGCGTCTCTCGGCACCTCTAGGCCCTCGTGGCGACGGTGAGGACCAGCCATTCACCGATAACGGGGCTAAGCTTCCTGCGCTCAAAGCCCCTCGAGCTGCTTCAATTTCTGCGGCACGAAGCTTTCGTTTTCGGGCATGTATATAATCCCTGATCAAAGATACTTTCCGCGGGGACCAGGAAGTAAGCAATTCCTCGCCTTTAACATAGTCGTTCTGCGTATTCATACGCCAAAGGTCCGCTGCTCGTTTGGCCGCAACTGGTCGAACAGCGATGGAAAACATCTGCGAGGTGGAATGAACGATTCTGACGGAGTTCCAGAACTGTTTGAACATCGACTGCGGGCGGACATAAGACCGGCCAAGGATCTGCAAGTTTTGATCTACTTCAAATACAATAGGCTCTTGAAGGCGGGAGGATACCAAATTCCACCGTATTGATATTTGGACCCGATAATTGTCCGCTGTCGTTCGATCTAAAAGTAGTGAACCGTGAAGACTTGAATCCCACTGGCCAATAATAGTCACATTGGAGGTCCCATCGGCATTATCCTTGATCATCGGTTCCTGTATCAATTTCAACGTCAAATCGGGAGCCTTCGCGTCTTTATCCGGAATCTTTCCCCAAGGATCGAGCAACCGAGCTCCCCTTACACGTAATGCCGTAAGGTCATCCCATGGGAGGCTTTCGGTAGAACTATATGTGAGACTGACAACAATCCGTCGTTGAAGCCCCTGGTGGAGCTGATATGTCCCTACATCCATGTTATTTTCTTGCACTACTTCCACTGGGAGGTATTCTCCGTTTTCTGCGAGTTCAAGGATCTGCACGCCAGCAAAAACATCATGCCTTGCTTCCGAAAAATATTCCGATTCTGGAAGCCTGGGAGCTTTCCTCTTTTTGGGTGGCGCTTCAGGGGCGTCGCGCATTTCATCCCAGCTCAGGAGCTTGTCTAAGTGCATAGTAGAGACTAGAGCGAATATACTGATTTTTAGGGTCGAACCTCGTGGGCTGGATACCGGTAGGCTCATGCTATGTACGCTTTCGAATCGAATTGGATTTTCGTCAAACCCACTAATAATCTGTGTAGTTGTGACACCCCCTTCCTCCGAAACTCCAGGTACGAAAAGCTGTGCGTGGACTTCTGTCCCTTCTCTCTCCGCGAAACCAACCATATCGTGCATCACAACATTGAATTTAAGTGTTGAGGGCGGAGCTTGTGCAACGGATGGTTCGAATGACAGATTCACTATCCCGATTATGTTCTGAGTATATAGAGAGACAACTTCAACCGAGAAATCTTGCACCCTCGACTCAAAAACTGCTGTCAGAGGAATATCAGCATCACCAACCAGAGAATAAGTAGGAGAACAGGGCTCAGAAAACGGATTTTCTAGCTTGAAATGTTGTATGTAGTCGGGACGATCGATATATTGATGCATCTGTCGCATAGTTTGTACTCGACGCTCTAATTTTTCCAGCGACCAGAGCAGAATAAGCTTATGTTTGAAATCGACAACGCGAATAGCGACACAAGGCTTTTTACACTCATCGAGTACAACATCATCGTCTCCAGAAATCCCATTCAAAACCACGTCATAGAGAGAATGCGTGCTCTGGCCAACATCGACAACGGCAAACTGGAAATGGACGTGCTTGTCCATGATCTGGCTCATCACTTGAGCTTCCTTGAGAAGGGATGCATGCTGGAGGACTGTCTCAGCCATGCGGACATAATTTCGCCCTTTCCAGTGAGTAATTACTAGCTTGGCCAGCTCGATTTCACGTGGCTCAAGGAGGGAAAAATCACCCCTTTCAAGCGACGAAAAGCGGGCGATATCTTTTATCTGCGATTCAAAGGCTAGTTTCTGGTTTCGTAATTGCTGCTGGAATTCTTCTTTGGCCGCGAGTAAAGCACTCTCTATCTGCTCCTTTTCAGTTTTCTGGTCCGCGCCATCGACAGCGGTCCTTAATTTTCTTTGGAATTCATCTCGTAGCTGATGCAAGGAGTCATCATCATCATGCCGCGGAGTACCAGGCAGGGTGATCGCAGTATCCAATGAGAAATTATCAATCGTTCCGTTCGACATATATTTATCCCTGACAGGGTAAGAGCTCAGGGAATCAGAATCCTCTTCTAACTCCGTGAGTCTGCTTTCAGGCAGCCCCTTCCTCACGGCTCGAGCCCTCTGCACATCATCAAACAGCGCATCCAGTTCGTAATCGGTCAAATGCGAGATTTTCTGATCAGGCCCTAGCATTGCGCTAGCTGCTTCCCGCCTTGCGTAGAACCAGTCTGAGTCCCTACCACGCTGCGAGGGTAGAGGCGACGCTGCCCGACTTGAATCAACATCAATATCCGAGCCACCTTTACTAAGTGACCTATCATGGCCCGGTCTAGTGGGAGTAGAGGAACCAAGTTGACTAGTGGTGACCGAATGCCGGAGCAAACTCTGCTCTACTCTTTCGGCACGAGCTTCTTGGGGGTGATTAAAGCGGAAGATATGGAAATCACCTAGTATAATGCGGAACCCGCTCCTGAGTCGCTGTGGAGTTTCGAATCGAAGACCATTGATCATGACAGCTGCCCCTTCGTTTGGGACGAGAGTAACGACGTTATCCGTATTTTCGAACGTGCAGTGATGAGGCAAAATTTTAGTTCCGTTCAATCGGATTTCGCAACTAGACGCTGGAGCATCTACATTCCCGACTGTGGTTGTGCCAGGTTTTATATTGTAAACCAAACATTCGGCCAAAAGAGGATCATCACTCAAGTTTACCAAATGAGGCATCTTTTTTGGGGTACTTAGACCAATGAACCCCTTTTCGATGCTTATTCCAAGTTCTTCCAGAGCGGCCTCGCGTTCTTTGTGGATTTCCTCTGTCTTCAGTAGTTTTTCTTCCCATGTTTGATTAAGGTCGTTGTAGAGCTTCTCGCTTTGGTTAAGCTGCTCGACGATTTCGGCTTTGCTGACCTTCTTGATCGACCCATCAGCCTGGGTAATTGTGACGATTTGCTGATCCAATGGGGTTCCGGGAGGATATGTTTCTTGCTGTATGCCGCCAGGACCAGAACCACCGCCCACTGCTCCGCCAACACCACCACCGAGCTTACTGCGAAGCTGAGCGAGTTCTTCCTTGAGTTCTCTAATCATGCGTGCGTTCGGATCTTCATTCACCACAGCATGATTCTTAATTCGTTTCGCAGAGTAGGCATAACGAAGAGTACCGAGGGTTTCATCGTAATTGATATCAGCCGGGGAAATGGCGGCAATCATCGCCGTCATCGAGTTCCCACCGAGAGAATCCTTGAGTAGCCAGGTTAGAACGGAATCACGATACGGCACAACAGCTGCATTCTTCTTTTTCCCAGACGACAAGTCTGCCAACGCAGCAATAACCCGGCCTAAAGTAGAAAGTGACCTATTAATCTCCGCACCCTCTTTGAGTCGCGCGCCTGTAGCGCCTGTGGATGTCGCTCGCTCGGAACCCGCAAGATCAACCAGGCTGATTCTAGATACTTTCTCGGTATCCATGGTGGTTTCTGCATCATGTCTTTTCTGTGTCACGGTGAGCGTAAATACGGCGTGAGACCGACTGGAAGTTTCATTCATATTCGTTGCGGCAACAGTCCTCGCCTTGTTTCCTTCATCCATCAAATTCTCAATCTCCGGGAAGGACTGCACAACCAATTTCGCTAGATCCTCGACATATGGCCCCGTAGACGGATGTTCTCTGACCTTCAAGTTTCCCTTATTCGCCGGGTTGAGCAGATCTCGTACTTTCTCGTTATAAATTTCCAGATACGACACTTCGACGGTACAAGTCAGATTCTTGTCGACTTCCTGCAGGCCGGCAATGCGATTAAACATCTCTTTGCAAATACGCGGAATCACACCGGTATCGGCGCCATATCCCATCATCGAATAGGACTTCCCTGATCCTGTCTGCCCGTAGGCGAAGATACAGTTGTTATACCCCTTGAATGCATTATCAAGCAGCGGCGCGCCCAAATCTCTAAATAGATCTTCCTGTCCGGCGAAATTCGAGTCCTTGCGATCAAACGACCAGTACGACTTATCGAATGCAAACGTTCGCTGGGCTTCGGTGGAGGCGCTCTTTTTGGATTTCTCGTCTAAGCCTGGTGTAGTGAGGATGGTTTGGGCGCCTTTCATGCGAATAATGCATTTTGACTTGCGATCGATCTCTACATATTATCAACATGCCGTTTTAATCAGCCAAATCGCAAGAGCAAAAAAAAAGGGGGGGGGGGGGGGGGGGGGGGGGGAGGGGGGGGGGGGGGGGGGGTTGGTTGTTGGCGAACGACCGGAGCCACTAGGA
>JANTQB010000129.1:26824-49370 GCA_032988175.1 Myotisia sp. PD_48
GGGGCTTTAAATGAGAGGAGTTTAAAATTTTTGGAGGGGGGTGGGGGGGGGGGGGGGGGGGGGGAGGGAGAGAAAACAGGGGGGGGGGGGGAGTGGGGGGGGGGAGAGAGAAGGGGGTTGTGTTCGGAGGGATGGATCAGACTAACCTCTCCCATTAAACGGCCGAACCCTCACCACGACCTTGATATTTCCTCCTCCGCCCTCCATGGCTAGGTATCAGCCTTCCCCCATGCACCGCTTGCTAGTCAAATAGAATCGTTTCTTCTCTTAGGTATTAAACCCTTTGCGTAAAGGGGGGAAATCCGGACTTTTTTCTATTTTTCGGGCCCGATGGCTCTGCCATCTAAATTCCCGCAGTATACAAGGTGTGGTTTTAATCGGCGACGTTGGTATCGCGTGGATTGTTTATCTTGCTATCGCGTTGTTTGGAGGACGACTTTGGATACCGAGTAGCAACGATGGGTCTGAGTTGTAGACACTGTCTGTGCTTGTTAGCCGTTCCACCACCCCCTTTTATCGTCTATATTGTTTATCGAACCGGGATAAGCGATAACTAGTTCAGGAAAAATAACACACTGGCGTGAAAAAGTAAATAAATAGATGACTAGATCTTTAACTCGAACCAGAAGCCAAAAAAAATAGTTATAATATTTAAGTCCATCCATTGGGTCAGGGGTCACGGGGTTGGATCACTTAAGCCAAAGCATGATTATGTCATCCCAAAAGGCAACCGCATTTCCCCTTAATTACTAAGCGTTTGGCAATAAGGAAATTATAAGAATTAGTGCGTGGAAATAGAAATCGAGCTCAGCCACACTTACCTACCTCCCCTTGCTCGGAAACATGGAGGGAAACTACAAAGTAGCAACCTCACTCCAATCTTGCTCGTTGCCTCCTCAGCACTTATACCAACGTTAAATAGCCAACAAGCTCCTGAAATACCCAAGAACTTTCCCTTGCAGGAAAGCTCATTGGTATAATTCCTTTCCGAGTCTGGCCAGGCTAGATGGTTGGGTCAGAGAGAAAGATCACCCTTCTTCCTATCCTAAGAAGATACCTCGATACATGTATAAGATAGTGCTGGCTGGCTGATGATGGTAAAGCTTGTGTAACAGTTTGTTCCCAAGACTGATCTATGCATCTCCAGATAAGACCTGAAGAAATTCCATTGGAGGCCCTCAATGGGCTCAAAGAAACAGCATTGAGTGGCTAGCCGGTATTCGGTTTCGCTATTGTCTTTGTATGTACATTGAATGTACGTTGTATGTACTTGTATTCCGGTGATCAGAATTATTTGTTCTTCCATACTCTTTTCTACAATGAGCTTTTTGCTTACAATGTCTTATTTCTTTCATTCATCTATAGACTAATACCATGTCATGCGCCATACCCGCTGATATAGTTTGGCGGCAAAGTTCCCATGGTAGAAACATTGCGCTTCCCTCTGAGCACTCTATACAAAGTATACTTTCTTCTAATCTAAGGGAGGGATTCAGGGATCCTTTTTTCCTTTTGGTGACGTGGTGAGAAAGCTGATCCCCTGGGTGGAGAGCTGATGGCCACTTGATTTATCTGGTTATCATGGGATGCCCAAAATTAAGCCAAACTCCAGAGAGATGATGGCTACCTGAATAGAGAAGTATAGAACCTCCTGTGTTACCCTGAGGGCCAGTGGCCACCTGAGTATGCTTCTCTCTTCTCTACCTAGACATATGACAAGAGCTGTTTATAATATTACCTTACGTTTGTTGTCGATCCCATCGGAGGCATAATGGCTACCTGAGTATACCGGTTCTCACTCTAATTGGGACATCTCAATCCATTTATACTGGAAGTTATTATATTATAAGTTCTTTTCCCGGGCATCTATAAAATCGAAGCTCTCCATGTCCGTTTTTACAGAAGAAGACTTACAATACTTTTTTATATCCCGGACTACTCCAAATTATTGACTCAAACCACTCAGACTTCAGAGTCCATTCCTTTCTCTTTGAAACTATCCGTGACTCAATCAACCCTATACGCCATGGATATCTCGCCTGATCAGCAGAAGGTAAGGGAGTTTTCCACTCCAGCCTTTATCATAATATAAGCTAAAGGCTTTTCCGCCATAGAACGCCCCAAATACTCCAAACGTAGATGATCCTAAGGATTCTTACTATCGTGGAGAAGTCAAATGGACAAAGATCACCAAATTATCGCTTGAATCGGAACTGGAAAAGTCGCCTTACAAGCCAAAAGCTGACAGATATCTGTCGTCACTCCGCGGCGTTCTACCAACGGTGCCAGAGCGATTGCCCTACAGCACTATTTCCTCTCGTGCTGATCCTGTCAAGCCAGAGTGGCCTCGGGTGAACGCCACAACTTATATGTTAACCCTGAAGAATGGGTCGTTTTTGTTAGTTTAGATGGTCCCTCCATCGGGGGTGGTGATATACCCGGGCAATACGTCAGAGAGGAGGAGGGAACAGAAGTCATCAAGCTGTACGCCGGAATTGATATAGACGGATCACTCGGTGCCGAAGGCCAATACGGAAGCCTCAGTTTCTCTGCTGGAATGAAGGCGAATGCAGGCATGGAGTGGTCCAGGGAGATAAAAACCCACTACAAAGATAAGGACACCATCGACAAAACGAAACTATATCAACCTAGTACTATTCATGCCAAACTCAAGTGCAAGATTATCGGGGCATATACAACCTCATTTGAGGCCGTTACATCTATATGGGGCATCACATTGAATCCAGAAGGGACTGGACCCACAGATGCATATCGACTGGAGAATCAATCAGCCAAAATCTCTGCAGGCGTCCCATACACGACATCCGCCCCGGCTGGTGAACTCTTTGCAAGCCGCCAAGCATTCAACAGCCCGACCTGGTATGATGGAGGGATACCTGTGATTACAACGGTTCATATAGGGGTTCTTCCAAGATATGACGATGGAAAATGTCTAGTCTGGGAGAAAATTACTGACCTCTATTTTAAACTCCCTCCTGAGGATTATTTCGTGATCCTGGTAGCACCTTTTATGCCGACTATCTAGTAGGTGCCCAGATCCCGGTTCATAAAATCTATGCTTTAGTTCCATAAATTTGTTTCTCTTTTGTGAATGGGATATTGGAATCTTGTTGTTAGAAAAGGCAGAAGTTTCAACAACTTTTGCTAAACTCAATGGGGATCAGGAGCTGGGTGGATGTTCAACCGGAATCTTAAGCTTCAACAACTTCAGCTTTGAAAGAATCTTTTAGCACAACCTTACCATTTATTTATCAATCAATATTATACAATAAACATAATATCAGACATGGAGTTTGTAGAACCTGAGGGAGATAGATAATTGAGTTATAGAATGCACAGAAGGATAAGGTGAGGATAGAATAGGGATAGTAATACTAGCTAACTATTGTACTAAGATAAGTGATAGGGTGGCATAGGCCTTACACTAGACAGCAGAAACTTCCACCAGTTAGGTGGCTAACTATCGAATATTAACATTGGAATCAAGAAGAGATAGAAAGCATAGATATGTAGATTGATATTGATCTCTTTATAAAACCCTATGATGCTTTTTTTTCCTTTTTTGCAAAAATATTCATTTTCATATCTGCTGTGTGCTGTGTGCTGTATGTGTGTGCTGGTATCACTTCAAATTTGGGGGAGTGCACAGGGTGTAATAGGTGGTAGGATCGCCCTAATAATATATATATCTTTCGAAACGTCACAAAAAAAGGGGCAAGGGCAATGGATAATGGATTGAAGAGAGAGAGAAACCAAAAAAAAGAAAGAAAAAAAAGGAGCAAAACATTTTTTTGTAGCTGCCAAAAAGAGGTTCCATGAAGCTGGGAAAAAGGCAAAGGAAAGAAAAGGGCAATAATGAAATGATAAATGAAGAATGAACAAAAGAGTTCCCTTATTTCCGCCACGCTTATGCTCGCAATGATACCAAAGATGGAGAAATGAATGAACAAACAAATAGATATCAGAAGGGGGAATATAAGTCAAATCACAAATTACAAACACAGAAGTAGTAAAGAGGAGGAGAGAAAGTGGATGAGGGTCATGATATGAGCAAAATGGCAAAAGCAAAGCAAAAACAGGCCAAAAATGATGATGATGATGAAGAAGAGAGAGAGCGAAGTAGAAAAGGATAGAGAAAGATGAATCTTGAATTAAAAGTACGAGAAAGGGGGGGGGTCGCGTAAGTTAAGTACGTAAGTAAAAGGAATCACAACCATGATGAACCTGTGCATTGCATATGAAACAGGGGGGGAATCAAAATAATAATAATAACAATAAAAACAATAAAAATTAGCACAAAGCAAAATAAGACATAGAAAGAGGAGAGGGCATATCTTTCATTTCAAAATAAAATTGTTTTTCTTTTTATTAGGGTAAAACTTCGAAAGCCTCGCGGCTGCTAGTTCTTTTTCACCCGTCCTCGTCTACATCATCATCTACCAAATCGCGACCTACACCCGCCATGCTACTCATCGACTGCTGGGGGGAGGCCTTCATCTTCTTCGATACCGAGGGCGAGGTGCTCTGCGCACTACTAAGCGAGGCAACGCTAGCTTTGCGTTTCTGACCTGCCGACGAACCGGGGGATGGGAAAGGCTGTTGTTGTTGGCCCATCATACCCACGCCGCGCATCGACTGCATGCCCATGCCCTCGAGCTTAGGTTGGCCGTGATGATTGTTGGGATGAGGTAGGCCGTCTAGAACGCCGACGGTTCCCCGGGTAAGTCCTTCTTGTTTTTCTAACGCCGACACTTCCTCAGCAGTGAGGAAACGACCCCCCGGCCCGCGGGGACGGCGCATGGCGTGGTTATGCCTTGACTCGTGAAGGTAGGGTTTCCTACCCTTGGAAGTGAGGCGGAGCTGTTCCTCGAGTTTCTGACGTGCAACGCGGCGCTTGAGAATGCGGTGGAATTGCTTCGCGTTGACGTACAAGGGGGATTCTTCAACTGGGGGTGCGACTATTTCAGGAGATGGCTGGCTTTGCTGTACGGACTGGTGTGAGGAAGGTGGTGGTGCCATAGGTGGTGGAGGAGGTTGGCGGGATAGCCCGTGGGACATGACAGGTTGGGAGTTCTGTACATGCGGACTGCTCATTTGCTGGCTCATTCGGCGTGGTGGTTGCGATTGCTGTTGCGATGGTTGCTGTGAGGAAGGTTGTTGTTGCGAAGATTGTTGCGACGAAGGTTGCTGTTGTGATTGTTGCGACGGTTGTTGTGACATGGAAGCGTTTGAGGGAACTTGTTGCCCCGGCTGTGGGGGTGATCGTGGATGTCGTTCGTTTTTTACCTGCACATTTCCCATTCGCGGCGACTCGCGTGTGTTTGGACCTATTTGTCCACCTATGGGTTCCTGGTGCATGTAAAACGGACCAGTTGCGGCAGCGGTAGCCATTGCAGCAGCTTGTGTCGGCGATATGCCATACGGCGGCTGCATCGCAGCGTATGTTGGTGGGAAATTCATCTGCTGCTGTACCTGGCCTGGACCTGATTGAGATTGTTGATAATGCGATTGTGAAGGGAGGATGGGTGAGGCTTGGTGATTTGAATGATTATGTTGCATTTGATTTTGAGGGTTTGGAGGTGACGGCAACTGGCCAACCTGTGCCACGCTGCTCTGAGGTGATGTTTGGTATCCGGACATATGTGAGGCCTGGTGAGGATGAGGGAGAGGGTGTGGGTTGTGTGGCTGTTGGTATTGTGGAGCGTACTCCATGGTTGGGGAGCGAGTGATATTAATGGAAGAACCTGGGATAATATATGTTGCACAAGTGGGATAGGGTTGGACGTGGGTTCCAAAGCTTTTCTGCGCAGTCAACCAGGGAAGGTAAGCACGTTCCAAAAAAGTGCAGCTGAAGCGTCGAGGATTAAGAAGGTATAAGTTTGATGAATGGTGTCGAAAGGGTAGAAGAAGGTTGATTCGGTGGAGAAAGGTGTCTGGGTATAGAGAGGCGATGAGATTGAGTACCGAGCGCTGATTCGATAACGTCGCGGTAGGAGATGCCTGCAACTAACTGGGTCGCGTCAGCGGCTAGTGCATCAATTGAGGGTCACTGGGTTTGAGCGACGGGGTTGGACGACATACAGTGGGCTAAGACCTTGTAGGGAGGGAGAAAGCCGTAGACCAATGGGCAATGCAGAGTGTCAAACAGTCAAACACGACGTTCTACTGGGAAATGGGTATTTTACGTTGCACACCAGGCCTTTCGGGGGTGAGGACGGTTCATAAAAGGGAGGGACAAACTGTCGCAACCCTTTGTAGTTACAGAGAAATGGTGTTGTCTTTCTTTGTTAGTCGCCTTGTCGAGTGCCAGACCATGCAAAAAAAGAGAAGTGTTGGGTTGCGATGCAGCAAAAGAACCGGGGGGATGGTCGGAGTATGAGGTCAACCTCGCGTCCTCTTGATGTGTTGTCAGGCCGCTTTACCCTAACGAGAGTGAAGAGTGAAGCGGTGCTCCGTCCCCTTTTCCTTTTTTTTTCCCCCTTTTCTCTCCGTTTTGTATTTTAATTTTCGCTGTTCAAGGGAAAAAAAGGCGCAGGTCGAAGGCGAACTGTTAGGGTAGCGCGGAACTGTCGGTGATCGCAGGCTTTCACCATAGATAAAATAAAAAGAAAAAGAAAAAGAAAACAAGCACAACGTTCCTAGGTTCCGTGATGGTTTCCCCTGTTGCTATTGGTAGATAGCCAGCTACGGAACTCTCCTCGAGCCTTGTTTCGAGGTTTTCTATTTCAGCTTTTTTATGTCTGGTTAGAATCGACGCGGGATACCCAGCGATCAATTTTGTTCCCCGATTAAGTTTCTTTTTTCTGACTTCCTTTTTTCAAAAAGGGAATTTGAAAAAAATGCAAATTAATATGGTTCAAGGCTCGACATGCCACGTCGTAAGGTAGATAAAATATGAGGCGGTGCCCAATGGCTGGGATAAGTGAGCGCCGCAGACAGGTATGGGGTGGATGGACTGATCGCCAAGCACGTTAAGTGATGCTGAGGCTCTCTTGTGAGTAGACTATGCCAAAGTCAGTGCCTCGTCAAACATCTTCGATGTTACTAATAATATAATATATGCGAGGGCGAGGAGGGTGAGGGGGGGTGTGTATGGCAAGGCAACAGAAGAGAAGAGGGGAATCAAAAGCATTCAAGGTGGATCCACCAGATGAAGGAGAGTTAAGTATGAGCATGGCTCGTGTGTGCAGGGCGGAAAATTTTGGGAACGTCACAGAAACTCTTGATTGTTCCCTGTCAGAGTGGGGGGATGAGAAGGATTTCAAGATAGAGCGAGTCAAAATCAGAGAAAAGATGTCGAATGGAATAATTTTTTCGATCCAATTGCTCAAAAATCTGGGTGAGGGGTGAAGCGTGTAGCATGATGCAGATGCAGGCGAGGTCAGTCTATCATCTTGTGGGCAAGAAGACGGTGTGGTGGTTGTGATGCGTTGGCAGTGCGGAAAGCTAACGCTAACCTCTTGACCTTGCCTTGGGGGGCAAGCAGATGCATGAAACCGGCCTGTACCCAGCCCACCCTCACCGAGATTTTCGAAAAGGTTGTAGATATCCACAACGGTCGAAATAAAAAAAAACAAAAGGGAACAACTCACCAGGAACTGCCCAAGTCGGACAACAGGGAGAATAAGAATTAAGAGCAATGACGACACGTGAACAATTTCTTTGAGATGTACGCGAAAAGCACACGGAGGTAAGGGAAGGGAGAAGAAAAGATAGGAAAGGGAAAGGCTCAAGTACTCCAGCAACGAAGAGAATTACGCGCCCGTGACGGCGAAAGCGACGGCAGACCAGGGACTGCTTCGCTCTGGCTGGTCTCTTTCTTGCGGGGAGAAAAAGGGAGAAACTCTCTTGATACGCAGCTGGGCCTTGGCTTTGGGACAAGCACAGGAAGTGGAAAAATGAAAAAAAAGCAAATAGAAAAAACAAAAATAAAAAAAAAATAGAAAATAAAATACCTTAGTTTGAAAAAAAAGCAAGAAAAGAGGGACGACGGGATAATAATAGCACGTATTAACGGCTAGGGTGCGATCGGGTTTTGAGATCCAGGATTCGATTCAGCGACCGGGGGGGGAGGAGGAGAGTAGTTGAAGGGGTAGAAGAGGAAATAAATAGAATAGAATAGGATAGAAGAATAAAGGGGATAGACAATTAATTAATTAATTTGTCTGGAATTGCATTGGCGGGAGGGAGGAGATGATGGTGAGGGAGAGAATGAGAGAGCTGGCTGTAATACGACAGCAAAGTTGTGGTCGGAGATGTTTCCTAAAAACGCATCGTGGGAGGTCAGGGTTGGCCAGTTGATCAACAGTAGGTAATAATAATGAAGATGATAAACATTTCGAGGAGGATTCGATGAAACGGAGCAGGAAGAACAGGTTAAAGCATATCAATCAAGATCAATCAACAATAAAATAAAAGATAAAAAAAGGGCACCTGGTGATCCATGCATGGGTTTATGCACGGTGATGGAGATAGAATGGAGTATGATAAGTAAGTAAGCGGAAGGTGATGATGATGATGGGTAGGGTGAGGGTGATGGTGATGGTTGGGGGGAGTACAAGCACGGAGCCGACCGACTTGCTGTATGGTTCGACGTACTCTAATACTCTGTGTACAAGAGAGATGATGGAGATGATGATGGAGCAGACAGGGAAGCCAGCGCGACGCTCTTCTCGCAACAGTGCGTGAATATGCTTGGAGAGGGCTGCAGGTCAACGCTGGCTCGGGACCGTGGGCGGTCACGGGACAGGATGGGGGTGTAGGTGCATTGGTCGGGGAAGCTCTCACGAAACAGCAAAAAATAAAACAGCATAACACAATTAGGGAAATAAAAAAGAAATAAAAATTAAAAAAAGACCAACAACTGAAACAAGCATGAATCACGAAATGGGCTAAGAAAAAAAAAACGGTTGTTGAAGAGTTAAAGCGGGCGGGTAAAAAAAAGGATTGGTTGCGAACCTCTGGAATTTCGACACAGTTAACGCCCTGACAGTTCACTTGACACTTGACACTTGGGCTTGACACACTTGACTGACACTAGGGACGGTGGGAGGAGGGGGGGATCTGCCGGGGGGATCCAGGGTTAGGTTGGCATGAACCGGCGCGTCCAGTAAGAAAAGAGAAAGCCAGAGTAAAAAAAGGGGGCGACAGTTGAGTGGATGGGAAGAGAGCCAACCAGACAGACAGCTTGGACTCGTTGGATTGGGCAGGGGAGTCTTGGATTGGACAAGCATAAACCGGGAGAAGAGGGAAAAAGACGAATGAGAGAAAAGAGCGGGCGCCCAATGATATAACAAACACCCAACAATACGGAGTACGGAGTACAACGGGGGAGAGAAGGGATGGGGATGATGACTCAGCAGACCGCACTCACTGTGGCTTTCTATTCGTGGCGACTCTTTGTTTTTTTCGCGCTCTTAAATAAATTCCTTTTCAGCCAGTTCAATCAAAGAAGAGAATGAAAGAATATTGAGGAAGAAGAAGAAGAAGAGAATAACTAAGACGAACAAGGAGAAGGATAATGTAATTCAGTTATTTAGAAGAGAGAAGAATAAAATCAGATGGAGGAGATGGATGATGGAGATGAGAGGTCAAATAAGAAGTTTGCAGCGGCACAATTGGCTGACCGCCTTCCACCACTCAAGAAGGAAAGAAAAAGAAAAAAAGGCCCATGGTCACCTGACTCCCAGCGGCAGAAATTCGCTCTTTCCTTTTTGTTTTTGACTGATTTTTTGGGCCCGCCCCGCCCCCTAGCCCGCATGCGGCCTAGCGTCCTTGGCCCTGCCCAAGCGTGAAGCCCGTTGCAAGGGTAAGCGAACACCAGCTGAGAGTATCGGGTACAAGCAGACATGTCACAATCACATCCCCATTGATATTTTAGTTACCGAGTTACTCCAAACAGACTGAGTTGAAGTGATAGATCCAGACAGACAGACTGAAGTTATACACCCAATTCTAGCAGTAATGGTACAGAAGATATACACAGATATACGCAGATTGACATAACATTAAACTATCTAAACCGCCAATCTTTTCCCTTTTCCCCTTCTTATCCACTCTCTTCCCAACTAGGTACAGATCTAGCGATCCTCTCTCTTTCTCTCTCTAATTTTTCCCGTTTTCCTCCCCCGGTCTTTAAAAAAGATTCCATCCCGTTTTCATTCGAAATTTTTTTTTTTTTTTCTTTTCTTTTCTTTTCTTTCCTCCCTTATCAGCCAAGCCACGGAATGCTCCGTCCGGAACTTGAACACGAATAGTCGGAAGTCTGAATTACCATGACGTATGAGAAGAATCCACCTCGAAGAGGAAATCGGTAAGGACGCGTAGGCTTATTTGGGTTAGTGCTCTCTTCTTAACATCCGTAACTTATACTTGTTTCGGACACAGGAAACAGACCAGCACGTGTCCTTCTCAACTCATCCATCTTTCATAAGTCCCTGAATACCCTAACTAATTATTAAGTCAATTTAGAGTCCAGAACTAGTTAAGAATGAGTTTCTTCTGTTTTTATGTTTGCTGAAGAACCCGTGCTTAAAGGAAGCAACCCGTTTCGTCCACGGGTAAGGCGGACCATCAGGCGTAATAGTCCAATAGTACGAAGGACGGAGTACACAATAATTTACAGTTAAACTCCGAAAGAAGGAACTGCTCGCTCGCCAAACTTTACCAACTGGGACTTCGCTCTCTCTTGCATATTCTTCTCCCATCACCCCTGTTGTCCCTGCTGGTATCCTCTCTCTCCCATCCAGCTAGTTCCGTTGAATTGTCGTTTGCTCACGGCTAAAAAAACAACAAGCATCAAACCCAACCCACGGATCCCGGGGACCCGATAGGTAGGATGGGTTGAAGAATGGATGCGGCTGGCCGTTTGAAACCCAGGCCCATGGCTCTTTACCCCTTCAACTTCCTCGGTACTGTCCCATCCCTTGAAACAGATATTGGTTCTATAGTTAGCAATTCATCAAGATGAAACTGACAGCCCAATTAAAAAAAAAGAAATAAAATAAAAAGAAAAGAAGCGAAATAAAACAAAATAAAACAAAAAGAAATAATAAAAGAAAGAAAAACACTCGTATTTTTTTTGTCAAACTATTGAGTTGATTTGGATCAAGTGACATCCAAAAAGAGTAATCACCTGACCAATGAACTTCCTCACTAAATTCAAACTAAACATTCAAGATAAACAAAAGGTTTCTTGAAGAACATTCATTTAAACTAAAATGAACTGATTGAAATAATACAGAAATCCATTCCATCAGAGCAGACACGTGCTGCTCTTGCGACATCCTAACTAGTTGACTAGCTATCTAGTTATCACGTTGGTCATGAGGAACAAGATAGACCATATCGTACTATCAAATCACCGACTTGGATTGATATTCCCCTTACAACCAGATCCGTTCCAGAACGATCCATGCTTCTCTCGCCGTCCCTCATTCGTTCCAGGAGGAATAGATTGAAAAGGCCAGAGAGTCCATTAAAGCTGATAATCAAATTATCCCGCAACTTCAAAGCCCATAGGATCGCACTGGAAGGCAGTTATAGCACGCCTAATATACCCAATACCATACACAGCCGTATTCTTGCTCCTAACCTCTTACCTTCCATTGCTCAGAATTAATGAAAAAAAAAATGTGGGAAGAAAACCGGAATCCCCTTCTCTTCCTAAGCCCCTAACTGGAAAAAAGGGGCGACCCATAACGAACCACATGACACCAACAGCTTAACTAGTTACAAAGCAGAACGAGAATCCGTGTTGATGTCTGCCAACCAGCGAACGGTGGCTCACGGAGCGGTGGACAGATGCGTTTTTGGTTGCTGCTGATCTGTGGGCCGCTAAAGACCCTGATCGAAAATGAAATTATTCTCCTCCGTGGTGTCATTGTGTCAGGCGTCTGCTGATAGTCAATAGTCACTGTCACGTCACTGTGACTGGACACAACACCCCTGGGATAGCACACGCGCCACCGCACGTACTTTCTTCTATTCCAAGACACGAATTTCTAACGTGAAACTTTGTTTCCCCAGCTTTCTCGGTTCAATGTCCCTTTGGTGTGTGACCTCGGGGACTTTGCCGCTCCCCGTTTCAATATATTGAGTCTCGCCAAAGCGTCGGTTCTATCTCTCCATCCAGCACCATCAATTTATTTTTTTATATTTTATCTTATTATTTTTTATTTTTTTTTTCGATTTTAGCCCAGTGAAACCCATAAAACCGAAGCTGTTATGGAATTCATCTTCGTGTACTCCGCCTCCATGTATCAATCAATTTAGTTACGGTACTTCTCCACACCAGAAGTTAGATCCAGCTTGCTCCGACGCACGCAGGGTGAGCGCATCCATATCCATGGGTCCCTAAACTACCACTAGTTCTTCGACCAGCCTCCATACAAATATTGAAAAAAAAGGGAAAAAAAAAGACCAACTTCAGTCAGAAGAACCAAATCTTGAAAGCACTCGCGTCCAGAATCATGGAGATAAAATATCTTCTAAATCAGGGAAATCAGAGCGTGAACTAAATCAATACGATGCTCCTTCGCCCCGAAGCTTAATCATCCTTGTATCATATTACTTTGGGGCTTCTTACTGATATTCTCCAGTCCCTGTCTGCCAATTGGCTGTCACACCTTGACCACGTCGAATGAGAATACATCTTTTATGCCCAAATGATGCGCGACACAGCTGGGGGAGACCGGCAAGAAATGCCCTGCCCTCTCACGCTAGGGTCTTGAATATCCAATAGAATTTCTATCTTTATTTGCCTCCTCCTAGTTTTCAAACAGGATACTTAATTTAAATGTGTCTCCAGGCGGCTGAGTTTTCAGAAGCAGTCATTGGATCTACGTCTACTTTCGGCAAGCTGGAATCAATTCTTTCGCTGGCCTTCTCCGGGCAGAAAGAATGCCCCTACAACCCTTGTGATGAAAAGTCAGGTGCACGATATCGTTCTCTCTCCCATCCACCGAACTCAGTTCATCATTCTCGCCATAATCATTTCCTATCCACCGATATGGCCAGCCTTGCAAATATCGCCTTAGAAGAGAAGTTATATCGAGAAGACTAGTTATGTGTCCCCCTTGACAAAGAGATCCTATTAACAATGACATTGTGTTTCTCTCTGTCTAGGATCGACCATCATTCCTAAACCGGGTATTCTACTCGAACAATACTACAACCTTCGCTGATAATCCCGATCGTACGATGAAATCAGAGTGGCAATACATGATACACAGTATCTCCAGATCAAAGTCTAGGCCTCTCTATATCCCAACACCCAAGAATGATAGAAAGAGATACAAAAAAACTACTTGGGGGCAGTCAAGGTATTGTGGAACGGGTTTTGGTTTGGAAATAAAATATAAACCAGCATCTCGCTCCCAACAAGCAAAGGAAATCACTAATCCCGAGGAGCGGTGAGACCCCAATACGCTGAGCAGGCAGCAGGCTCGAGTAAACACGTAACCATTTATCGACCCATATTTAGAATGTACAAACAGCGACTAGGAACATCATTCCCTTTTTTGGAACATTTCTCATAACTTGCAACTACCTCTCTCACCTAGCTAGGTACCTAGTTCTACCAAATCAGACCCCATTTGGTTGTCTCTGTTGATATCAAACCACGTTGGTACACCTTTCACCGCCCACTGTCTGGGGCGGATAGTGGGCCGTGTGGGTTGGGCAGCACGCTTTGCATGATGCATCAACATATACTTTAGTTCATCATCGAGTGGGTTTTTTTTTCATTAGGGTTTTTTCAAACAAGGCGTTTCTCCTTCTCACTCGGGACTTAGTTCATTTCAGTTAATCAACCCTCTAGGCCGCCTGTCGCTCTCGTTTGTTGAGGGATGACGTTTGTCAGAATTCAAGAGATTTGGATGCGTTGACAATGACAAACGAGGGAAGCCCCCAATCCGAACAATTCGTTGAAGAGGCTCAAAAATATTTACTTAACTACAAGGAGAGACAAAGGAAGAATTGTAACAATGTAACTAAGAAAGGTACTATACTGGTAGCATTGGAACAAAATGCATGGTATCAAGAGGATCAAGGGTTTCTCTTGAAATTGCTACCTCAAGCTTGTTGCAGTAAATATGCTTATTCTCTCCGGGGCAACTGAACAAAATGTTATTACCTTTCATCTCGACGGTAATCTTGATTTGGATCCCAATAGTTACTCCTTTCTTGTTGGAACTAAACTTATGGAGTAATACAGAAGAATGTTGTATGTTTGTCAATCAAGAGCAAGAAAGAAAGAGGAATGGTTGGGAGACACGTGATGACAAGAGTATGACTCAGCAATATTCACGTGACTAGGTCTAACTAGCGCCGGTTAAGCTTCACCTTAACATGCTGAGATGTCCAGCTTCATCCATTTGGTCCAACCTCCATCGTTCGCGCCCCGACCATCCAGCAACGCCAGCGGGTTTCGTTTATGGACCCGTGGTCTATACAAGACACATTATCATTGTCATTGTCATCTTCATCTTATTGAGGCTACTTGTAGGTTGCCTAACCCGCTTTCTCCTTGCATTTGAACTCCCTCTGCCCATTGCCTCTTCTTCTTGCCTTGTCTCCCAGGTCCGCCATGGCCTGAACTTTTGACTCTTCAGAACCCTTTTTTTCTTCAATCATTCCAATCCCAATGGCTATCTATTCCTTCTTCTATTCCAAGATGCTTTCTGGACCTTGTCCGCCGACGAGGCTGGTGCATCACCTTGCCCCAACCTGACTCTTGTCTTGCTTCTCTTCCTACCTGTCTAAATCCATATATTGCTTCAATACTTGATATTACTCCTCACCAGACCTCCAGACTGGGCTTACTACTTCTTTCTCTTTGGACATTGGATCATATACTCTATTTTTTTTCTTTAATTTTTTTTTCTCCTCAGCTACTTGTCTATTGCAGCTGGCTGCCGGCGCGATTTATTCCTCTTCGTCATAATTTGTTATAACCCATACTTGTTTAAATTCTCCCTTCCCACTCCCGCCTACCGCCCAGAACCACCCGCTGTCCCGTTTCAAGAAATCTTAATCTAACCCCAAATGGACCTCCAGACCAATATTTCCCTTGCTTTCGCCTTCCGAAACTACCTTTTCCACGTTAAGACCGACACCGTCCTTTGAATTCGGCACTGTATCGCAGTAGCATGGATACGTATGAGTCGTTCTCACCTCCTGGTGGGACGAAACCCGATCCAAGATGGCCTGAGGAGGAAGCGTACGCGACACGTACTTCCATGGATTCATACCGTAGGAGATCACCTAGTATGTAACTGGTTTAGGGTCCTTTCCCACGTGGAGATATTTTCACCTGAAACTATTCCCTCTTGAGAGTCCTCGCGAAGCTAACATTCTAACCTCTTTTAGCATCGCAAGATCGCCGACGGAACCGAGGACGTTCTCGGTCCCCAGTAGGCATTGACCGATACCAACCTGCTGACCGCGAGCGCCTGAATCGCGATGAATACTATAATGCCCCAAGAGATCATGCTGCTCGCGATCGCGAACAACGTCGCCGAGTCCCTTCACCCATGTCTTCCAATATCGACCGATACGTTCCTGGACAAGATGCTACTAAGCCGATCCTGCGTTCCAACCCAATCCCAAATCCTTTCTCGCTGGATTATCCAGTTGGATTTAATTACTACGCGGAATGGTGGAGAACTGAAGAGTCAATCAAGGAAGAGAAGGAACGTATTAAGCACGGTGGGCGCCGACCAACCGATCGCGTGAAAGGTGATCGCGAAGCCAGAGAGAGCCGGGAGAAGGAAAGAGCCCAAATACAGACGTCATATGATGCCTATAAAATCGAACTTCAGGTCAAATTAGCTCGACAATTTGTCCAGCATCATCATAATGAGGAGTGGTTCAAAGAGAGATATGTTGCCGAAGTCCGAGACCCCTTCCGACAACGTTTGAACCAATTTAGGTCGGGAATCTACGATCAGTGGTCTCAAGATATCTCCTCGGGCTATTTTGACGAGTTCACGCTCGAAGGAATATATAAGAGTGAGAGTGATGGCGCCGGAGGAGTTATTGAGAAAGAAGAAGGAGAGGCTACGGCAGTTGGTGAAACTTTAGGTGTCCTTGATCTTGTCCCCAGCAAAGGTGGAGATCTTCGCGACGAGTCGGTTCATCAACCTGCTCTTTTGATCAAGACCCTGGCCCCAAACGTCACCCGTGAAAAAATCGAGGAATTTAGCAAGGAGCATCTTGGGGAAGGAGAAGGGGGATTCAGATGGCTAAGCTTAAGTGACCCTAACCCATCCAAAAAGTACCACCGAATTGGTTGGATAATGTTGCATCCGAGTTCGGAGCCCAATCCTGTCTTTGACAGGGGGGACGGTAGAGATGAAGAAGGGGAAGAAACTGAGGCCACTTCTGCTACCGAAGCCCCAAACATTTCCACCGCCGACAAAGCATTGGAAGCAATAAATGGTAAGACCATACAGGATCCTCTTCGCGGGGACTTTATTTGCCATGTTGGAGTCCATGTTCCACCCGCACACCCGAGGAAAAAGGCACTTTGGGATCTTTTCTCGGCACCAGAGCGTATCGAGCGGGATCTAGCCCTTGCAAGGCGCATCGCGGCAAAATTCGAACCGAGCATTGATGGTGCAGATGGAATTGCCAAAATCGATGAACGGGTTGAAGATATCCGAGCGAGAGGATGGCTGCAACCACCTGCCGCAGCGCCTACCAAGGCCAAGAAGGACAAATCGTTCGATATTGATCAGGATATGATACTGCTTGACGAAGGTGAAGCCGAGGAAGGCGAAGAGCAAGAAGATGGCTTCGAGGATGAAGCCGACACTGAGGATTTCCTTGTCAAGAAGAAGACCCTCGATTTGATAGTGGAGTATTTGAGGCGCGTGTATAACTTTTGTTTCTTTTGTGTCTTCGAGAGTGACTCCATCCACGAACTTGTTAGAAAATGTCCAGGTGGGCATCTACGTCGACCCCGTTCTGGCTTAAGCAATCATGCGAAAGCTGCGGCAAAGGCAAGCGCACTTGGCCAGCCATACCCTACCAAGAAATTTCCAGCAGATGAAGAAGAGGAAGGAGAAGCGTCGCCGGCCGAAGAGAAGAAACCTACCCGTTTCACCTCTAAAAGCGCGCAGCAAATCTACCGAGCATTTAACTGGGTTAAGACTTTCGAAGACAAATTGCTTCAGATTCTCGAGCCGGAGAATGCTGACCTAACGAAATTGGGCGGGAAGCCCGTGGAAGAAGCATTGGATGAGGAGTTGTCGAGGTTTGTAAAACAGGAAGACGAGTCGAAGTTCCGTTGCAAGGTTCCTGAATGTACAAAGCTGTTCAAGGCTCAACATTTCTGGAGGAAACACATTGAAAAACGTCATCCAGAGTGGTATAGCGAAATCCAAAGAGAGGTACGTAATTGAAAAGTACAAAACATTTCTTTGATTGGGCACGAAATAAACTAAACAATGCCTCTTTTAACAGCTCGCCCTTGTCAATGCATATGTCCTTGACCCAGCTCACATTTCGCCCACGAGGTCTGATGCTGCAAGCAACGGGCATTTCCCCTTCCCGCCTGGATATGTTCCGGCCGGAACCCCCCGAGGATTCAACTTTGCAAACATGTCTATGAATTTCGGAGCTGGTGGGCCACCTGGAGGAGGGATGCCCGGGGTAGCAGGTAGTGCCCCAGGCTATCCTGGAATGTTAAATAATGGCAACTGGCCTGGCGTGAATGCAGCGGACCCATCTAGTCTTCATACTCCTGGCGTTATTCGTCGTGGGGGTGGAAGATACGCTCATCGGACTGGCCCGTACGATCGTCGTGGTGGACGGCACGGTGGCCCACCAATGAATGCCCGTAGCATGTTTGGAGCTCCTGGCGGCCGCATGCCAAATGGCGGCAGTGGAGTTTACATACCAGCTGGCCATCCAGCAGCTCTAGCTGCAGTCAATGTTAGTGGAGCAAGATGGGGAGATGGAGCTGGAAGTGGGGTGCAGGCCATGGGGCCGAAGGAAGCTGTTCAGGGACGTAGTCTGAAAAGCTATGAGGATTTGGATGCGATGGATGGACAAGGGAATGGAGAGTTAAATTATTAAGGGCTTTTGTTTGTCATATTTTTATTCCTTTTTTTTTTTTTATGTTTTTTTAGTTTTCTTTTGCTCTTTTTCGTTTTAATTTGAGCCAACCTTAGCTAAGTAGAATGGAATGATAAGTTAATATCCCCTAAATAACATTCGTTCATAGATCACTTCCCATCAAACGCATCCTGCAACTTCTGCACATCCAACTTAACACAATCCAACATGGCAGCATGGGCCCTTTTCGCCTTCACGGAATCTTCATGGCCAATTAACTCCATGAGCACCTTTGGTACAACCTGCCAGCTTACACCAAACTTATCCGTCAACCAGCCACACTGCATGGTCGAACCACCGTCTTCGAGCAGGGCGTTCCAGAAATAATCCACCTCTTCCTGGTCCTCGCAGGTGATAAACAACGAAACAGCCGGAGTGAGCTTGTAGTGTGTGCCGCCGTTGAGAATGGAGTAGTCCTGGCCTTCGAGCTGGAAACTCACCACCACCCCGGATTCAGACTTGATGAAAGACCGATCGGCGGAGTTATTTTTGACAGCGGAGGGCGACTGGGCAAAGAGAGTCGTGTAGAACTTTGCGGCAAGGATGCCATCTTTTTCAAACCAGAGAAATGTGTGGACTTTCTGGACGGGCAACGCAAGCTTGCTGGTGGACATGGTTGAACGTTTAGATATATTATTTGATGTATATCTATCGAATCTAATAGTGGGTGGATGAAGATCGGTAAGGTTAACTTTTATGAATCTTCCTGATTTTCTTTCTTCCTTTCTGAAGAGGAGGGAGGGATAAACTGTATTCAGGTCGACTTGAGGGGTTATATTTATTTATACAACATTACTTCTTCTTCTCCTCGTATACACCCCCTTGTTCGTGGCGCTGATCACTCATCATTAATTTCATCAACTAATTACTGTTCACTAACAACTCCGTCTCTTAGACAAATCAGGGCACTGGCTGATTATAATTTGTTCCACCATCAGAGCGGCGAAAGAACGGGTAAACATAGCTAGTCCCAAGGAAATGCAGACCCTGATTCAATCCTGATCTTTAGTCTCTGGCATCCAACGGAATGCTCTAACTCTCTGCTCCAAGGTTGAGCAAATATGGAATTGCCCTGTCTATCCATTAGAAGGATGCGAATCCATCACTTCAACATCCCCCAGGGTATGTCCATATTGTTCTTCCAGCTCAGCTGCTCTGTTTGCCAAAAAAATTTCAACTCCTTTGTTTCGTCTTGAAATATAAAAACAAAGATCACTAAACTTCGATACCAGAGCACAATGATTGCGACACTGATATTCGTCGGCCTTTTGAGCATTGCATCGAATGTCTTTCAACAGCCGATCGCCACTGAGGGACAAAGTACAACTGCTTCTGCCGATGTATACTTTCGCCAGAGTAGCAATGGAACGTACAATGGGTGGTATTGTAGGTAATCCATTTTTTGATATCTAATATCTAGATATATGGCGAGATACAAGAAAAAATCTTCTAATATCTTCATCTAGTGAAGGCATTCCATGTCGCGGCTGGCGTCTCTGTTACTACCCTTGGCCCTAACAGAGAAGATGCCTCTCCAGTCAGTAAGTCGTCCCAATACACCGGAAGGACAGAAAGACACGAAAGCTCCCTTTTAAGTAAAATTGTAGGACTGACTCCTTGAATAGAACTCCTCTCAGAGGGCGGGTTTCGGGTTGGAACCGACCCCACGATCCCATACGATGTTGTTCTCTATGATATAAAGGGTAAATTTGCCCCTGAGGGATACAAGGTCATTGCCATCGATGCCACTGCCCCTAGCCAAAATGAGATTCGTATTAGACCGTCTCAGAAAGTTCAGGGCGCTATAAGACTGCGATATGTTGGGGAAAATGCCGAGAATATCATCTTTGCAGCTTGCCTTGTTGAGGCGATTCCTCGTTATGAGAGTGAAGGTCCGCAGGTAGAAATATTCTGGCTCACGAAGGATATTCCTATAGCCCCGGGTTGTGAAGAAGTTGAGTTGTTGGCTTTTGCTGGGAATTTGACCTGATACTAACTATTGGATTCGGAGCATGTGTACTTCTACCGAGTTGTTTTACTTTGTTAAAAAACGACAATTGTTTTAGTTGGATTTTTTTCCTGGGTAGAAAGATTTAAAATACAATATCTGCAAGATCAAAACATCTGTGTGTGAGCGGAGGAAGACAACAAGTTAAGCTCATTCGATTATTTTGACGGACAGAGTCCTAGATACAAGATCAACAGACTTTGAAGGTCAAATATCCTTCTGGATCACAAGCCCTAGTTGCCCAGTTATCATAAGGAGTATTATAGGCATCATGACAAAGTTCCTTTCCAGCGGGACAAACGACTTCAAAGCAACCTTTGATAGAGCTTTTCAGGCTCACTCCATGCTCGACAAACGGATAACCATTGATGTTGGAGATGTCGTAAAACAAATTACCGGGAGAAAGGGTGTACTCGAGCTGGGTGACAATAGTATCATCCGAATAAGAGGCGGGAGCCATTCTAATGGATGGTCCACCGAGATCATTCTTCGCGGAGAGAGGCTCGTAGTAGAAAGAATCACGGGTGACTAGGATGGGAGACGGCGCGCCTTCGCTGACGACGTTCCAGATGTTGATGTCATAGGAACAGGTGTTGTTGATCACCCAGTGGGTGGCCATACTGAAATGGACGGAAAACAGCAGGATGCTTAGAAAGGTCCTTAGAAGCGTTGAAAACATTTTGGATGAGTATACACTATACTCTTTCTCTCTTCAAGAGGGCTTCTTAGTTGATGAGGAAGAAAGAAGTAGACAGACAGCGTGGAGTTATAGACGTTGAGAGCGAGATCGAGGATAGAGTGTATATGCTTGAGCGGGCGAGGGAGGAGGGCACCGGATAACAAGGAAGATTAAATTTATAGCAAGTTGTGAATCAAGAGAATATCATCCCCGAATATCATCGTTCCTTAGACCCAACCCCGACTTGGCTGATACCACCACCAACTTTTTGTTGCTTTGGCGACCCGACCGTGGTTACAGCAAGTCTAGATCACCATTTTATCTGATTCAAGGAACATTGTTCAAACCATATTTATAACAACTTTCTCCCCTCCATCCCTCCATTCAACAACTGGTAATTGTGTGGCTCGCTTATCACTAGCTAGAATTATCACCAGATAGATGTGAGGGACAATCTCGCCCCACGTATAAATCCTCACATCAAGATCAGTGATATAATTCTCTACCTTGCATGGAGCCTCTTCATCCGCCGATTCAGCAGGACCAGCGGGCTTTGCAGCATCGCAGAAACACCACACTCCCCACCCAGCAAGACCTTCTTGGGAAATGTACGTAGTAAGGTATGACCAAAAATTTATAAAAGTCTCAACCGACCAGACACCACCAGTAGGCTGCTTAGAAGAGGGATTTTCGCTAGATCCATGGGCCTCGGTTTCTTTATTGCTATCGGATCTGCTACGGCAAGTAGTGGCAACAGGGATACGTAGATACCAGTACCCGCGCTCCTGTCTGCTAGGAGGCCGTATCTCGGCCACCGGTTTATATAAACGATGGAGCCCGCGAAAGTCACGAATGTCCATTAGATCCCGTAGCGCTGATGTGACATGAGTAGTGAATTTAAGCGTTTCAGAGGGGCGAGGTGGAGGAGGAAGAATTTGCAGTGGAAGTTGTGGAAGAGATGTTACTGTAGAATCTGAAGAAGCGGATCTAGTTGGGTTTATTGTCGAAGGCTGTGGAGGTACTGTCCTGTCCGCATCTGCAACCGCAGCTACAGAAACGGAATCTCGGGCAGAGGTTGATTTTACTGTTTCCTCTCTATCGGCATCAACACGGAACCGCTTTGCAAGCGGTTCTATTTCTTGCACAGACGCCGATGAATTAGAGGATATTGAGAACGGTAGCTCCTGGCTCGGCAGGGGTTGAAATAACTCCTCGTTTGGGCTGCTCTTGATCTTGGCCTCCCAACTGGAGGTCGGGGAGGGAGTGGGTGTGAAGGGACGGTGGGACACGGGACTTGCTTCAGGTTGCGAGTCTGGAACCGTGCTTGGAGGTGTGTCGAAAGAAGAATCAGAGATCAAATCTATCTCTGCAGTCTTGCTAGATGGTAGCATCTCTCGAGCCATGGGTATCCAAATCTAGTGTAGCATTCCTGTAGCCAGGTCGAGTCCACCCGGTGATACTCTCTTTATATTTAGGCATTATCCTCCCATTCCATGCTCCTCTAAGAATAGCATTGTTAAGAACAATGAACCATATAGTTTAGATACGAAAGAAGAAGAAAAGAGGGAGGAATTGAGAGAGCAATCTCGCCAGTCACGTGATACAAGCTAACTCCTACACAGTTGACCACCCCAGCATGGGCAGGCACCTCTACGTGGTGCTTGGGATTAGTATCTAGACAGAAATCAATTCTGCTAGAGAAGCTAAGATCTGTCCAA
>JANTQB010000013.1:0-88376 GCA_032988175.1 Myotisia sp. PD_48
AATTGATAATTTAATAAAATATGCGTTGATTATTCAAAAGCGAGCGGGTTGGGGGTGCGAGCGGTTGGGGGGTGGATTACGTTAGTTATTTTGTTTTGGGTTAATAACTATCCTTCAAAACTTCCCAGTAATTCAGTTCAACTAATTGGGGGTTAACTCAACGACCTCATGGGGAATCTCATGCCAGCATGCTAAAAAGGCAATGCTCTACCATCAGCCGAAGGCATCATGGCATTCTTTACGACCACCATAGGCCGGTTTATCACCAGCTATACCCGTTGAATATGCCAAACCCTCTCATGGTAAGAAACCATGCGAGAACCTCCTTACTCAGAGTCATCGCACGGCGCCATCTCTCTCTGACGCCTATAATATCCATCATTCCGCCCGTTTTGCTACCCCCTGTAGTGTTTATCGGTCTCACAATCACTCTCTGGGCATACAAGTGCATGATGATGATCATCTTCCAGAACAAGATCATATACATGCCTTCGATGCCACCGTTTTCTAGACGCGAGAAAATAGCCGACTATCAAAAGCTGTGTGGTTCAATTAAATGGAAAGAGGAGAGGACCCGTTCGCTAGATGGAGTGGAAATCGCATTATGTGTTGGGAGCACTCGCAGTGGAAACCCTCCGAGTCTAAATGGAAACACTATTAATGCCAGTGCCAACAACGCCAACACAAATACGGAACAACAGGATGCACCACTGGTCACCCGGAATCAAAAGCATATCGTCATATTGTACTTCCAGGGGTTAGTCAGCTCTGAATTACACAAGTCCCCATCTGGTTAACTAGTTAACTATTCAACTAGTTAATTTGTTAAAAAAAATTTGCAATTTTCATCATGCGGTTTTTGATTTGTAGGAACGGGTCCTCGCTGCCTCCACGCCTGCCCCATCTTTCAGCCATTTTAAACGGGTTAGCTAAGAACCATTCCGATCCCGGTACGGCATACACATACACCTTGGTTGGCGTATCGTATCGCGGGTACTGGACTAGCCGGGGCCGCGCTTCGGAGCGGGGGATCCATCGCGACGCTATAGCCGCATTGCGCTGGGCTAGACACCGATTCCAGCCTACTACTATTAATACTACGAGTGCAACAACAACAGAAATGCGTATCGTATTATGGGGCCAGAGCATTGGTGCGGGCGTAGCTACCAGTTTGGCCGCCACGGATTTTCACCAACTGTTACATGATTCTAGAACAGGGTTTTTAGCTGGAAATGGAAGTGGAAGTGAAAGTGGAGGGATTAGCGGGATCATACTCGAAACCCCGTTTAGGAGTATCAAAGCTATGCTACTTGCACTATACCCGCAACGATGGCTACCATATCGGTATTTAAGCCCGTTTTTAAGGAGTTGGTGGGACTCGGAGGCGGCCATTCAGAAGATAGCGTTGAGAAAGGGGGAGAAGTTGGGGGTTCTGATCGTATCTGCGGAACATGACGAGTTGGTTCCAGCAGGAGAGGCGGATGCATTGGAGCAGATGTGTAAGAGCGTGGATGGGGTGAAAGTTTTCAGGACGGATGTTAAGGGTGCGTTACATAATGATGCTACTGCTAGAGGGGAGGGGGTTGCTGCTGTGGTTCGGTTTTTAAAGGGCGTATAAAACGTTAATATTAATGTATTATGCACTAGAAATTGAATAGACCATCGTTTGCAAGTATCCAACATTCGTCCTGATATATCAAGGGGGTATTTTGAAAAATATTGAGAAAATTAACGCCAAACAAATCCATCCTGGAGCCATGTGTTTTTCCCAGCGAACAAGATACCAGCAAAAAAAGAAACGAAAATAATCAACGGATTAGGAACCAAAGAACTGGGAGGGACAAGGAAAAGATGATAGCAAAATAAACCCAAATAGTACAATGACTAACCCGGTAGACTCACAATGCGGTTAGCGGCCAGGAGGGGTGAGCCTAAATTCATAAGGGAATATTCCGGCGGAGGAGCCTCGAACTCATCATCAGGAACAAACATATCAGAGATGGAAGGAGCACGATTCATAAACAACAATGGTTGGGCTTGTTCAGAGTACTCTACTCGAGGCGGAGAAATAGTTCGCGGAGTTAAATACATGTCTGTATCCTGAACATTTGCGGCCCTCTCAGCCACGGCTTCGGCCAAGCTCTCAGGTCCAGCAAGTTGCAAAGGGATCCTTAAGCCTAGGTTCGGCACGACGAATTTGGCATTAGGGGGATGATATGAGAGGCATAGATCAAGAGTGTAGGTGCGGGAAATTAAACACGAGTGGAAAGTAGGCAGGAAAGCCTTCTTCGTAGGTAAGGTGATCGGTACCAGGAGGGTGGTCGTGTAGTAGGTTGCGCCATGGTATGCAGCGGTGGGGCCGGTGTAAGAGGAGTCGATGGAAGAGGTAGTTGATTGAACAGAGCCACGACGGCCCAAATCAGAGGTGGAGCTCGACCTAGAGCTGGAACCGGAAGGAGGAAATAGTTCAGAGTGAGGAGGAGGAGAAGCAGAAGAAGATGGGGTGTGCTTAGTCCAAGTGACGGAGGCCATGCAGCGGCTTGCTAGGCTGACGGTTTCTGAATATACACCGTGCTTAGCAGACCAGGAAGGACAGGCCTGGCGGGTTGGGACATCCCTCCAGGGCTCAGAAGCGAAGTAAGTGTCGACCTTGAGTTTGGCCCAGAGCTGACCGAGGCGAGGAGGTTTCTGGTCCTCCTTGGCCGGGTCAAAGCGGACGTGGACCCTCGCCATAGTGCTAGGGGAGTCGTCCCCTTGGGTAGACTGGTCGCCTGCCTGATCTTGGTTTTGGTCGCGATGGACGTAGAGCGGAGATAGGCGGAGGGGTTTAGGTTGAGCAGCAGCAATTGCAATACGGCCTAGCTTCCCACGAAGGGTGCCTCGTTTGACAGTTTTTTCTTTCCTAAGGGAGTACAGAGTGGATTGATCGTCGATGCTCAGGGGCGGTTCATCATCTGTGGCAGGGATGATGCGTACTTTCTTGGGTTTGTCGATAAGAGTACGCGGGGAGCCGTCGGGACCTATGTCTGACAGTTTTGCGCGAATTGCGTATTCAATTCGGCTCATATCCGGGCTCATATCGTCGAGTAAAGTAACACCATTGCCAGCAAGCATAGGGTCACCCAAAGAAGGTGGGATGGTGAGATGGTTAGCTATGACACACGGGTGGTTCGTCGGGTGGCTGCATGAGTTTGGTAGCAGATGTTCGGGTACCACAAATGTGAATGGGAAGGTGTACGGGCGACCAGCACGCAGAATACGGGGTTCAGGAATATCTGCCGGATCAATAGGTTGGGTCAGTCTGAGGAAAGTATGAACCGCGGATGATCGACCGACACTTGCAGTTGCAGTGCCAGCGCGTTCGATGAGTACTCTGGAGGTGCCTGATTTATATTGTTTTCCAAATTAGTTTATAAAATATAACGAAAAAAAAAGGAAAAGAAGAAAGAAAATACGCACCTAAAAAGATAATGGAAATTTGGTCAAATGGAGTATCGGCTTCTACGGTGAAAGTCGCTGTGCCCTCAATGGCATCGAGGGTGGTATATGAATTGATGCGGAGAGGGGATTGATCTTTTAGGGTTATCTCGACTTTTGGCATGGAACGTCTGCCCCAGTTTTCTAGGGCTGCCATGATGTATGTATCAGATTATGAAGATAGATCTGGTATCTTGTAGTTCGTTATTTATGCGGCTGCCAGCGCAACTTATTATAAGTGAGGAGAGATTGAGGTAGGGGATGTGTTTCGGCAACGGTAAGCTGAAGAATAAAAAAATCCCCTCCTTCCTAGAAACAAGCTTGGGGCCGGTCAGGCGATGACGGCCAGCAGCTTCCCTTCCCTTGTATTATAATTTCCAGGGTCAGAAAAAGATGGTGGTTGAGATGCGGGGTGTAGATCAGGGATAGGACGAGACAAGACACAAGGATGGCTGTGCAAAGGATCCAAGCATGCAAAAGAGAAGTATACAAAATTGTGGTAAGGATGGTATAGATGATAGGTAGGATAGGTATATAAAAACTATTGGGAGAAGGGGAGCCGGAGTATTTATATGGGAAGGTATCGGCCGGTGAAAAAAGGTCTACAGAAATAGATTCAGGCGTAAGACACCCGTTCTCCAGTTGTTTCTCCATTTTATTTCAGTGTTCACTGAGTCATTACCATCATCACCAGGCCCAGAAAAAGAAAAAAGAGAGAAAAAAATGGTAAAAGAAGCTCTTGTTCGTTGGTTGACCCACGGGCCACGAGCGTGGATGATGCAAGAGACCTTCATGAGGTACCACGCCCTACTAGTTGTGCGGGAGGGTACATGGTCGACTCCACCAGGGGGCGCGCCCTTGTGCTTGACATGTTCCCGGTCTAGACTCAAGAATCATTTTTTTTGTCGAGTTCTTGTCCCTCTTGCCGCCCCCGTTCTCTCTTGTTTCTCCTTGGAGACTCAAGAACAACGAGAGATCAAGAACAACGGAGGATGACGAAGAATAATGGGGTTTAATGAAGAATAATGAAGAATAGCGAGTAAATATGAAGAATAACAAGTGAAGTAGAGAGAGAGCGAAAGATAGATAGATAGATGCCCAGCCGGCTATCGGCCACACACAATCACTAAAATTAAAAAAAATAAAAATGCTGGAGAAAAAAGAAATTATCCACCAACCGACGCTAAAGAAAAGAAAAAGAAAAAGAAAATAATGAACAAAATTGATTGATAATTTGGTTAAAATAAGGGCGTGTGAAGCTTAACTCAGTCATCCTCATCACCATTATTAATCCTTTATATTATTAACCATCTCTGAGCCAAGTAAGAAGCTAACTCGATCCTAGCGAAATAATCTGCCACTCTTAATGCAAGGGATCAAACAAGCGAGCCCCCTTGCGATAACTCTCTGTTCTCTGGGATGCTTTCGAGTGACGCCATTGATTAGATTTGTAATTTAACCAGGTGGTTCTGTAATCCTTTATATTTAGTTAGCCAAACCACCCCCACATTAGTATGATGATGACTAGTTATCATTCTGATTATAATTAAGAACACGATAATTTACCAGCTCGCTAACGAATAAATCAATTAATGCATTGTTAGGATGGTCGCGATCACTATTCCCCCAGTTCTTGCAGGCTGGAACCTGTCGACTTTTGAGACAAGCGTTACCCAGAGCGCTTCAACTGTCAGGGGCTGGGCTAGGCTCAATATTTCCGACTCCAACTCCAATCAACCAATTCTTGTGCTGCTGCATGGTTATCCTCAGACGTGGGTTAATTCTCTCTTATTAATATATATAAGTCTAAATCTAAATATCTAGATGTATCTATATCCTGATGCTAACTGGGAGTAGGAATTACATGTAAGAGACACAACATATTTTAAACGAGCACTTAAATGAAAGCTGAATTTTAATCCCAAACCCGTGCAGGTGGCGACATGTATGTATACGCATATTCGTCTAAAAGAATATTTGATATAGATCTATATATAATATATATTTCTTTTTAGCTCACCTTGTACTTGTAGGCAATCAAACTGCTTCCTCGGGACAGTCGTCTCTTTATCCCCGACATTCCAGGCTATGGAAACAGCTCTCCCTCTCAAACACACCATGACAAGTCCACCATCGGTCAAGCCATTCTCTCCTCTCTTTCCTCTCTCCTAATATCTTCTTCCTCTTCCTCTTCCACTTCCTCTTCTTTTTCTCCGCCACAAATTATCCTGATAGGCCATGACCGAGGCGCACGCATCTGCCACCGACTTGCTGTCGATGCAGCCAGCTACTCATCCCAATTCACGCTTCTAGGTACCATACTAATGGACATTGTTCCTACATCTACCATGTGGTCTGGCGCTGCCCATGACCCGCGCGAAGCAGCAGGATTCTTTCACTGGCCTTTCCTGGCCAATGTCGAGCTGGCCACGGAGATGATTCTTGCTATGGGCCCAGAGCACTTTGCGCAACGTCTCATCCAGCGCTGGCGCGGGGACTCCTCAACCGCCATTGCGAGCCTAGAATCCGACGACGCGATGGAGATGTATAAACGCCCGTTCCGCCAGCTGGAGAGCGTGGTACGTGCGACATGTTTGGACTACCAGGCGGGCGCGAGTGTGGATGTGGATGCCCAGAGGGAGGACCAGAAAGCAGGGAGGAAGATAGAAGTGCCAACCCTGGTATTGTATTCGAGGGGATTGGGCAAGAGGTACAATGTACCGAACGAATGGGAGGGATGGGTTGCTCAGAAGCAGCTGTTGAAGACATTCGAGCTGGGCCCAGGAGTAGGCCATTTTGTCGCAGAGGAGGATCCCGAGGGGACGGTTAGGGCGGTGGAGAGCTGGATGAAGGATGTAAATATTTATTAACCTGCCAGGATGGAGTACTATTGGTTATTAGTGAGCTAGCTATTTAATGCTACCTGTTGATTAGATTGATAAGGAAGAAGAGCAATATATAGTTAATATTTTAACTAACTAAAGGAAAGATACTTTTGCTGCATGATGATGACAGCCAAAGAGGGGGTGAGCTTGGCATATACCAACTCCAACATACCAACGTACTTTTCTTTTCTTTTCTTCCTTTCCTCTGCTTCCTCTTTTCTGTTTTATTAATATTATTTATCATTCCTGTGATATCTTATATCTTTTACCTCCTATTTAGTTGTTTATCTATTTGCCTCTTTCCATCTTTTACTATTTATTCTATTGGAATGAGCCATGATTTAATCTCTAGTTAGTTAGTTAATAACTATCTTGTTAGTAATCTCCTTCGCCCCCTGTGGCAGTGAAAAGACTCAGAGAGATCCTGACCGTTTCTTCCTCTCTCTCTCTCTATCCTATTTTTCTCTTTAGCTATTTTTATTTCTCTATCTTATCTATCTTCATCTTCACCGTCGTCATCTTCTTCTATTGATTATTTAAATTACCTGTTTGTTATCGACTATTTTGCGTTTTGCGTCCCTTGGATTGACGCTAACGAATGCGACCAGGGGTACCTCATCCTCTTTTCTTTTTCCTTTTTTCCTTTCATTTTCCCCCTTCGCCTCCTTGATATCTATCAAGCTCTTTCCCAGCTTTTATCCTCGTTATCGCTTTTAATAACACAGACCATTTACTTTATTAGCTATCGATCGCTTGATCGCAGTTCCCTCCCATCATTTAGCCCAATCAATTAGCCTAAACAAGCGAGCAAACAAACCAACGGATTGCCACCCCGTCCCTTGCATGACACCCACTGATCGCTGCCTGAGCCGACCTCCCCCAACCCCATTGATACCTCGTCGGAACAGCTTGTTTCTCTCCAATTGAACAGTTCAGTGCCTCCAGGATGAGGAGAGGCCTGGTAGTCTTCATCGTTGTCAACCTAGTTGTCATTGCCCTGCTGGTCCGCAGTGTCTTCACCCTCATCACCCTCCTCCTCGAAGATGCTTCGGATGACGCCCTCTCTCGCGCTGAACTCTTCCCCAACTCTACTCTAGACGTCCCTCAAGTTCAACTCATTCCTAAAATCATCCATCAGACCTATAAGAATGAGTCGATCCCCGCCATGTGGCAGCAAGCCCAGCAAAGTTGTATCGACCATCATCCGGATTACCAATACATTGTACGCGTTCTCCCTTGAAGGCTAAACCTTGCTTTCACCCATTCCTTTTTTCCCCCAATGTTAACCCATATATCTTTCTACACAGCTCTGGACAGATGAAAAGTCAGAGGAGTTCATCGCAAAACAGTATCCCGATTTTCTAGAGACTTTCCAAAATTATCCTTATCCCATCCAACGTGCTGATGCCATCCGATACTTTGTTCTTGCGCACTATGGTGGTGTCTACCTTGACCTCGACGATGTAAGATTTACAATTAACCCCCCCCCGCAAGAAGATTACAAAATTAAATTCTCATACGAAATAGGGATGCAACCGCCGTCTCGATCCTCTGCTTGCCTTCCCGGCTTGGCTCCGCCGGACTGCCCCAACCGGTATCTCAAACGACGCCATGGGCTCAATACCTCAGCACCCGTTCTTCCTCCGAGTTATCGACTCCCTGAACGCTTACAACCGTTCATGGGTCCTACCTTATATCACCATCATGTATTCAACCGGTCCACTTTTCCTGTCTGTCATGTGGAAGGAGTACAAGAATCAAAAGCCCACTGGCGCCGATCGCGTGCGCGTCTTACTTCAAGATGCCTATAACAAACATTCCTGGAGTTTCTTTACCCATCATCCTGGAAGCAGCTGGCACGGCAAGGACGCGCGACTAATATTCTGGGTATTTACAGTCCTTTCTCTCCCTCCCTTTCTTTGCCTTTTTTACATGATGTAAAATATTCTAACGTGCATAATTAGATGGGCGGCCATTGGATGCTTTTAACTGCCTCCGGATTCCTTCTCGCGGGACTTGTCGGCCTCTGCCTCTGGTCAAGCTACCGACGTGTCCTCTCATTCACAGCTAAGCACTACCATCGATACACTCCGCTCTCCCCCAGATCACGCGACGTTTCTCCTGCCTCACGTTCATACTCTCCCTCCCGTCGAAAATTCCTCACCTTTTTCCAACGTCCACACTCCAAGAAAGTAGACGAGGAGAACATCACGAAGACCATATACGAGCTGACCCGGCGGAGCTCCTAACCCTCCAATCTCAACGCAAAAAGCAGCTTATCAGTTTTGCGCCCTATTTCATCATCTTTGAAATAATTTTTGTTTAATATTATTCATGATACGTGACGCATTCGAATTTAGATCCCCCATAGTATCCACTTGGCAATGCAATGCAATGCTATTACTCTCTTGATTAGTTTTACCTTAAATCTACACTCACGCTTGGGTTGATTCATTTTCTCTGCGCCACTATGCATCCATGTTCCATGATTTGTTCTAATATACCGATTTGATGCACAGTCCGGATTTGAAGCGTTCCATTGGAGTTGGATCAGCTAGTTCTCCCTTTTTGTTCTTTAATCTCCCTAATATTTTATTGCCTTAACTCATGCAATAGCGTGATGCTTTTCAATTATTATTATTTTTTCTCTCATGTTACTACTTAATGAAGTATCCAAGTCCATCCCTTGCAGAGAAGGGCATAAGCATAATACAATGGTGAAAATCTCTTACTCCCGCTGCAAATCCTGGTATCCAGTTTGATCTGAAAAAAAAAGGAAAGAAAAAGAGTAGAGAATGTGACCTAAACGCCCTATAGCCCATCGTCGCCAAATATATATACCTCGATTATTAACGCCAATCCATGCATTCCCCAAGCCAATCATTATTTAGAAGCAAGAAAACTTGTTTAGTGGCCGTCTCTCTCTCTCTCCCTCCGCTCAGCCCGCTTCATTTTCCGAACCACACCAAGATACTCTGCCACCCGCCGCTCAGCCCATATACACGCTCCCAGCGTCATGAAGCCCATCTGTATAAACACCTTGAACTGCGGGGTCAGGCCCCGATACACCCGGGACATTGGCGCCATGGACCGCGACACCGATACAAGCGGAGAATAAATCCGCGTTTTAAATGACGTGTTCCCTGTTACATTGGAAGAGGAGCTGGAATATGTGCTTGCGCTTGTGCTTGTAGTTGTAGTGGTGGGCGCGGAACTACTTGATCCTGGCGTCATCGGATGTGGGAGCGAGAGGATGAGGTGGGCGAGAATGGAGAGCGAGCCAAACTAGAGAACAAAGAATAATCAAAAATCAATAACTACAGTTTAATAGAATAACGTTTGATCTTATTGGAGATGAATTATAGGTTATAGGTGTTTTGTTGAACGCACCCGTATAGCGCCAGTGAAGAAGCCTTTGGTTGCTTCATACATGACTTGCGGCGGTGGCTCGATGTCCGCCCGCTGGTCGGACGGCGGAGGCATTCTCGAGTTATAAATAAAAGAAAACAACAGGGTTAGAATGGATGTATTGCTTGACAATCGGTTTGATCAACCACAGTGGGTACATGGGAGAGCCGAAAAACAGAACTCTGCCGGGATATTTATTTGCCGATGGCAAGCTATATAAATAAACAATAACGACTAATATGATGGAATAGATGGATATCTAGAATCAAGATTGAACAGCTTGGATTAAACATATAAATTGATAATCTCTGCAAACTACACAGATAGATAGATAGAACCAAATACAATGTAAATTTTGCCTCCAAACTTATACCGAAAATATGAACAGGCCATTGAAATCCAAGCGTACATACAAGATGAAACTCATAAACTTAAAACAAGCAAGATATCTATCAACAGAGTGTATATGTTCGTGATAACAGTAATAAAAAATATGTCCCTTTTATGAGAGAGGCATTCGGAATTTTACTTTCCTCCCTCTTTTTCGTTTCTTCGTGAGGTATATTATAATAAAACAGAGAAGAGAATCCTACAAGAGGACGGGTATCGAGGAAGCTTAAAAGCTTAAAAGCGGGAAAGGGGGAAAATAAAAATAAAAATAAGAAGAAACAGAAAGAGGAAAGGAAAAGGAAAAGAGATAGGTAATAGTTAAAGTCTTCCCAAATCGGGAAGTGTCCAATCAAGCTGGGGCGGCGAGCTAGACGATCTGATTAATTCATGTGGTCGTTTCACTCCCAAGAATGGGGTGATATTATTACTCGACCCGCTGGTAACCATTGGAGGTTTCTTCGGCTTCTCCTTTGGCCATTCTTGCTTCGACGCTGCGAATCTACTTGCTCGGGCTGAGATGAGCACGCTACGTAAGGAGGACGGTGGTGGAGAGCGGGCAAGCTTTCTTCGGGGGGGAACGCGATCGGCGCTCAAGGAAGTGCCTGTTGTGCTCAAGGAGAGGCTTGCCGTGTCGCTGCTGATAGTGCTGCTGCGGAGGCTGCTGGTTGTTGTGTTGCGGGCAAAGATAGGGCGAGGATATGCGGCCACGGGCGTCGCGAGGCTGGGGGTGGACGTATTCGTATGGTTCGTGTTGATGTGATTAGGGAAGGGAAATTGATTCTTGACTTTGTCCTCGGGTTTGAGTGGAGTGATAGAGTTGGAGGCAGGCGTAGAAGAGAAGGCATCGTTTGATCCAGCTTGGATGGCCTCTGGTTCAGTGCAGAGAGCAATCGTGTCATCGAAATTGGGGGGTTCCGTAGAGCTACCACCGAGGCATTCTTCCTCTTGATTGAGGCTGCCATCCTCAATGGGTGACAGCGCTAGCTGGTTGAGGAATGTTCCTAGGCTTGCTGCCGTGGCTGGTCGGCTCTCAATGGCACCGCTACCATCGAAAAACAGCTCGTTATCTGGAGGCCCATGCAGTAGAGTATAGTTCCTGTAGAGGTAACGCTGCAACCGCATAACCTGCGACTCCCACTTATTCCGCAATGCTGCCAGAGCAAATTTAACCTCTGGCCGACTGTATGGGAGCTGTTGGGATGCTGAGGGGGCCGGTTGCACACCGGTTAAGGCTGTGGATGTTGCTGTTGCGAGTGGAACGCCCGATAAACGACGGTTTGCAGCCACTGATAATTTCGAATTTGGTGGATGTGACTTGACTAACTTCTTGTGGCTGGAGCTATTGCTCGAAGAGGAGCTCGTTTTAAACGCGGAATAGAGGGACCGACGGAATGAAGCAGAAATACCAGTATAGTGGTGCTGGTGAGGAGAATGATTGCTTTGATTGGTATCTGCTTCCATTTCCCGCTTGACCCGGGTAAGGGAGAGGTCACAATCGCGAGTCATGCAAGGGAGATATAAAATCGTATGATTCTTCTGCAACGCGTTGACTAGGATGGTAAATGCCTGTAGATTGATGTCATTATTTTCGCAGTGAATCTCCACCAAAGAGTCATTCTCTTCGATTACAGATGCGAGGGTATTTGCTCCTTGTACTCCAAGCTTTTGATGTTCAATCTTAAGCACCTTCAAGGATGTATTTCTCTTTAACCCGGTCAATGCGAGATTTAACCCCATTCCAAACCTGCTTATGTCAAGATGAGCTTGTTCACTACTGATATCTAACTCCTCAATGGTATTGTTGCACTCGAACATGCGTTGCAGGGCTTCGGATGTTTGCGTGCTGGCGTCATGCGGCAGTGATAATTTCGCCATGTCTAAATATTTGATAGAGGTGTTCCGAGTAATAGCTTCGACAAGAAGTCTGAAATCGTCATCCCGCTCAAACTCCATGTCCTTCATAGTTAAATGAGTCGGAGTACGACCCTGCGCGATCGATTCGAATAAGCTCTCCGGGTCCACATTCAGTCGGTTCTCGCTGACGTGAAGATGTAAATTTCGCGCTTTATTGCTATCATCAACCATGAAATATAAGAGTGTCGCCACCTCTCCCCCAGTTAGACCACATTGGTCGAGCCGCAGCTCACGCAGGAGATTGGATTTGGAACTAGCGAGGTATGTGGCAATCGCATCTACCGTTCTAGCGTTGACTGTGGTTTGACTCAGGCAAAGCTCTTGTAATTCCCAACCCAGCAATGTCTCAGCGGAGATTAGCGGCTCGCCTTTCGATGCCCGCAAAACACAAGAAAGATCTAATTTCCGGATATTGGAAAAGACAGCAAATTGTTGCTGGAACTGATCTGGACTGAATCGGCCAACGGTATTTGAAACACTTAAACACTGGAAGGTTTGTTCTTGCACACGTAGCGTTGATAGAATAAGATTCAAATCATGCATTGATATCCCGCAGTCCGCCACTTCGAGCCCTCGCAATCCTGATACACGTTGAGATGCTGCATCAATCAAATAATCTAGGTCAGACTCTCCCAGAGCGATTCCGTTAAGCACCAACCAATTCACCCCAGTCAACTTTCGTCGGCAGAGTGGAAATATTGCTTCGGGGATACCACATCCGCGGTCGCGCTCGGCTCTACTAGTTTTTGAAGGGCGTCTAGTTAGACAACGCGAGAAATCCATTCGGCGGAGCTGTTTACTTTTTAGAGCAAGAGCTCTGACTTCTTGGACTAAGCAGCTTACTCCTTCCTGGCCGGGGATTTTAATGGCAGCATTCGATCTAGTCCTTAAGGTATCATAGTCTGGCCCATAGGGATCAAACGTATCGTGGAGGACATCCAAACTAATTCGTGCAAAAGAAATGGTAGCGAAGGATTCGTTATATCGTAGCGCTCGCATGACTGCTAGTAGTTCCAATGCTAAATATCCTCGTCCATCAGTTGAACCCTCACGAGGGAGTAGTTGGAAACATGGTGCATCTTCACAGTTATAGTCGACAGTATAACGTATTTTGGAGGTATCAACGTTGTAAGCTGCACAGTAAGCTATCAAAGTTCTGTCAAAGCATCCATGATCCTCTTCAATGGTCACTGGCGGCATGACTTGCATTTGTACTACATTGGGAACGTTGAAGGAAAAGGGCTGGTGGATCCATTCCGGACGTAAGAATTCGGTGCGTTGGCGGAGGAGAAGGAGGATATCTGACGAAGACACAGAGGACAGGTTTAATAGGCAAGGGTTTTCAAATGGGGTGCTTGAACAGAAGGAGTTAGTTAAGCCCGAAATATATGGTATTGTATAGAAAAACACAGCGACTCACCGGAATATTAGCTGGAAAGCATCATCAGACGGTTGCATAGACATGGATGACAAAGACATGAATCCTAAATGGGGATCTAAATCGAGCTGTGGTAGAGAACTAACAGAACTCCGGTGCGATGGCCTGGGAATTAATGGGAGGAGATGTAATTTATACACGCCAATGGCAAGAATGCAGGCGTTAGAGGTGAGTTTGGAAATATCATCAATTGAGGAACGACCACCGGGTTTAAAGGATGACCGGTGAACCACTCGAAAGATATCGAAACAATCCGGGTCATAATCACGCTCCTTTTCGAGGGACCGGGCAATATATTCGACTGTATCGAGGTCAAAAAAGAGAGCTTCGGCGGATCGTGCATTTTCCGCGCCGGCACGGATACCAATCATCCATAGACTCGCTTCTTGGGGATCATTGAGTTGTATATGTATCGATCCTCCCTTGGGGTTCTTCTCATCGGCATAACACACTTCGATAGAGAAGAAGGGCTTCCCATCATCTAATCGGTGGGTGGCGATGATGCTGTTTAGGGCAATGCCGACACCTCCTTCACTGTTCGTGGTATTATTTCCTCCTGCAACAGACGAAGGGCCCAGCTGATTATCCTGTAGAGACGCAAGCGAGACCATTGAAAGGCGGTTCGAGGCTAGCCCGCCTGAGTTCCGACCCCATGAAGCTGGGATAGAGGAGAATACTTCTGAGGCCTTAGCCTGGCTCTTGAAACGAACAAGGTGGCTTTCAGTCAGAACCATGTAGTGGTGTTTCCTGCGCCACATGGCAGCACTCGTCTGCACCTCGCCATGGTGAAGAACTTTTGTCCCGAAAGTATGTTGTTGTTGAGGCAGCTGCGGCTGCGGCTGCTGCCTCTTCTTGGGGCCGATATTAGCTGCATGTTTGGATCCCCGGATAACAGGCAAATCGTCCTCGTTGCTAGATGAAGTCCGTGAATGGGTTCCCATAGATTGTTGGTCCTCCTCTAACGTGGCAAATGATCGTAAGGACCCGAAAACGGAGTTACGCAGCGATCTCTGTACAGATTTCGATCGAGCACGGGCCGTAGGGTCGGTGGGAGAATGCGAAAGTTGGAGGTCTATTGGACTGGCCTCTGAGGAATGAGATCGCCGAGAAGAGTAGTACTCATGCTGAAGATTTACATGAGGGGAGTGGTTGGATTTCACCAATCGACTGGACTTTCTCGACGTTTTCTTGGGATTCATGATACCACTACCATCATTACCATGGTCGCTACCGATATTCACGCTGGAATCCTGTCTGGGTAGCTTCCGCTCCTCGCCGGAGCGAGCAGTCATATATTTGATGAAATCGGTTGAAAACAGAGAGCCTCTGCTTCCACGACGATCGTACTTGTCTTTAGGCTGTTTCACACTGACACCACCAGCAGTCCTTGCTTCCACAGGAGAATCCCGCCTGTAAGTTCGACTAATATTGGCATTGGCATGGCTGCCACTAGGAACATCACAGGAAACTGTTCGAGCCTGGCCAGCAGCGCGTTTGTGAGAGGAAGTAGCCGTGGAAGTTGAAGCCAAAGCCAATAGTCCAGTGGGTCCAAACACGCCCAAACTCCTCCTCCTTTCTCGAGCTGAGGGCTCAGCCATACTCGCAACAAAAGTCGATTCTTCAGCCAAGTTGAGGTTTCGCTTAATTATTTACTCGGAGCTAGTTAAATGGCGACCCAGCAGCCCTTTATCAGGCATCCGGTGGCCCCCCGTTCGATCGGAATTCGATCCAATGAGGGATAATGATGGAGAACGCCACGAGTCAAGATGAAATTAATCGAACAGAAACATCCACTCCGAGAGGGGGCGTGGATGGCTATTTAGTTTACTCTGGACTGGAAGAACACCCAGAGAAGGGTGTTTTGTACTCCGTATTTTAGGGGGAAATCGAGGTTGAACAAACGATGTTCTGTTCCTCCCAGCGTGATGGTGTCCAGTCTCTCCCTACAGGCAATTTAAAGATTTCGCTGCTGTTCTCTCCACCAGGAATGGCTGGGATGCGGAATCAATGTCAATGGATCAACAGATGAAGCAAGCAGATCGTGGTGGTGATCGCACAAGCATGGCGGTGAAAAACAGCCACGCCATAAGACGTTTTCTGAGTTAAAAAAGTAAACAAATAGTTAGATTGAGGATTATCATCAGTCAACCATCAAACCAAGCACTCACTCACTCACTCAAAACGCCAACAGGAGAGTAAGAGGGAAATAAAACCAAATCAAACAATAAAAAGCCCCCAAAACAACAGCAACGAAGAGGGTTCGTCGTTTTTATGATTTGATTTTATCTCGCCAACCCCGAATGTCTCAAAGCTCCAACCGCGAGCTGACAAGGTGCTGGTGGTTGCATCTCCAATTAATTCCCATCGCACGGAAGTTTATTTTCTTTGCTGGCCTAGCTAACTAGCTTCTTCCTCGCGATGATTCCTTTTTTTACGGTTACATGGTGAGTCTTGCGTGTCGTTATGCATGCCATGGCGGCATCAGCCACTCCTCGCCATCCATCTCATCTCATTCCTTAAATCCCGCTAACTAATCTTACACAACTCGAAACTTGGATTAAGATCTTTTAACTAGTCAGTTCCAAGCAGATATTTACACTTTCTTCTAAGACTTCCTTCCAGGAATTATCTTGGATCATGTAGCTATTTAGAACCAGGGAGACCTAGGTATCCGAATGGTTGGGTCTTCCGGCTCCATCCTCAATCTCGTTGTTCGCCTCTTTCGGTCTGTGTAAAGCAACTGGTGGAGTCCGATGATGTTAGCTGTCTCCAGTTGGACAGGAAGTCGACTGGTAAAGATCTTCCTAGCTGGCATTACATCCCTGCCACAGCCACACAACAGCAAAACAAGCACATCCCAACCAGTCGCAAGTTGCAACTCAATCCACCGATTCCAGTCCAATGAAACACCAGTCCTTCTTCACGTAGCTTGTGAGCCAACTTATGCACGGTCGTTAATTTCAGGGAAAAGGGAAAAGCTAAAAATGTTTTAAAACATGAGTGCATCCGGCCAATTGAAACGGACATGGAGGATTAATAAGAAATTTAAGATAGAGGCCAATTGAAATAATGCTCCGTATAAAATACTGTTATGCCAAAGCTAAAAAGAGAGAAATTATACGGAGTAGGTATTCTAAAGGGGGGAGACCAGGAAGCTAACTATTATCCAACCCAACATCTTCTCCATATGGAGTAATACACTATTTACACCTTCTTCCCCTCCTCTTATCATTAATGAGCATCTCGGGGGATTTGAAAATGTTATAATTCCAACAGAATGGCCTCTAAGATTAAAATTAACTCCACCATTTTCTAATGTACATTGCCCGGTTAAAATCATTTCTAATCTTCCATAACGCCCCAGGTAAGACAAGCCATGCAAAGTAAATAATGTCGTCACAAGCGATGGTGAGAAAAAGCAAGTATTACCCCCAGAGGTAACCCAAGGAAAAGAAAATAATGATAGATAATTAAGCTAGACAAGAGTTGCCCCCACCATTCCCCCGCTGTGTAGATTATTATCACACAACGTATACTCTGCAGACAAAGGTATATAAATATATCGCGGCCGTGGGAACAAAATATAACAGAAGAAATCATCCAGTGCCAGCCAGCAGGTCAGACCCATCTAAGGCTTATGGGTATACTGGACAATTCCTTTTTCCATTTCAAGAGCATCGCGGGCTTTACGCCATTCACGCCCGCTCGCACTCATCTCCTTAAACTGCTCGAGAAAGATACTGTCGGGAGTCTTCTCCAGTTTAAGGGATCGGTATCGACGTAGCTTGCATGCCTCATAAAGCTTCCATGCGCGCTCACCGCCGAATTTGCTAACCCGATAGTTCACTGTCCAAGTGTCGGTTTGCTTAAGCTTCCTAGGCCGTATGACTCGCCTGCCGTTCACAAAATTCTGTAAAGAGATAGCCATGGCTAGCAACGGCCGTTCGGGAATTTCCTTTGGCTTTTGTGCGCTATTATCCTCCGGACTATCAGATGCTAAACAGATCTCGCTCTCTTCGGTTTCTAGTTCTGGTACATCGGGTTTTACTTCCGTTGTATCGGTTTCTTCACACAGCTCAGGGTAAAATACTCGTTTCTCATACTCTTCAATTTCAGATTGAGCTCGAGCTTGGATCTCGTCCGCTTCCTCGTCGCTCATCGGCTCTGCAAAGACGTACATGAACGGATGCAAGGTTTCGCGAGTTTCAAAGTGGAATCGAATTGTTTGCTTGGGGAATTGCTCCGTGACCATGTTCAGAATGTCATTCCAAAGACCCAAACTTAGCTTGAATTCTGAGTCTCCAAGGGTTGTACTCTCTTGGCCGTGAATCGCAAGGTCCATTTCTGGTAAACTGATATACTGAAATCCAAATATTCGTTCGGTGTTATGGAAGGCAACAAATATACCGTCCATCCTCCCGATTCGCACCTGTAGATGGTACTTTAAGAATGCAGCACGCATCATATCAAAATACTCTCGCTCGAATGACTCAAAGTGGCCAAAGTTAGATTTGATCTGGTATCCCGCTCCCTCTTCTGGCTCCTTCGCGTTCATTCGGATGGATAAGACTGCCCGAGTTTTCAAATCAAACATTCCCGTCCCAGGAAGGCGGGAATCGTGCGCATCTAGCTGCGACCTCATTAAGAAATCTCCACACGTTGAATAGTGATATACTTCCGGGGAGTTATCAATCTTGTCGAGCCTATTCACGTTGCTTTTCCTATATTTTTCGAACTGTTCGGTGGGCATGGTTAATAGTTTCTCCATAGACTTCCCCAATCCCATCAATACATTGGCCGTGTCCATTTCCTTATCGGCATCGATGGCATATACTCCGTTATCGTAGCGTAGAAATATAGCTGCTGGAACTCTCGAAATCTTCGTAAAAGTTCGTAGTTTGATTGGAAAATCTTTGGAAATCCTAGTTGTGTTCAATTCTCTCCAGTTGGACAGCAAGAAGTGGAAGTGAGAAAGAACATTCGTCATGCTGGATGATGACCCAATGTATTTTTTGCCAATTTCCACTGCTTTATCTCGCAATGTAGTGTCTTTGGAAGAGGTAATATAGTCATTCAATGCCTTAAAATCGAATTCGCTGACAGGCATGATTTCGCGCAGATACGGGTCAAAATTATACACCATCGACCTTGGGTCCTGTAGATGATAAACACCAGGACTAGTTCCAGTTAGTTTCTAACTCTATAATGTAACAGAAAAGGGGATGCTGGATAGATCTACATACTTAAACAATATCCGGTCAAGCCCGTATGACAGTGAAGGCACCGCGTCGGATTCAGTAACTAATGCTATTGGCAGTGAAATTGCGTTCGTCAGTTGAAGCTGTCCCCATGGTGGCGCAGACCAAAATTTACAAACGTACCATTCAGTTGGATATCCTTCATGTCGAGTGTTCGGACATCTACTGGGGAGGCAGAACGCACGAGTGGGGGTTCACGAGAAGATTTTTCTGCCGATGAGAACTCCGGGCTCATATTCAAAGCTGACAAGAGCCTTTTTAACTGATGGATCGGTTAGCCACGCCAAACAAATCATGGCGCATGAAATACATACCTTTGAAGCACCCCCGGTTCCCGCCTTCTCGAACCGGACCGGTTTCTTAGATTTATCTCGTTTATTCTTCAAGGATTTTCCTTCAGCCTCAGTTGTTTTTTTGGCCTGCAAAAGGCGCCGTTTCTTCTTTGGTAGTTTCTTTGTAGAATTTGAGGATGCGATCTTGGGTTTGGTCTTTTTTTGGGCTTCATGTTTCCGAGTCGTATTGACTTTATGTGTTGATGTCGCGGCCTGCAAGTATACCATAAACCAATTAGTTATCTCACTGAGTTAAAATGTAAAAATAGAAGGGGGGTAACAGCATACAGAAGGGGAACCTTTCTCCCTGGCCGTCTGAGTGCCTCCATCTTTGGCTATGGCTAGATCGGTGCCAAAGAATCTGGGTTTGAACGAAGAAGATGCATTGCCGGAGTGTGAATCGAGTTGGGACGAGGTGGAGATAGGAGAGCAGTGATACCAACGGTTCAAGCTGAAGAAAGGCTCAACCCCACGAGATACGCAAGTCTGACAAATGTATGTGCATATTGAGCTTCGGACAGGTCTACGGAACATTGCGCTGATAGTGGACGTATGAAATAAGAGACGTGAACCGGGAAAGCAAAATGGATGTGCACTGCACTTCACTAGGGCGCCAAACTGTCCAGAGAGAGAAAAGGAGCAAGATAATTCAAAACCAATGAAATAGGACTCCTAGAACCGGGACCAAGAAAAAAAAACCAAGCAGACAGGCCCAGAAGAGCAGTATTGAAAGAAGGAAAGAAAGAGATGGAAATAAAGAACTTGAGATCTTAACTTCAGTTCAACTGGAACTTCAACCTCCACTTCAACTTCCAACTTCAAAAAGATAGCTTCAGCGAAAACTTCACTGCTTGTTTGCACTGTTTGCCTCGCCCGTCTTGTGCTCTCGAAGTTCAAGACTCACTAGGTTAGTTAGCTGTTTAGGCAAAGATACATTTAATCTTGAATAACCAAAAGGTTTTGGATTAGCCTAAGCTATTCTGTTTATCCATCAACCGGGTTTGTGGTCATTGTGCTGTTAATGGCCTGGTAACTATGTGGTGTTGTATCATAGTCCAGGGCAATCGCACTCCAGCGCAACAACACCATGGCCATCAGCTAAAATAACTCATTTGATTAATTATTAATTAAACTAAAAACTGCAAGAACTGTATGTAACTATTTGTAACTCTCTCAATGCGTAAAATAACTACCTAGGTGTCTAGTAGGTACCTTAGGTAACGAGTGAAGAAGTGAAGTCGCCTCTGTTAATATTATTAGTGAGTGGACAAAAAACCTTAAAAGGGAAAAACATTAAAATTTTGCAACTTCAAATCAGAACCAAAAAAAGGCACATCAGAAAAATCAACCTAAGTTATTACAACCAGCACAATTGATGAGATAGCAGATTTTTCTCATCAGAGAGGTACCGTTATCGATTTATCGTGTAAGTCTTTCATGTTCCTTTCCCTTTCTGCATTCCAATTGGGTTGAAAAATTTTTGCGGCCATCCATCCTTGCCCCTCCTCACATTTGATACCCCTCCCAACAAGGCATTCCTCAACATTGTTTTTTACTCTCTGTGAATATTCACTCCGCTTATTCCAGCACGCTACAATTTTCTACTGTTCTAACGCTGTTTAATTTATTTGTTCTGCCTGCGGAATCCTCAATCCCCAATTTTTTTTTTTTTGCTTGGTATATATATTTATATATCAACCAGACACAGGCTTGGTCGAGAATATTCAACGCACCATACCTATATAATTCCCTCTTTAGCTTACTCTGTTTCTAGCGGTAACTTTCATGCTTTGGAACATTTGAAAAAAATTTCCTGGCGTTTAATTATCCATTTCGCAATTTAGTCCAGGGATACTAACTAATCAGACAACAGTTATATTCGTGGCTCGGGGAGGCAACACAAACATGCTCCAAGAGACCCTTCGCGTCCTTGTCGTCGGGAGTGGTGGCCGTGAGCATGCTTTTGCATGGAAACTGAGCCAGTCCCCTTCCGTGGAGAAGGTCTACTGTGCTCCGGGAAATGGAGGCACCGCTGATGGAATTTCATCCAAAATTTCCAATATATCCGTCAAGGCGGATGATTATCCCGGCCTGGTTGCTTTCTCCCAGGAGAACAACGTTAATCTCGTTGTTCCTGGGCCAGAAGCGCCCCTCGTTGATGGGATCCAGGGTTATTTTCAAGCAGGTACGGAACCAGAGTACAGCATGCAGACCTTAAACACCTTCAAATTACCCAGTTCACTGATGTAACGCTCTCACTTTTAGTTGGAATCAGATGTTTCGGGCCTTCGAAAGCTGCCTCGCGCATGGAAGGCTCCAAGACCTTCTCTAAAGATTTCATGCAACGACACAATATCCCAACCGCCCAGTACGGAAATTTTAGCGATTTTGAATCTGCTTGTAAATATTTGGATTCTGTCAACCACAATGTCGTAATCAAAGCTAGTGGACTTGCTGCAGGAAAGGGTGTTCTTATGCCGCAGAATAAAGAGGAAGCTCGCCAGGCGCTTCGTGACATCATAGTTGAACGCCAATTCGGAGACGCGGGAGATGAAGTTGTGATTGAAGAATTCCTTGAAGGAGATGAACTCAGCATTTTAACTTTTTCTGACGGCTATACAATCAGGTCGCTTCCTCCAGCTCAAGACCATAAGCGCATTTTTGATGGAGACAAAGGACCAAATACTGGTGGGATGGGATGTTATGCACCAACCCGCATTGCATCAAAGACTGTCATTGAAGAAATTGATCGAACCATAATTAAACCGACTATTGATGGAATGAGGAAAGAAGGTATGCCTATCATGATACTTTACCTTTTTTTTAAGTTAGCTTAAATCCTCACGATTGTGATCAACTGTGTCTAGGCTTCCCGTTCGTCGGAATACTCTTTACTGGTCTCATGATGACCAAGAATGGGCCCAAGACTCTTGAATATAATGTTCGGGGTGGTGACCCTGAGACTCAAACTTTGTTACCCCTTCTCAGCGAAGATACCGATCTTGCCGAAATCATGGTTGCTTGTACAGAGCACTGGCTTGATGGAACAACAATAAACGTTCTTCCAAAGTCTGCTGCCACGGTAATTGCAGTAGCAGAAGGGTATCCCGGCCCTTATGCCAAAGGACGAGATATATCGCTTGACCAAACACCAATAGATAACATAATATTTCATGCAGGAACTGTTATCGGTGATGATGGCAAGTTGAAGTCATCCGGAGGCCGTGTTATCGCCGCAACTGCAACTGCAGATTCTCTTGAAGATGCTGTAAAACGCGCATACTCTGGAATTTCGACAATCCATTTTCAAGGGATGCACTACCGTAAAGATATCGCCTACCGCGCCTTTGCTTCCAAACCTGTGCAGCCAGCCGAGTCCCTCACATATGCCGCAGCAGGTGTGTCCATCGATGCAGGCAACGAACTTGTGAATCAGATTAAAGCCAACGTTGCCCGAACTCGCCGACCTGGGTCGGATGCAGTTATTGGTGGCTTTGGAGGAACCTTCTCCCTTTCGGCCTCTAATTCCGGGTTCCATGCTGCTTCTCCTACTCTTATTGGGGCCATTGATGGGGTTGGAACCAAGCTCAAGATTGCGCATGAAATGCGAATCCATAACACTGTTGGTATTGATCTGGTTGCTATGAATGTCAATGATCTTGTCGTCCAAGGTGCCGAACCCCTCATGTTCCTTGATTGCTACAGCTGTGGCAAGCTCGATGTTGAGGTAGCTGCAGCATTCGTCTCTGGCGTTGCAGATGGATGTGTCGAATCTGGATGCGCATTGGTTGGCGGAGAAACTGCCGAAATGCCCGGTCTTTTTGTTGACGATAGCTATGATGCTGTCGGAGCGGCTATTGGAGCTATAGATGCCAACAAAAGACGTATTCTTCCTGATACCGAGGGAATGAAGCCTGGGGATATCCTCCTCGGCCTCGCCAGTACCGGGCCGCATTCTAATGGATATTCGCTTGTCCGAAAGATCGTGGAACGATCTGGACTATCATATCATGATCCTTGCCCCTTCGGAACTAAGGAGCCAAACCTGTCTTTGGGCGCTGCTCTACTGACTCCTACGCGAATCTATGTCAAACCTTTGCTTGCTACCCTCAACAACTTTGCACAGGGCACTATCAAAGGTCTAGCTCACATAACTGGGGGTGGGTTGGTCGAGAACGTACCCAGAGTTCTCCCAAAACATCTTCGCGCTGAAATAGATGCCTCTTCATGGCCATTGCCAAGCGTTTTTAAATGGTTGAAGAAGACTGGAAATGTCAGCGGCCCGGAGATGACGAGAGCCTTCAATAACGGAATCGGCATGATTCTCGTGGTCGAACAGGCAGAATATGCCAATGTTAAGAAGCATCTAGAAAGTCTGGGAGAAACCGTTTTTGTCATCGGAACTCTAGAGCAGAAGAGAGATGCGGAAGAAGAGGGCTGCGTGGTGAACAAGCTACAAAGTTGGGATGAGTGAAAAATCTTTCGGGATAGAATGAACACTCTTGGTTTCACTCTTGTATTTTCTTCCTTTTACTTTTGCTTTCTTTTTATTTTTTTAGTCTAGCTGGGTTTTGTGTTTTTTTTTTCTGGCATGGTTGATTGGGATACATCGAAGAAATGGCATGATTGACGAGATAAAAATGGATTGGATGGATAAATACATAGATGAAATAACAATGCAATCAAATACGTTGAAGGTTCTATTTTCCTTACAGTTATTTGCTTTGGTGTAGACATAATTCGGGTGGTTTAAGTACTTGATTTATGGGGTTTCCTCCCTTAACAGACAGAATCGTACACCAACAAGATGATAATATAACATTAAGACTTTCATTCTATTTTAACCCCGATATTCGAGGCTTGAACTGAGTCGCCCAACAGAAGGATTAGTGGGAACAAAAGGCACTAAGATAGCATCGCCCAGAACTGTGATTCATGAACTAGGATTAACCCACCACTCTCGAAACAGCAGATGTTCTGGTCGAAATAGACCCTTGTTTTCGGAATTGACCAGATGGAACACCAGACTCTGGTTTCTTTCTCACACCTGGTATGATATTTCTTCATTACACAAAAGCTGGATAACGAGAAAACCTCGAATGAATGGGGCTCTGAATCGATTCCACACCGTCAATTTGGTAATCCGTCCAACCATCCCAAGCAAACGAAGCCAGCATTCTGTTGCTTTCCGTTGTGCAACATTGAGTTATAACTAGCCTGCCTATTACCAGAACCCCCTCGTGTGACTTCCGTGACAGCCCTTGCAAGCCACTTAATCACTATACCCTGGCGAATCTTTCGCTCGGCGTGGCGTTCGACACTCACTCATACTGGAAGCGTGGAAGCGACCTGCCAATGCCTTAACTCGGTGTAGCGTGCATATGGAGCACACTATCTATCGCAGTCTCTATATCTCGATCTCGAGAAATAGAAACAGGTCAAATGTTTTCACCTGGAGACGTATTTAGACTCCGATGCTTGCAGCCTTTGGATAGCCACCACCTAAAAATCAAAATCCAGGTTCACACCAGCGGAAACATATCTCCACATTTCGAGTTTTTCTCATCCATGCTTTCGCTGGTTTGAGACGATTAATCCATGAGATATTACAAGGTAAATCAGGTGAAATACGTCACATCGGCACGATGGATTCTTGATACATGGGAGTGGTTCGCCTGAGGGCCGAATGTTCCATTCCCCCACACACCCAATGAGAGAACACACTAGTCAACTAGTGTGTCGATCCCCCATATCATCTACAAACCCCCTTGTCTAGCATGGTATTTTGACAGCTTGGTACCTGCAGCAGCGGTTGACACCACCAGCGGAATTTAATTCTGGTTACTGGTGTTGATGATCTTGGGTGGTTTTTGACAATAATCCAGGTTTCGTCCAGGTGACCGAGGAAACGATCTACGGAGGAAATGGAACGGGACGGAGTGTGAAATATGCGTGGGCATGATGGACATGGTGTGCATGCCCCTCTGGTTGGTCTTTTCCTCACAGGGTATCGAGTTCCCAGGGGAATGGCTGAAGGGAAAAATGACCTGAAAACGCAAGTCAAACAAAATAGTAGAAGGGCTCTTAATGATGAAGTGCAACTATTTATGCATGACATGCCTATGTAGCAGTGAATGGGGAACCGCTCACTGCACCCACTCCGCCGCTCCCACTGAAGTAACCCACCATTATAGCGATGAATTGACTGGTATAGCCATGGAAATTAGGCCTATATACACTACACTCATCTATCCCACTAGCCAATCGGCATCCCCCTCTAATTATCGGGAGGCATTCCCAGCAAGCCGAAACGTGACCACTCCAGTACGGCCCGATACTCTCGATCCTCTATTTTGAGGTCTTCGGGAAAGGATGATAATAACTACCTAGCATGGAAGATTTTCATGTCAGGATCGATACTTCCTCTAGGCTTTATTTCCGTGATGAAACCCCCTGGCGATTTTAAGAGTTCGCCGAAGAGGTTTCGCTTAAAAGTGTATTCTTCACAACCTTGAAGAAACTTGACCGGGGTTGTTGCTGATCAGGGCCGTTTAACATCTTGATCATGATATTGGTCTTGTCTACTACCTTTCTTCTATCCATGTCGGAATGATCTAGACTCAAAGAGTAGAAGAAATTTCGAACGATGATTCTGCTCATGAAACATAGATATTCTAGAGAGCGGAAGCAGGCACGGCAAAGTTTACGCCCATTTCATTATTTCGCATATGATTCGTCTAATTGGCGTAGTGTCGACGTCGGATCAGCATCAGCACCTACAATATTTGAGATAAGTTCATGAATTAGGCGAAGAGGTCAGTACAAGTTACCCTCGAATGATGATTGATACCAACGAAGAAAAACTGTGAAAATGGGGCGAAGATCTTACCATTAGGTAAAAGGATAATTTGAACGCTTTTCCGGGACGATTGCCAGATCACGATGGCACAGTTTATCAGGCACTGGGTTTTCGCTCAGGGGCAATCCCAACTCCATCCTTGCCATGCGCGCGAACGGAGACGTGAGCCTGTCATTCGCTCCAACGTTTCCCCCCCGAATCTGCTCCGCAGGCGTGGGAGGGCTTCCAGCCCGAGAGGCTCACAAGATACATCTGCCTTCGTGACTCGGTATTGGTATAAAACACCAATTGCTCAGGAAAAGCTACCATCCACGTAGCATCATTTTTATACCTTCTCAGTACATGCAGGGGGTCTTAACGGTTGCATCAACTGGTTCAAGGCGCCTACTTGTCCGCATGCCGTCCGTTCGTCCAACCTATCAGATACAAATCGTATAGCAACCTGCACCTCCGGAATTCTGTATCCTTCCTCCGGTTGGGATACAAATAGGTGCCGCAAATCCGCCTTTGGCTCTCAGGATTATTTTGGCCTCCCATCCGCACGAGCCCTCTAAGTAAGTATTATTGTTTTCGCAGAAGTCCACCGACAATGCGATTTTCATCAACCTTGGCCCTAGGCCTTAGCTGCCTTGCCAGCGCTGCTGTCATTCAAAAGGAGGCTGTTGAGAGCGTCGCACTTCAATCTCGTGCATCATATGATGGATATCTGTCAGTTGCTTACTTCGTGAACTGGGTATGATTTGAATTTTTCTATGTCAAGTAAACGGAAGCGCAGTTAGAAGCATGCTTACAGGAACTTTCCATTAAGGCTATCTATGATCGCAACCATCAGCCACAGAATCTGCTCGCGGAACAATTCACACATATTCTGTATTCTTTTGCCAATATCCGAGCATCCGGAGAGGTATATCTCTCTGATCCTTGGTCAGACGTACAGAAATTGTTCCCTGGAGATGTCCAAGAGGGAGGCAACAACATGTACGGCTGCCTCAAGCAGATGTACTTGCACAAGAAGAAGCATCGCAAGATGAAGACTCTTTTGTCTATTGGAGGATGGACTTACTCCAAGAACTTCCCCGTGCCGGCCAGCACTGCCGCTGGAAGAGCCCAATTTGCTAAAACTTCAGTCGCTATCCTGAAGCAGCATGGTTTCGATGGTATTGATGTTGACTGGGAGGTGAGTTTTAGGAGCGGAAGAGATGTATCCATGAGCCCAAAGAACTAACTCTATGACCCCAGTATCCCGTGGATGAGACTGAAGCGAACAATTTCGTGCTGCTTTTGCAAGCCGTTAGAGATGTAAGTCCAATAAGTTTATATTGCAATCTTCTTTTGCTTCGAATTTTGAATTGTGTTTGCTAATGAAAATATAGGAACTGGATGCGTACACCAAGGAAGTTGGTGATGGATACCACTACTTGCTCACCATTGCTTCCCCAGCTGGTATGTTTAGCTTGGTGAAAGCCTTGAAAATCCGAAGGCGAATTGCAAAGCTAACTCCGTACCATTAAATAATAGGCCCACACCATTACAACAAACTGAAGTTCAAGGAGATGGATGCACTTCTCGACTTCTGGAATATCATGACCTACGACTTTGCCGGCAGCTGGGATACTACCTCAGGACACATGTCGAATATCTATCCATCCACCGACCTCCCATCAAGCACTCCGTTTAGCTCCGAAAAGGCCCTCACTGACTACATTGCCTACGGCATCGACCCAAAGAAGATCATTCTCGGTATGCCCTTGTACGGACGAGCCTTCGAGAAGACTGAGGGTATTGGCCAGAACTTTACCGGCATTGGCCCAGGAACATGGGAACCCGGTGTTTATGACTACAAGGTCCTGCCACAGGCTGGCGCAAAGGTTACTGAAGATAAGACATTGGGTGCTAGCTACAGCTATGATGCGGCCAAGAAGTTCCTGATCAGCTACGATACTCCCGCCATTGCCAAGCAGAAGACTGAATATCTCATGAGCAAGAAGCTCGGTGGTGCCATGTGGTGGGAGACCAGCAGTGACAAGACTGGCTCACTGAGTCTTGTCGGTACCGTAAGTTCTTCTTCCATCTTGGTTCCCATGAAGTTTCCTGAAAACATGAACTAATTCCATGATCAACCCGACAGGTCCTCTCCACTCTCGGCGGACAGGCCGTCCTCGACAAGAGCCAGAATCAATTGAACTACCCAAAGACCACTTACGCCAATCTCAAGAAGGGTATGTAAAGAGTATCGAGTCGTGGAAGAGAAGGTAGGAAAAAATAATTGGAATAAATTACTTTCTTGCCCAACATCTTCTTTTGTATATATTGAGTGATGTCCGTCTTTCCCAACTATTCCTTATCACCTGTGATAGGCTTCACGTTCGTGACAATCTTGCTAGCATCATTGAATCCAAGACATCGTCATGCAGTCATGCGCTAGCATTCACTCAAAAATTATTTTCTCTAAAATGTAAACCCACTCTAACACTGTTTTGCGGATGATATGCCGAAAACCGCAACCGACAATGTGGAGAGGAAGAGACCAGGACGTATGATCCCCTGCCAAAATCGGGCACAAAAACCAGATTATTTCATCACTAACAGAAATGTCCAGGTTTGGGAGTCGATCCTGTGCCCTTTCTTGTCGCCTGGAAAAAACACGTTCCGGATCTACATATGTACACGCAAATACGATGACGTGAGTCGCTTGTCGCTTGCCAACCCCCCTATTACATCTTGCTCTGAGACGAATACTTGTCTTTCATTCCGAAATACAAATCAAAGAGAGAGAAAAGCGAAGATAAAGATGATTGAATCACAACAAATCAAAATTTAAGCCAGATCAAACCACCGCACTCTCTGGCTTCTGAATTTCTCCAACGGGTAAACGCACCCAGGTAGTCTCAGGAATCATCAGGCCGGAGGCGCCCGCATAAAATGCTATAAATGCACAGATGACCGCCATGGCTCCTCCAAGCCGATGCACCCTCACACTATGATGCGGACTGGATGTTTGGATAAAGTTCGCAATCGCCAAAAAGAAATATGTTAACACCAGAGTAACAAACACACCTATGACGGCCAGATTGGTTCTCAAAGACGCGAATAGAAAAATAATGGTTAAAAAGCACCAAAGCGTCAGATAAATTCCAATCGCAAACGTGTATGCACGCTCGTCCCCGCCATATGCGGCCCGGATATTCAGCGAAGGTATCAGCAACATCGCATACCCAAGCCAGAACGAACCATATGAGCAATGCACTGTGCTACCAAATGTGTTACCGAGTCGGAATTGCATGATCCCTGCGATGATCTGGTTCATGCCGCCCATGAACACAGCCAGACCGAAAGCAGCATTGTCAGGCCCTATGGGCCCGCGGGGGTCGGAATTTGGAAGCCTAGATATGAAAAGCCTCGACAAAAAGAAAGAAACAAAGAAGGAGAGAGATAGTGTTTAGCTTAGTTTGGAGTGCAAGACAGTAACTAGCATGAATCTCACCCTGCTCCACAATGATATAGGCCCAAGACAAATGTTGAGATTGCAAATCCGAGTAGGCCAGTTGGGGTAGGGTTTGCGATAATAGGAGGACGCTGGGGAGGGAAATTTGAGAGGTAAGAGGCTGTTTCAACCTTGGGAGAGTGGTGGGTGGTTGAGGCGGTGGTCGCTACTGTACCATTTGGATCGGCCATTTTGGGCGCTTTTTAGGCTTTAATATGGTATAGAATGGAGCGAAAACTTGCAATATATATATGTATGTATGTATGACGGGACAAGAACGGGGAAAGGAGGAAAGAAAACAAGAGTGAAAGATCCGTCTTTTATATGTGTAACGTGAAGGGTAGGTAAATTCGCTATCGCCGATTCGTTTCCCGCTCTACTGCACCGAGAGGGTAACGAAGTGCGGGGACCCAGACGTAATTCGCTGTTTATACGAACTGGACCGACTTGGTTGGGGTTGTGATGCCAAGAGCTCTTGATGTTCTATGTATCAGGTAAACATAGGGTGCGGATAGCCATATGCTGTCAACGAAGGAGCCTAACAACTCTAAAAGCAGGTTTTGCTGTTGCATCTTGTGCCCGTTCCTTTTGATTGCTCCTTGGTGGCTCGTGGAGTAAGCAGGAAGGGCTGCTCTATCATCTTAAATACTCCCTCCTCCCGGACGGAGAAGAGTTGGTTGGATATACATATGTTGTCTCGGGTCCATTTATGAAATGATATCTGCTCCACCTCTGGGCATGTATATATGACTAGATATAGCAGTTAGCTTTGCAATGTGCGTGTCCGAGCCTTGCCACGGCCTTACAGCGGCATCCGGAGGGAGTAGGGATATATAATATCCCTAGTATCACGGAGGACAAACATCACGAGTCGGTTAATCGGTGCAGGTACAATAGTAAAAAAACTTCATTTTGATTTATCTCCACAGTACACTTAAGGGATAGACTGATAGACATGAGAATATTTTGTGCAATGAGGAAAAGAGGAAGAAAAAATTGATAGTTGCTTCCACGGAGCAATTAAACCTGTGCACAAAGAGAGGAAAAAGTATTTAATTGAATCTGGCACTATGGAGGGGTGACAAGGCTATAACATAGAGAGGGATAGATAATGGGTGGTATTCGTGCGTCTCTATCTATCAATTGGTTGAACGATGGGTTAACTGTATTGTAGCCAACGAGTTAGTAATTGGCGTATAGGTTGGGTCGGAATTGGACAGCAAATTACCTTAGAAGCACTTCCTGTGGACGATAGAAGGACCAGACTCGTCGTATTCTTGCTTTGAGATCCACATTTGCTGGAATGTGGAGAGAGAAGCAAGAATAGAACCACCAATCCAGACGGAGTATTTACGTTCAGGAGGAGCAATGATCTTAACTCTCATAGTCGATGGAGCGAGGGAGCTGATCTCCTTCTGCATACGATCGGAGATACCTGGGTACATAGTAGTACCACCGGACTAAATTATATCACGTTAGAAGTGCAAGACAATTGAATGGAAGATGGCCGACTTACCATCACAATGTTTCCGTAGAGATCTTTTCGGACGTCGACATCACACTTCATAATAGCATTGTAGGTGGCGGTGTGGATCCCACCGGGTTCGTGTCCGAGAACGCTGGGCTGGAAGAGAGCCTCAGGAGCACGGAATCGCTCATTTCCAATGGTGATAACCTGACCATCGGGGAGTTCGTAAGACTTTTCAAGGCTTGAGCTCTGGGCGGCGGTCTCAATTTCCTGCTGGAAATTAAGGGCGACATAGCAAAGCTTTTCCTTAATGTCACGGACAATTTCACGTTCAGCAGTAGTCGAGAAGTTATAGCCACGTTCGGCCAAGATCTTCATCAGGTAGTCAGTCAAATCACGGCCGGCCATGTTCATTCTGTCGATGGCGTGTGGCAGAGCGAAACCCTCATAGATAGGGACAACGTGAGTGACACCATCACCAGAATCAAGGACAATACCAGTGGTACGACCTGAAGCGTAGAGGGAAAGCACAGCCTGGATAGAGACATAGAAAGCTGGGGCGTTGAAGGTTTCAAAAACAATCTGTGTCATCTTTTCACGGTTGGACTTGGGGTTGAGGGGAGCTTCAGTCAAGAGTACTGGATGTTCCTCGGGGGCAACACGCAATTCATTGTAGAATGTGTGGTGCCAAATCTTTTCCATGTCGTCCCAGTTCGTGACGACACCGTGCTCAATAGGATACCGAAGAGTTAGGATACCACGCTTCGATTGTGCTTCATCACCAACATAAGAATCCTTCTGGCCCATACCAATCATGATGCTAGGAACAATGGTTAATAGATAATAATTGGGGATAGTTTAAACATGGAAGGCATACCCATGATGACGAGGACGTCCGACAATGGATGCTGAAGAAAAGAATTAGTATGGCATTCAACTCAGAAGACATGAAATAAAACTTAAGTCACAAAAAATAGGAATAAAAAATATGTATTGATCAATGATCCAAAAAAAGAAAGGAAAGAGAGATAGATATACAAAGCATTAATGTTGCGGGGAGGATGGATATAACTTACGAAACACGGCTCGTGGGGCATCATCACCGGCGAAACCAGCCTTGCACATGCCAGAGCTACAAGGGAAAAAATGTCAGTACTTTTGGGTGAAATGGCCATTGGATACTTGAGGCAAAGCATCGAAATAGATCGATGGTATGCGATGGGATGCGACGTGGGGGGTTTGGTGGGATGTGTTGTTGCTGTTGGTTGTTGGACTGGAAGTTTTGGTCTGCAAGGAAGTGGAATGTGGAAGCCAACTCACCCATTGTCAATGACGAGAGCAGCAACTTCCTCTATGTTATGCAAAAAGACAACCCCGTTAGCCAGCAATCTCGAATATAAGGGCAAGGAGAGTAGGGAGAGTAGCAAGCGAGCGAGGAGGATAATAGCCTACCTTCCATGTTGGATGGGCTGTACGGGATCGAACAAACTTAAAAGAGAGGTAAAACGAGAATCGAAGAAGGAAACCTGCGATGCTAGAGACGCGATGCAGGTGAGGAAGAACAGAGGACCAGCCAGATGGATGGAGGGTCGAGAAGGCGATGACGAGAGGAAGCGAAGAGTGAGAAGAAGACGAGAGAAGGGAAGAGAGAAGAGAGTTGGGAGAGAGAGAGAGAGTCTGTTTATGTGGGAAAGTCGCTGGTTGGCTCGTTGGAGCTGAGGGAGCGGGGGGTACAAGCCGCTTTGGCCACTTTTAGCGTGCTTGCTGGGTACCTCTCTCTCTCCTTCACCGACAGCCTGGCCACCCGGACTCCTTTATATGTCAAGATTAATAAATCGATTTTGATTAATTGATTGATATTACAATAAAACGCATGCATGTAAATATATATCTGCCTATCTGGTCTACGCAATCCTGAATGCTGGTCGTCAGCAGCCAACCGGGGGAAAGAAAATCCAGTAGCCTACGTAGTTAACGGAGTAAGCCTCCATTCCTCAACGATTTCCTTCGTTAAGTTACTGTAGGCACCTTCAAGCCAAGCTAGCCGCAGCCTATCCCGAGCGATTGACCTTCAATTGAATAATGAAAATCATCCCAATTTCTCAAAGGCAACAGCGTAAAATAGGATTCGGTTTTGCCTCTTGTGGCAGAGTGGACGCGCGTTTAATAATTAGTCTTCGAACCGGTCACCGGCGGCTTGGCGATAGAGAGATGGGCCAGGAAGAATGAAGGGGAAACATAGATCTTGCTGCCTGCTGCCCGCTATCTGAGGAAGGCGGAGGGGAAAGCAGAGACAGAGCGAGAGAGGGCAATTGAGAGTCTCGTTCAATATATCTGAGATGTATTACAGCATGCGAAAACCTTTTCTCATCCGCCCACCAGCTAAAACATAGACGGCTTGGTAATAATATCACGTGACTCTTGTGCATTCAAGCAAACTTCCGGAACAAATATAGAATTGAAGGGTGAAATTGGGATTGGACTTGAGAGCGCAGAAGAATTGGTAGATTAGCTGTTCTGAAAGCCATTGCATCTGCTAGTACAAAAAAAATACCACTGGTGCTGGTGCTGTGGCTGTACTCTGTAGAGATCCTCCAACAAAGAAACTTGGCTGTGGAATGTTATCGAAACCTCGACCACATTCTAGAACCCACCATTCAGTTCACATGCTAACTAACTCAGTTCACTATCCTCCTCAATCAAAATTTTGATAATAAACCAGAGCAAAACCACCCCTCATTTAAACCCCACCCTCGATCTGGAAACACACAGAGGGATAATCATGGATCCATCAATCAACAACCTCCTTAAATGGTCCATTGAAAACACTGCGCCCAGCACTGATAACCCCTCTGCTGTCGCAGGGGAAGGACATACCACCCGCGCCATAGACCCAGAAGCCCTCCGCCGGCTCCTCTCAAATGCTCCCTCAGATGCCGAACTCATGAAAGCTGCCATACAAGTCGCCCGTGATCCTCAAGACTCCCTCGAGAACAGGCTTATTGCCTTTGACAACTTCGAGCAGCTGGTTGAAAATCTTGATAATGCCAATAATATGGAGCCCCTAGGCCTTTGGACGCCGCTTGTAGACACTCTAAACGATCCCGTGCCAGATATTCGGAAAATGGCTGCTTGGTGTATTGGGACAGCTGTTCAGAATAACGAGAAGTCTCAGGAAAGGGTATATCCTCCCAAAATTCCCCTCTAAAAGGAAGACACAAGTTTGTTTGACTAACTTGTTTTGTGTAGCTTCTTGTGTTTAAAGGCATTCCACAGCTTCTTCGAATGGCCAGGGAAGATCCAGATTTAACGGTGCGGAGGAAATCCATTTATGCCATATCTTCGGCTGTGCGGAATTATCAGCCTGCCCTCGATGAGTTAAAGCGACATTTACCAGCAGATATCGTTGGTGCTGATGAGAAACTCGATGCAGGTGATATGGATAGGATAAACGAGATCATCGCTCGTTTACGCGAGTAGTTATGATATTTCCTGATGACCGATACCCGCCTTATCACTCTCACTTCCCTCTTCATGTAACATTGGCTTAGAGGCGTTTTTACTTTTTTTCTTTTTAGCTTGGGAATGGAATTTAGGTGCACATATGGTCTGATTTGTACTTCTTCCTGGTGGGACAACAAAATATGGAGGACATTTGGAATTTATTATAGGCATGATATATAGATACCCCAGCTACAAAAAAAGACTTCAGGATTAATTATCTTCAACTTCTCGAATAATTAAGATTCACAAAAAGAGTATGGCCAAAGACAACTTAACATACACAATGATCTAGCAGGAAATAGAGGAAAGAAAAGATAATAATATGTATGAATAAAATAAGGATAGGCTGAAAGGCATTAAAAGGAGACAATTTAATTGTCTTTGGCAAATCTCATATTAATTTATCAGAGCGCAAGGCTATAGGTATAATCGTCTTCAAGGTTTTGGGAAATCCATAGAACGGCAGAGCTAAAGAAGTTGAAAGGTTAGCCAACATATTCGTGATGATGGCAGAGTTGGGGTACCAACCTCATCATTATTAGCCCGTTAGCAACCACGTTTGCTATTCCAAAGTAAAGCGTTTGCATCGGATACCCCCTGACAAGATATTTAAGTACCATCACCGTCTATACCTCCATGTGTTAGCGCGGGGGGAAAGTTGATACGAACATCTCCAAGAAGGCATAATCCACGTACCACACTACCAGCCAATCCACCTGCCAACAATGCGAACCCCAAGAATAAAACAAACCTCGCCTTCCACGCTACCCCATCGCCCGAATAACTGAAGCTGTCTGCACTCAGCCGCGATTTTTCAATCGAATTGATTACCAACATGCCTAGCGCGGAGCAAATGCCCGGGATCCAGTCGACGAATTTCACATGTACATCAGAGCCGTTTTTGGCACTGCGCGAATATGCTGCAACATCAATGAAGAAGAAGAACCCGAGCGAAAACTATTTATCGAACAAGGTACACCGTGAGGGGTATTGTTAGCGCTTGATATAGCTATATATTTTAAGTGTTGGCAGCGGAATGAAAACGTCATGGAAAGGAGAAGAGGTATAAAAGTATTAACAAGATAGAAAGGTCGAATTCTTTCTTACCAGGGCGCCGGAAGCGTATATACCAGTCGTGCGGGCATTGGCGCTATTCAACCACTGCGGCTTGGAGAACCGGAATAGGCGATCGCCTGAATCGTCCATGGTCTGGTTGAAATATGTGTGTTTGCAGGGGATTAACCGGAGGATACTTGGAAAAGGTACTAGCTGGGAGTTGTTGAAGATGTTAAACACGAAGCTATCTTCTATCGACCTGCAACTGCAGCTTGAACTGAGCCATCCGTTCACGGTTGGGAGAGCGTCACACATAGGATCTGCCAATCACGTGACAATCATTGACGTATCCTGGAACCACAGAAAGGGGGACACCAAACCAACGACTTACAACAAGCCAACGATGTTTTCCTCAAGAGAAAATAAAGGGAAAGGCAGAGCGTTACATGTGTTTCCAAATATATTATGTAAAGCAACTTTTTGCCAGATAAGGAGCCTAGAAGGATGCAAGGATGGAAGAAAATCCCCTTTTTCTTTCCCACCCAGTCAACAATCTCATGAATCCTGAATATCCAAACGCAAACGATATTAGCTAAGTTCTAATATCAAATATCCAAGTGACTGCTGTTCTAGCATATAATATATGGTTCTTTTGCCTTTTTAACTAGTTGGAGTAACTCAAAGAAGAGCTCGTGCTGAATCATTTGGTTTTCACTGTGCAATATCATGCCATGCTATGTTAATTGTGCCATTGTTTTAGGGAAGGGATGAGACCTTTCTATATAACATCTCTTACCCAAATGATAGCTGATACTGGTTTACTATTAACAAGGCCTATTGAAATCTACCTATTCCTGTGAATTCCGTGACATATATTTCCTTAGACCCTACCATCTGTCACCAGACCAGACACATCCTCACAAACCGGCTTTTCCCATCAAAACTCTTCCCAATCTGGTATAGTAGTGCCTGTGAATTCTCGCTTAGCATTAGCGCAGATTCCGTGGGGTATAAATATTCCCTACTCCCACTGGCTCTCTCTACTCTTTCTCTCCTTCTGTTTTTCTTTCTTCTTTCTTGTTCCTAGCAAGGGCTGGTACCTTGCAGCGGTACATCTGGTTAGCCTATTGAAAGGCCTACTAGATGTCTGCTTTCACAAGGGCCATGTACACATGGCCCTTGTGAAACCCGACTCCAGTCATATTGTGGCTGGAGTTTGCTGGGCTTTAATATTGTCCCGCTAGTCGGGACAAAAAGCCCAGCAAGGGATCTTAATTTTTTGTTCATATGAGCGGGAGGCATGGCTCTGGAGTCTAGCCATCTTCGTCTTATTTTTTAGGAGCTTCGTGCAGCCCACCTAGAAATGCTCCATACTACATCTAGGTAAGTCTTCTCACTCCATTTTGCAATTTACTACCCACATTTCTCTTTGATGTTTCTTTACACATTTTAGAGCAAAGAAACGAAAAACAACTACATGGATTTCTAATATTTTATAGTGTGTCCTGCTGACATTCAATATTATGTTCAAAATTTGGGGCACACAGCTCACCTCAGTTTGAGAACATATTATGGTCGGGGTGGCCTGTCTGGTGGAATGTATGGTATAGTGTTCCTTCTGTTGCTTTCCTGCTCTTAATTTGACTTCCTGGATGGTACTAATTCAGAATATGAAAGATTTACAGGAAGATAGGAAAACCTCAGTGTCACAATAGAATGCAGATGGGATGCCCTTTCTACTTTATAGGCTAAAAATTACCTTGCCTACCTTCGGAACAAGACCATCCATCCCATGGTCCTTTTTGAACATCTATGAATATGGTCCTTGGGACACTACTAAGAGGGCACTTATGATGACTTTGGTCTAGTTGGTATGTTTCTGCTACTCCTCATTGCCAAACCATTTTCTCTAGCCCCCAAACTCCAGCTCATTCATATTATACACATAGTTGTCCTTGAAGATGGTTTAGCAAAAGGTGTCCTGACAATTTATGTTCATTAAAACAAAACGCAGTCGAAAGTCAGCCCTGAAATCGATAAGAAGAACCCAGAAGCCGAAGTCAAGATGCAACAATGCATGATGGTGGATTTTCAGACAGACTACGATGCAAGCCAAAATCTGATTTAGCACGAAATTGCCCATATAAACAACCATCTCCATGATTGAACTTGGATTTTTGCCCCAATCATGTACATATCTCGAGTTGAACATAAATACAACCCTGACAATGGAGAGTATCCGCAATCATTATATGTTTGAGCCTGAGGTATTCATAATCATTCATTTCATTAGGCCATTGTTAATACATTAGAAACCAAACTCCACCCCAAACCCTGCGCTATATAATAGTAATTCATTCCGTTCCCTCTGACTCGCAAAATAGTTTCAATACCGAGTCTATGACTTCCGTAGCCTTGTCCCTTGACAATGTTGGCATACCTAGTTTGTTTTTCGACGACTGAGTAGGGTTTTCTATAGGTGTTCTTAGAAACTTGCGCAAGGCAAATTGTGATGCTCGATAGGTTGCATGATACATCTCCTTGAACTCTATATCATCATCCTGTTTTTTGTCCACGGCAGCAATGGGGGTAGGGTATTGTTCTTTAAGAACGTTACACATCTCGCTGGGGTTGATTGAGGCAGACATCAGCAAAGTATCATTAAAACCAGGAGTTTGTAATGGACGTTTTGGCGTAGATGGGAGGACAGGGTCAAGTGGTGCGGGTGGCGACGAGGCACTACGTTTATTGGTACGATGAAAGCCGTACAGACGCAAGCAAGTGAGGATTGTACGAGCCATGAGGTATTTATTCGCGGCAACAATGTCGTTAACAGATTTTTTTGGCGGATGTTCTATTTCTTGCAACAGAGAGGTAGGTGTCACAGAAGACAGTTCAGCATTGGCAACGGGGCTATCGGTGAGGTTGGAAGTGCTAGAGGAGCGAGATTTGACAGAATTCGCGTTCAAATGAGGTGTGGGTGAATTGCGGCTCGTGTGAGGTCTAGATGTAGTGGCAGAGTCCCGGGGTATAGACAATGCACGTCTTCGTATAGAGACCGCAACATGATCTTTTCTAGCTTTCAAGATAGACGGAGGTAGGGGAAACTGTATTCCAGCTGGTTTGTCATTTGTGACGAATTTGGATACGGCAGCGGCAGCACCTTTCCGCCTCACATCCCGATGATATTCGGCCGCTGCTTCAAAAAGAGTAGAAACTCTTTTCCTTTTCGGACTCGTAGGTCCAACATCCACCAAATAATCTGTAGAGTATCCATGTTCTGCTATCTTGCTTGTTTGGTAGTTGGGGCTCAAAGGAGGAGACGGTAAGGATTGTACGTCCTTGATTATGTCTGAGGAAATCGGTGCTGCGTAAATCTTTAATTTAAGAGCAGGCTTTTCGATTTGTTTTCTAAAATTGATGTCAAGCGTAGTAGCGCTATCGGTGACAGTAGTGGAAGAAGTGAGTCTACTTGGCGCTTGAGCCTGTTTTTTGGGCGACAGGAGTCCGTATACAAGAATATGAGATGGTTTTTGTTGTTGACCGGGATTCAACGAGTGATGGGGATCAGCCTTCTCTTCTTGAACATGAAGAAGAATGCCTACTGGACATTGCTGTACAGAACCACAGTCCTCATATTGAATATATCCACGCAACAACTTATCCTTGATCCACTTCCCTGTCGAGGCTTCTGAAACGTGTAATTCAAGCGTGGGGGAAAGGAAGCTATATAATGGGATACAAGTTGGATCAACGAAGCCGCACAAGGAAAGATTTGAATTCCTGGCAATGTGGCTTTTACCACTCGATGATGGATCAATTAAACATATGCCTAAGCATCGTTATTAGTACACCAGGCTGATCGGTTTCTCTGTAAAATTGCGGTTACCTTTCAACAGCTCATTGGAGGTGTCCTCGATGCCTCCCGTCCACACCTCCATCCAGACCGGCACATCGGCATGGAGTATTTAATCAAACAAAAAGAATGAAATTTAAGCAAGCTAAAAAGATATAATCACGCGTGATCATGCCAGAATGGAAATTGATAGGTATTGAAAAGGCATGAAACACGAACTAACTATAAGTACCCAAGTGGGAAGGTTACTCGCTGACACGCAATCACATGATACATGCACTGGGCGCAAAGGATCAACTTCAAACCTTTAACTGCAGGTACGGTACCTAGCACCTAGGTAGTTACCATATTGGCACATCTGCAACAAAAGCAATCATTTCAGCACCATCTGTATCTCACAATTATGTTCCTACAAACACCACTACACTGCGGGCATGATAATAGCTCCTCGTAAATTCAGAACATATATAACTAGTTAGTTATGTAAAATTTTTCTTTTGTTCGTTTTGATTAGACTTGGAGTTTACGACCAAAGGACTAGTCAATATTGTCCAATACAAAAGAATGGGATCCTTCTAGCTATCGGTAAGCTAGAAGATCTTAGCGTTGACATAACACAGGGTCAGTAGGACCCGTGACGAGTTCCTAAGGGAGTTTTTGAGGAGCAAGAACGAGGCAATGCAGACATCCATTGTTGAACCCAGGTCAGGATGTAACTTTGGGGTAAGAGCTCCGTACAAAACGCAGATTCCCAAGGATTTGACCTATACTTCGGGCTGGTAGTATTTGTGAAGCTCGGGGCATGATGAGTGACCACGATTAGGTCCCGATTGTAATCCTCAGAAATATCTTGAATCTGTCGTTGGAGCCATTCAACGTCTTGCAGATGTTCAGATTTATGGTTCTCAACCGTCCACTCTCTGATACTGGTAAAATCGGCAACTTTCATTCTCACCCACAACTTTGATTCTTCGGGAATATAGGAATGCAATGTGCAGCCCAGAATGCACACTCTCCTGTTGGTATCGAATCGGTTTCGGTTTAGTATAGTGAGTTTGCCACATAGCTGCCGTTCAAGCCCCAATAACTTCATCGAATTGAGACCTCTTCCCGTGAGATTCCATACAACTCATGGTTACCAGGATCAAGGCAAACTTGATCAAACTGCGCACACTGAACGGCAAGGGAGGCGAGGTACCCCGAATTCTGACATGTACCGAAACTCAGCCTGAGGGAAATGGTTCAATGATATATTGCCGATTTGCATTTCAATATCGTTGCCCGGATAAAATCATGGACATACGGTTTAATCCAGCTAAGTTCAAACGGGAAAAGGTGAGATGAAGACAATTCAATCGCTGTAGGTCGAGTCATTTCTTTATGGCGCCAGCGAGTTCGTTATACCCAGGGATCATTTGTAGGTTTTTCGCTTGTTGCTCTGTGGCAACGAGACCTGTGATATTATCCGGCACAAGCTGCAAACGGTCTTTTTTGCTATCCACAAAGCCCCAGATGGCCCTCATTTCATTCGGTCGGCTGGTATCAAGATGATCTAAGCACCAAGTTTTATCCAAATTCATGCCGTCTACCAATTGCTCAATACAGATACCCACCGTATTAAGGTCACCCAACCGGACATACTCTTCATTTAATCCCTGAAGATGCCAGGCGGGGACTGGTATATTGGAAAGGATATTCGCATTAGTCGAATATTCGAATTGTTAACTGAACTTAATCTGGCTTGGAGAATATGCTTGTAATATGTCGACAATGTTCTTGTTTAGTGCGTCAAGGCGAAAAAAGGTATCCGGGAACACGTCTACAGGTCTGCCCTTCAATAAAAGCTTGGAATCGTGGATATTCCTTTTTGTAGTTTGTATAAGGATTCGGAATTTCTTCCTCTGGCCACAGATAGGGTTGAAAGATATCGGAATATAGTGTGAGCTGAGATGCAGCAACAGAAAGATCCTTTTCGGGAACCCAAATTTCGAGATACTAACTATCATTAATATGCGGGAAATTGGGGTAGACCATAGTACTACTAGCAGGACGCGGGGAACATTGTAATAATTCAACACGGATGATGCAAAATAAGATACGCCTTGGTGCAAATGCGATTTTGATAGCATCGACAACATGAACCTCCATTTAAACGAAGTCGTTCAGGCCATTCAATAGTTATATTTCTGCCTGTGCCTTTCGAGTAATATGAAGAAATATCTTGGCATCTAGTATCGTATTCCAGGGGGTAGTTATAGACTTAATGCAAAAAGACTCGAAAAATAAACTGAATAATAAAAAGTTCCTACAGCTTCGCAAATAAAGTAGAGTGCTCATCTTATCGATTGCTAGTCCGAAAGGCTAGTTAGCTGCCATATGCTTTTTGCACGCTGCCGAAAGACCTTATCTAGTTAATTATGTTGCGTTTAGTGAAACGAAAGAAGCGCAATTCATTATATTACACAGCCCCAAGGGAGAAATCAGCTCTGTCACCTCAAATTTAGCACAGGGAAACCCCCAATAACACGAAGTATATAAAGAAAACTAACGAAGACATGAAAGCACCGTCATCACCTAGTTTAAAGGCGAGTCCAATCGGTATTTGGGAGTATTCTGTATAACAAGGAAAGGTAAAAAACGGACATTGCCCATCTCTTGATCTAATGAAGACGGTTAAAACTCTTCCTGCTCTTGAAAAAACATTGAAAAGCTAATAATGGTTCCGTATATTAATAAACCTCCCAATACCGACATGACCATGGCAGGGATCTGGATAGCACCACTGTGAGCCAATAGCGCGGGTAGGGCTGAGCACAATAAGAAAAAGAAAGAAAGACAATAAGCATTAGCATTGGTTCTCGTCAAGCTGGTTCATAAGTGGGCACTCACCGATCCCCATTAGGACGAGAAAGCCAGTGAGCCACCGACCAAAGTCTACCACCCCACCACTAGTGCTCTCCATGAAATCATCTGGGTTGGCGCATCTTCCACATATCCAGTTGGGAAGGGGAGCGATGATATATGTTGCAACGACTAATAATGGGAGGTAATTATGCCATAGAGCCGCCGAGAGAATGACAAGTAGAAAGCCGATGGCAAGAACCTAACAGGGTGGATGAGATGACGCCGGTTAGTAAAAAACAAACATCATCAAAGCTGTTAGTGCTCAGCGGTAGGTTGAGTATGTTTCACTCACAAAGGAAAGGGCAATAATGGTCTTGAGCCCGGCAGGCATGGTTGCCAGGCAGGAGTATATAGAGGGGAAGTCGGGGATGGGGCGCCTAACGGCGCTGGCTGTGATAGAAGATTGATAGATTGATGTGTCGGATGCCCTGGTGCTGAGGATCGATGCACGCGGTAAAATATGCCAGCTGTGTCTGCGGCCGAATACACATAAGCTACTAGTTAGTCAACGCAACGACAGTGCTGTGGAATAGTTACAGAATGCACCAAAGACGCTCCTTGCTTGCGTTCCAACATGACGGAACAACCAGGTGGAATTTGGGCTTACCTAAGCAGGGCAGTGAGCTGCTTTTGGCGCTAAACTCAAAACGGGGAGAAGCTCTGGGGGGGAAACCGCGTTGGTCGCTCCTGCCTGGGCTAGAGAGCCAACAACGGACTGCCCGATTCAGCCAGAGAGCTTCCTATTTGCCCTTTTTTGCCATTTTATTCCTTTTTTTGTCTTCTTTCGGCTCCCCTTGTCTCTTATCTCTTGTCTCTTCACCATCCATCCGCCCATATCCATTTCGTGTGGTTACGATGTTTAGGAACAACTATGACAACGATTCCGTCACCTTGTACGTTCCCCTGCTCCATTTCTCCAGTTCTTTCGTAGTCTAGTAGACTGACGGTTTTATGTTGACTCTACTCAGCTCACCCCAAGGTCGGATCTTCCAAGTTGAATATGCACAAGAAGCTGTAAAACAAGGATCCGTAGTAGTCGGAATAGTTAGCAAGACACATGCAGTTCTTGCTGCACTTAAGGTACCATCAAACTAATCCTCCCCACCTAAAAGCGATATCGATATCTGGGTGAAATGAAGACTAATTTAAATCATTTAAATAGCGAAATGCAGAAGAACTGTCTTCCTACCAAAAGAAAGTCATTGCAATTGACTCTCACTTGGGAATTGCCATCGCTGGTCTAGCATCCGATGCCCGAGTCCTCTCCAATTTCATGAAACAGCAATCACTCGCCTCCAAGATGACATATGGCCGACCGTTACAAGTAGAACGTATCGTTAATCGTATCGGTGATCGCGCACAGACAAACACTCAACATTACGGCAAAAGGCCGTACGGCGTTGGTTTGCTGGTTGCAGGTGTTGATGAGGCTGGTCCGCACCTTTTCGAGTTCCAGCCTTCAGGCATGACGCACGAGATGGCTGCCTGTGCTATCGGTGCCAGAAGTCAAATGGCTCGAACTTATCTGGAGAGACATCTGGAGGATTTCCCCGATTGTGGGCGTGATAAGCTGATTGAACATGCTTTGAGAGCTTTGAAGGAGAGTCTGTCACAGGACAGGGAACTGACAATCGACAATACTACCGTGGGTGTTGCCGGAGTAGCAAGCAAGGAGACAAATGGCAAACTGGATACCTTCAAGATATACGACGGCCCAGAAGTGACTGACTTTTTGGAGAATGCAAACGATGCTACGAGGACAGCTACTACAGAAAGCCAACAGCCAATGGAGGTGGACCCATGATTATTATCGCAAAATAAATAGACAATATGTCATTTTTACAACTCCCTTTAACTTGCTTGCTATGATTTATTAAAGCGATCTTCGATGTTCTCAATGGATACTTATATTCCACATTTCATATCATCCAGTCATGTCATAAATCGTAGAACGTCTATCTTAAGCTTAACAAGGGAAGAGAAAGAACAATAACTAAAAAGTAAAAAGGAAAATCATTTGTCATTCCTCGCTGGCACAGTCCAGTCAAGGCCAAACCGTCCTTCGCTGAGTCTATAGCTTCTCAGTGCCTCAAGCGTGTGTTCGACATCCTTGCATTCCACCATGATATTCTTATTGACCTTACCTACAAAACCTTCTTCGACGCTTCTGTTCAGCCACGAGAGAATCCCATCCCAATATCCCTCAATATTCAACAGCACGATTCCCTTCCCATGGATTCCCAACTGATTCCACGTCACCATCTCCATCGCTTCTTCAAGCGTTCCAAACCCACCAGGAAGCACGAGGAAACCGCTTCCTGGCCCACCTGCAATGACTTTCTCTGCCATTAACCGCTTTCTCGTATGCATATCAGGAACAATTGTAGTCATTCCGTACTCGGAGTTTTCAAAGCATTCGTACATCGCTATCTTGGTGTTGGCTGGGTCAGGTGACACTATTACTCGTTCGGGCTCTTTCGAGGTTTGATCTACTTCAAGAGAAGATGTCTCCGTTGGCGCAGCATTTAAGGAACTCTTATGGCCATCCTCGATGCTGACTAGGGCTGAAGGTATGATTCCATGAACAGACTGGGGGCCAGCAAGCGATACTAGGGTGCGAGCCAGTTCACCCATGATTCCTGCTGTACCGCCGCCATACACCAGTGTGATGCCTTCTTTGTGCAAGAGGTGGGCAAGGTCTCGGGCTGCCGCAAGATATGCAGGAGAATTTCCAGGAGCCGCCCCACAGCTAGAATGGAGACATAGGGTAATAAGTAATCAGTTTTTAAGCTTGATAGAATGTGATAGATGGGGGAGAAAGGAATACGGTAGGAAGCTCACAAGACGCAGACAGTGGGCTGCTGGCCTTTTGGTTCAGCTGCCATAATAAAATAGGTATAATAAATGAAACGGATCGATGGAGGGATGTTTAAGATAACTTTATTGTTGGAAGCTGTTTATCGCGTAAATATTGTCTGTCCGCAGCAGCGATGTTCATCGAAGAGGGGCATTTAAAACTAAATTCTTTAGTGTTTGAGTCTATTTGACTCTCTCTCCATAACCATCAGATATGAGCCAGTAATATTGAGTCCCCTGCGTATGTAACACACCAATTAGTTACTACCTTAACCCTCCATCTAGAATGAAAAAAAAAAAGGTATAAAAAATTGGTATCATGTAAACAAGTTAAACTCCATACCATGGATATCTTGAATTGAATTCCCACAGCCCAATGCAAACACAAGCCCAACCCAAAACAATGAGGAATATAAAAGTGAACGCTAAATGAAAAGGTTGCTTATCGACGCTTCTTCCCTGGTTTTCCTTTCCATCCCTGTTGGGCAAAACTATCCCTGTCAGAGCTTTGCTCGACTCTCCCTGATGAGCTCGGTATGCTAGTGGACGATATGACAGCCGGAGTGCCTGGTCCGGCAGATCTTGCCGCAGGGGTGCCCACAGCTGATCGCGTAGTAGCCTGGCTCGCTGCTGGTGTGTTACTAACGGCACGCTCATCCAAATTAGGAGCAGGAGCAGCAGCTCCACTTGAAATATTGTTGGGGGGATTGGGAGCAGCCGCTTTTGAGAAAATAAAGGAACCGGGTTCGCCGATTAGGGGAGTTTCGTCCATGTATTCGTCGCCATAGCGAGAGAGAAGGTTGAGGGCTTCGGAAAGAGTTCGCATATCCTCGGCGGCAGAAGCGTCAAGATAAGACGACGAAGAAAGGGATGCAGACGTATTTTGTACAATCGGGAGAGGGGATGGTTCTTTGCTGGCCCGTGTGGATTGAGAGGTGCTACCTAGCTGGGTTGCTACCCCAGACGTAGAAACCGGGGGCGTATATGTATGGCCGTGGGAAGAGCTAAATAGGAGCTGTTGCGATGCGATAGGTAACACTCTTGTGAGAGACGATACGGTAGAGAGCTATTTAGTCATAAACAGTTAAGTTGAATAATGCGGCGTATTTGGGAAGGATATGATGGTGTGCAAGTCTCACCATTCTCCGTCCGATAACACTCAAGACAGATGGTGCCATGTATACAAAGTCGCCCACAACATAATACGTGGCCAATATCTGCGCCTCATCGTCTCTTTTCCTAATCTGTTTTCTAATGACCCAAATATTGGATGGTTCGGCAGACTGTCCTCCTCCTGCCATAGTTTCGGCTGCCTCCTGTATTGGGTCATACGCAACCATAAATTCTAACCCTTGCATGGACTTGAGTCTTCCTTCAAAAGCTTCGCGTGTTTCTATAAAAGGGCGAAAATTTTCGTTGTGCATCGCCTGGAGAGTGAGAGTCGCATTGTTGGAAGTGGGATCGAAAAACGGAGACTCAGCAAAATAAAAGAGGACTATTTTGCAAAAATTTGAAATCAGATTAGCGTATTAGACTATATAGAGGATAACAGTTGGATCTGGAGCTAGACCAGAGCATTGTGTAAATGTAAATATGGGTGCATACATACTGTTATTGGAGTGAAGAAATCCACCCATCATTTGGACATGCTGCGGTGACCGCCATGTTATTTCTTCTAGAGGCACATCGGTTTGGGGTTCCATTGTCTCTTAATTTGTGTAGAATGTATTTACATTTGCATCGGGCTGGATTGATTGAGTTCAAGCAAGCACTGTGCTTGTTGAGCTAAGGGTAACTAGTTTGTCTAGTTTGCATCATGATGTCACGCAAATGGCATAAACTACGAAGGAGCTTGACTCCATAACTGTAAGGTAACTACTCTGTATCAACATAGCTTTGACAGAGAGGGACTGGTAGCAGCTGTAGATTAAGATATGAAAATTAACCCTGTTAAACGGGAAAGTTAGGTACAAGGCCTTCAATGTAGTTACCCTCCATGTTTGTGATCAAATGAATCACATGTTACAGAATCTTCAAAGAGTAGTTATTAAAATAAGACAGTGCATAACTAACAGGTAACCATTAGAAGGGAACAGATCTCTGGAATAGATCAACCTCATTGAGACAAGCCATCGCCGCCACCCATGGGAAACTTCGCAATTTATCCTGATGCATGGTCCTGATAACGGCTGTCTGCGAGAATATTCGCTCATCTTGAATTGCAACCCAGAAACAAGCAACTGATCGTTCAAGAGCTTCTGTGGCGCCATTCTGAATATCGCGGATCATATTAACGGTGTCCTGGACAAGGAGATCGTACTCTAGAAAATTCAAGAACGGATTAGTAAATCCACTTATATCAAGAGAGTAAAAGTAAAAGTAAAACTGCTCTACCTTCTCGCATGCTCTTAGAAGCTTCCTTGTCTCTTCTAGATTGTTTATTTCCTTGCCCAAGTATCGTTCCTACGAAGACTTCATACTCTGTAATGGAGTTTTTCCATGGCGTGGGCGAGTACTGGCTCATCAGTTCACGGAGCGCATCATCATACCTAAATCCGAAAAGATGTGTAAGCAAATGTATCTTCAATGGGCCGGCAAGGGTTTTAAAATAAAATTGTGGTTAATATGTTCATACACCTCTTTGATCTTGATGCTGTCATCAACATAGTGATCCCATTGGAAGCCTTTCGTCTCTTCATGGATATAGTTCCAGACTTTTTGAAGTGTGCTCGTGCCACTATAGGGATCTGTTCTTGCAATTTTATGCAGATTTCTCAGGAAATCCTGTTCGTCGATACCTCGATAAAGGTGCCCAAGAATCTTATTGCTTCTATAAAATCTTGTTCTTGGTCGGTCGTCATCCTCATCATCATCTTCCTCAAGGACCGTCTGTGCTGGATCTGCAAGAGCGTCTAGGCTCTCTGCAATTGGGATACGAGGACTGGGAGCCATGAAATCTGGGCGATATCTTATACCTGGAGGAATGCGCATGACGTCGACCTAATATCCATTTTTGGGAGTTATTTTCTTGTTACCCAGCATGCTACTCCATGGATAGTAAGAGCGAAATAGAAAAGAAAAGGAGAGCCTTACGGGTTTGCCACTCTTAGAATAATCCACTGCTTCGGAATGCAGCTGCGCTAGAAGAAGACATTTCTCGTCAAGAGTTCCAGCCGGCAATTGATCCGCTAGGGCGAGATGGGTAGTGGCTATTCGGCCCAGTTGATCTTGTTGCATAAAAGTGATAAAAAAATCTATAATATCCGAAGGAGTAACCGGGGCGTCGAGCTCTTTCGCCTGAACTAACGGGTAATCGGCTGGTGGGAAAGTCTTCCGTGGGCGCAAGCTGTCATCATAGATGATGTTATAAAGATCTCCGTCAAGATCACCACCACTTAACATGCTGGGAAGATCACGCTCCCCATGCTGACTGAATACGACACAATTGTGCAATTTCCGCAGGGGGGAATCAAAAGGTACATCAACAGCGTTGACAATTTGGACATCGCCTGGGTGAAGGGCTGGAGATCGTGTGATTACAATTGAGTTTCGAACAAGAACCTCTCTGTGGCCTTGCTCAGTCAGGAAAGCGCAGAAAATCTGGCCTTCTTTCAAATAGCCTGTCTCGTCCATGATACCGTAGAGCGTCACGGCATTGGGCACTCGAATCCTCGCGCGATATTTCAAATCCCGTAGCTTAAGCAGTGCAGTCAACCCTAGCACATGATGCAAAAAGGGGTCATTGTGAGATCTTACACCCAGCCCCTTCAATATCCGAAGCAACCAAGGCAACCGTGCCGATTTGGCTACGTTGGTTTCCTCCAGGAATCTTGCCGCTTGAGACGTGGATGTAATTGCTGTGTAGATGGACCTCTTTTCAGCCTCTTGCAATTTCCGAAATGCCTCGAATGGGACTCCCAAATCCTCTAAAAGTTTGATAATTTGGTTATTCAGATAAAACGGTAAAGCCCTGTTTCCAGCCCCACAAATTTCGATATTGTAAGAGTCTTTTGTCGGGAATTTGACCATGGATTCTCTTAATTTTAGCGTTTCGCCTTCAAGCTTGCTATCCAAAGACACCATCCCCTTTGCTCCTAGATAAATTTTTTTTAGCAATACCATCCCCTCAGAGTGAATTTGATAGAATACAGGGCGTGGCCACAACGGGATTAACAGTAAAGATATCTACTTACCCCCAACTCTAACCTGAAAGAGGGTCGGTTTGACCCTGTCTCGTAATGCATACTCGTTCCAGATTTTGTACAATAATTCGTATGAGAGAACACCAACACCATCGCTAAAAACACGACGGTTTCTTTTAACATCAGGGATCCCCATCATGACGCATTCTCTAGGAACTGCGATAGAAGTGGGAGTTTCTGAGAATGCTTGTCCGATCCTAGCAGCCTGCTTAGCTGGAGAAAGGATATGGCCAAATTCACCCAACCCACCAATGATGTTAGTAGCAGTCATATATTCCCCTTCAAACGTTGTAAAAGGAGCAACAAACCAGCACCTTTGTGATCGTAAAGAGGAGTGGGAGAATCCCAAGAAGTCGAAATGCCGTCCACCGATATCTATTCCTCGTTTGAGCACTCCAGCAAACCTTTGCTTGAATATATGGTCAAGTGAGACACGAGGATCAAAATATACAGGATCTCCAGTCTCGTCGGTAAATTCTACGCGAAGAAAGTAATCCACGTAACCGGCGTACTTGCGTAGAATTCTATTCTTCGTTTCTGAACAAGGACCGTAGAGATATATTCCAGCTGGTGTTACTGTTGCCCTATGAACCATGACATGAGTTGATTGTGACAGACGGAATTCAGAATCTTCGCGATCTTCTTTAAAATTTTCAATGGCTTCGGTGATAAGTGCTTTCATCGTTTCAATGCCAACATCGTTTGCCTGTACATTAGGGGACGGCCGCTGGATATTCCGCTTCAACCGCCCAAGAGCATGAACGATCGCGCCAATACTTTCGGTTCCATGAATCTGGCGGATGTGCACGTACAAGATTCCTGCTCTGCCAGGCGTCAGCTCGCCGTTCCATACTAAACTCTGCAACTGAAACTTGATGGAGTATGGTAAGTTTGATCGCGATATTAGGGATTGAAACTCTCTCTCTATTATATTGTAAAATGTCCGGGGGGAGACGCAGTGGTCATTCCACTGATAAATTCTTGGCATACTGCGGTCGTGCGACAGGTTATTAACTTGGTTTAAATCATTCTTCTGCTTCAAAACGAATCGATAAGTGAAACACCTAGCGGAGACATTTTCGTGGTCGGGGGTAAGCCAACCGACCCTTCGTGTATCTGGTGGTGGGCGTGTTTTCTGGGTCAAATGGGATAATTGGACCTTCAATTTCTCTGTCGCATCGGATACAGAAAACCTAGGGGCGAAGTCCGTGGTTATCGTAACTGATGGGTCGTTCGATGTGCCCAGATAAATTTCATCTCTTATTGTCCAGCGTGGAATTTCCATAAAATAGGCGGTTGAATAAAGATCTCTCAAGTCAACCTTTACCTTCGTCTTTCCCAGGAATAGCGATCCAGTGTGCTGTAGGCAAAAATACTCCACGAATACTGGGCGGTTCACTTTGTAATCCCAAACGCCGCACGACATCATCACAATGTCAAACCGCCTGACTCTCTGGATGTCCCCTGCGACTGAACCAGACCGCGTTGAGGGGTGTCTGGTTCGTTTCAATTCCTCATACTCCAGAGAACGCAACAGCATCTCAGTTGGTTCATTATTGCTTTTTGATAAATAAATTGGGACTCCAAACAGTTTGAGGACCTTCGAGGGTGGTTTGCGTCTATCGGGCTGTCCGTATGTATTCAGAACCCGCTGCGCTTTATCAAGCTCGGCAATTGTGATTGCAGCGTTGCGTCTGGCGATCCGTCGACATTCAAAAGTATAGATACCAAATTGTTGAAGAATCGGCTTCAGTTCCCTCTTCAAGTGTTTTTCCTGGGGTTGTTCAGGTATATTGCGACAAAATATTTCCATGGCTGAATAGAGTTGACTGGGTATTCGATTTGGGATCGAGGGAATTATCGAAAAATCAGGCAAACCCTCTTAAAATATTCTAGTTCGGAAGAAAATTTCCTTGAGAATGAAACGAGTGACGATGACAGGTAGAGTGTGTCGTCAAACGAGCGAAAAGAAACTTGACGCTTTAAAGAATGTGGTTGTCCGAAAGCAGAGATCACTCCAAAAGTCTTACACGCCAATTCCGTCAGTGTTAGACAGGCTATGGACGAGAGCTGCTAAAAACAGCATGGTCATAATACTCAATTTTCAAAGAAGAGAGGTGTATGATAGCAGATACAAAGGAGTGGAGGTCTCAGAAAGGTCAACGCCTTTCATTGTTTTTGGGATCCAAAGAAATGGGAAACCCCGTCGCTCTGGCTGCTCAGCAAACCACTCCAATATATCACCACCTTGGCGCTGGAATATGTCCGGAACTTTCATGGCTATGGCATCGAATAGGAACAGAGGGTTTGAAAAAGAAAAGAGAAATCAGGCAGAGAGAAGAGAGAACAGAAGATGATGGAAGGTGACAGGGGGAAACTATGAGCAGACAACTGGCGGGGTTGTATTATGCAGCGTTGACGTGAACACAAGTATGAGCGGCGACGGAAACTCGAGCCAATGAAATGTTAAATGAATTCTTCTTTAGACTGACGAAGCAAGAAAGATATTGACTATAAAAAGAGGTAAAACAAAGTCTAGGATCATCGAAATTATGATTGTGAGCCCGATTCCTGTTCTATATTAAGCTATGATCTCTATATCTAGTTATCATGTAATATTTGATTTAAATAACCAAAACATCCCGCCATGTTGAACACCAATGCCAAATATTCTCCTTGAAATGATGCCAAAAAAATAATACAGAGCATGAACGATATCGCCAATAATCAAGCAAGTGTAGAGCAATGTGTGCATCCCATTATTTCCCAGTAGCCTGGATTTGAACACACTTATGGAAATATTCTGTGACAAGGCTCTCACTGATAGAGAGAGTTAGCATAAGGGTAAACGAACCAGAGATTTGAGCCAGGTTATCAACTTACGTATAAAATCCATGTTTTGAACCATGATCGGATACTATATTGTGCGCGAGCTCATGGCACAAGATCACAAACCAGTATGTCAGGGCTTCTGACCGACTTCCTTCGGAGACCAGCCGGAGATGAAGTTTTTCGAAATCAGAATAATTACAAAAGATACTGCCGTTGGAGTTAAACGCTATCGTTTTCCCAGTATTTTCATAAAAAATGTGTATCGTATTTTTTGGGAGGCCAAAAATGAGTGAACAATCTATGAGTAGGGCGGCAAAATGCTCCATGCCAGCTTTGCACTGTTCGAAGGTTGGTTCTTGGCCAAACCATCTCTTGGATATAAAAGTTTTAACCCCCTTTTCGGTGTCAGCAAAGAAGGCTAAATCATGCGCGGACCGTTCGTCGCAGTACAATCTCTTCTCTTCGAGCTGCTTTTTTTGTCCCTGACTACGAAGGGTTGACCGGTTGAAAGGACGTGAGGATTTAACCGCGGATTGTAATTGGGACTTCAAGGCTTCAGGGGAGATATGTTGTCTTGGTTTGTCCTCTTCAGATTCGGGGGTGTCCGGTAAAGTCTTCTTCGTGTTGCCCTGTAAGACATTTTTTAACGAGTTCCTACGCAGATAAGATGATATACCGAGGCGTTTCGTGAAATCCGCAAAAGTTCCTTGTTGGCCTTGGCTTTCAGTGGAAGAAGCACGTTTGTGGCTACCGGATGACGACTTCGGACTATCCGGAAAATCACCAGGCATGCCATTCTCTTCTTCTTGTTGTTGTTGTTGCTGCTGCTGGTTTGCGTGGATTTGCCGCCTCGCTGCAAGCTCTTCATCCAACTGGTGCTGGCGCTTTTGTTCCGCCATCCTCGCCTCGGCAGCTTTTCTACGTAATATTCTTTCGACATTGTATCCTCTTGTACGGAGTTCTAGGAGATCCGTTTTCAACAGCATCTCTAAGGTTAAGGTTGAATGTAGATTTGGCTTCACGAGAATAATTTGAGCTACCGCCTGGCTGACTTGGTATAGATCAGTTCCACCTTTGGAGATGCAAAGAACGAGACCTTTCGAGTCCTGTACCATAGCTGCACCGCGATCTTCAACATGTGATATCCCCAGTCCCCGAAGCTGACGTCGCAACTTGAGAGATTTCACCGCCCGCACCGTAAGCTGGCTTTCAAGCCATCGAGCATCCCGTTTCACTCGTTTGGGAGGAAGATCGTGCAATAGCAATCTGGAACGCTCATAGATATGTTTCTGTAACTTCAATGCGCTGTACTGGTCTGGACTCGGAGATCCACATTGCACCTTCTCATCGACTAGTTTACTGAGGGCCGGAGTACCAAGGGAGGCATACATATCTTCAATAAGTTCTTCTTGTGGTGCAGCAAGAATATTCTCCTTGAATAAATTAAAGCTAGAGTAGTCGTCGATGATAACCGCATCGGTAGCCTTCACGAAATGCCATTCGCTAATTGACTGATCCTCCTCTTCATCACTGAAGTCCACCAGATCCTGAACAACTTTCTTGCTAGGCTTGGTAACTGGTATTTGCTTACTGGCAAGTAAGAACGGGGAAGTTTTCATTTGTTTGAACAGCTGCTGATCCCTCTTTATGTTGGACATGCTCGCCGCAATATTCTGTAGTAACTTGAGGTACTTTTCATGAGATTGAAGCTTGGATAAAATTCTGGTGGGCTCCTTTACCAATATAGATGCCAGCTCCAGAAAAGTTGGCTGGTTCTTGGAGCCACACGCAAGAAGAAATAAGTTCGCCTCCTTTCCAAAATCCACAAAGTCAAAAATTTCGCCATAATCGTCAGAATCCCCAAGGTAGCAATCACGGGGAGCGATTAATCGAGACGAAGTCAGCCTCTTTTCGCTCAACGATTTCAATACGCTTCGCTGGGTTGGAACAATATGTGCTGACCCAAGACGATTAGCAAACGTGGAGTTGAGTTCCGCAACCCTGCCGGCCATATATTCAAACACAGTCCTCGCCTGTTGTTTTGACTGGGGGGGTTTGAGTGTAAGAACATTAATACAATCATTTATCGGAGGATGCTGTTTTACTCCAAATTTAGAAGCATGAGGATGTAAATCTTTGCGAAGAATCTTGAAATCAAGAAGCGAGGCCCCTTCTACAGTGAAACATTGCGACGGACTGCTCATACCACCTCCCTCGGTAGGTAAAAAAGCCGACTGAATTGTCGAACAGTCAAAAGACGAATAGCCGTTGGTGACATGCTGTGCAATGAAGTATCTCAATGCTTGGTCAAGTATCCTTGTGTCTTTTGCAGCCGCAGCCCCGGCCATACAACCAAGCATATCCTCGGACGTAGGGACTGCTTTCAATCCTAGCGATGTCAAGAAGAGTGCTTCTTGGGTGCCCCAAGGATACTTTCCCGGCCAATGTAAGATAGGGAACCCAAGCTCTCTTATGGGATCCTTGGGTTCAAACAATTGGTCAACTCGATATCGCTGAGAGGACGTGCTTCCATTTGTTTTAATCTCCGCGGTACAGATTTTGGCTTGTCGTAGTTTCAAAAGGTCTTGATCAGGGATATCATGTCGAACAGAGGTTAAATAGCGGACCAATTCGACGTAACTCCATTTACTTTTAGCTCCAGCAGCAGAAGTATTCTCATCCGACTCTGTATTCAACAGTCGCTCGAATATGATGTTAATGTCCACTGTTTTTCGTACGCCTAGGGAGATCAAGACCTTCTCTTTCACACCGTGAAACCCTGTAATAGTCGGTAAATCATCAAAAATCCGGACTGACGAAAAGTATGCTTCGTCAGGCTTTTTCATGCCAAACTTGGTAGGTATGACAGGGTAATTCTGCAATAGCTGCGCAATATCTGTTCTTGAATTAGCAGGTAGACTCTCCCATTGTTTAGATAAAATGGGGAAAACTCGAGCGGAAAATGTGGGTGACGCTGTAATATCCTGCTCGGGAGTCAGGTAATTGCGATTCGAGGCACTTTGGACGAGCCACCGTATCCAAACATAGATATTCAATTCCTGCCAGCCCATAGATGATAGAGCGCTTGGGGAAAGATCCTTAGAATACTTAAATGGCAGCACAAAAGGCGGCATTGGCATCTCAGGCGGGATACGCTGAGCGTTGACAAAATTGGTGATATCCTTCAGCACAATAGGCGCAGAGTTCCCTCCTTCTTCTAGATCGTTTGCTATGGCTGCTCCAAGGAACGATTGGACAGTGTTACGATCTATCTGCCCATTGGCGGATTTTTTAGCAATCCAAGCCAAGAACTCCCGAAGCTGCGAGGAAGATAAAGGTCTATTCTCTAATTCCCTCTTGATGTCGGACATGGTGACCTCGTTTATCAGCCCGACATCCATCAGTCTTCTGACAAAGCGGCTGGCTTCACGAGCAAATCTGTCGGGTAGAACAGGTATTCCGTCTAAGAAACTCAGGTCGTTCTGTGCAATTCTAACTTGATGGCTAGGCAGTATGCCTACCGTGGAAAGTATCTCCAGATATGCATTTCGGCTACATTTCCAGAAGGAATCCTCGATTGTCTCCCCTATTTGGGCGTTGGGGGTAGAATTTTGAAAAACGAATTGGTTAGATGTATGGATGGCTTCCATCAGAACTGCATCAACATCATCGATTTGAAGTTTGGATCTTCCAGACTTCCCGAGCTTGAATAAAAGTTGGTCTTTTAGCGCTGCCATCTCGGCGGCCCATGCCACCCTACACACTATCCCAACGACATTTAAAAGTTCCAAATTCCACGTGCGAACCCATCTAGCATTCAGATCAATACTTTCTCTCTCCACAGTTGGAATCAAGGAGGGCGCAGAAACATGGGCATTCAGTCCTGTTGTTTGGTGAGTCGGAAAGCCGATGTAGATCCGGCCTCCTTGTGAAGGAAGCACACTATTAAAAATCTCAAAGGTATCTGGAGATTTTATTCTATCCTGCGGATCTGGGCATGATGAAGTGAGGATTGAAAGCTTAGTGTTCTTAGGCGGTGGCTTTTTCGTTGCGCGCTCAAGCTCACGACTAAAGGACGAGCTTACTGACGTTCCGATGTGACCAGTGGTAATGTGGAAGAAGACTGTTGATGATTTATATGAAAGAAGGCCTTCGGTGGGTTTGCCAGCCTCAGGCTTTAATTTTTTATCATCACTCGTAGATGATCCCGTAAGTCTGGAAAAGAAACCTCTAAGTGAGGCTGTGGTATCCTGCTTCTTGTTTCCTTCATATCGTGAGGAATTTGCAGGCGAGGTCCAACTCACAGCTTTCATGCAGCTGGCATCTAACTGTGCAACCTGCCGTGTGACGGTATTTATCTTCATCATGCCCTCCAGGGTTTTGGGAGAAATATCATTCGGTATAGCTATCGGGGCACTCGGGGCGAGTTTCTTTGACAATTTCAAGAGATTCCAATTGTCAAGCCAAAGTTCTATCGATTCTAGCCCGACAAAGGTAAGGCTACTGGCAAGAAATTGACATAACGGTGTGAGCCCAGGTACTGGGGAGGTTGTATTCCTGTAATCGAGCACAAATGTCGTATCATTACTACAATCTCTTTCGTCGAGTTGCAGACGCCGGGTAAACAATGCATTCTCTTTCCAATAAAACGCCATGGCTTCTCTACCCGACGAAACAAAAGGCTCTTCACAATCGGAGAATACGCTATAAAATCCGACTCCAAAAGCACCTATTTTTGTCTCATCTGGATTTCCTTCTGCAATCCGCTTCAGCCGATTCCAGTCGTTGGCATTGAATGTGGCACCGTTATTCCTCAGAGTAAGTCGTTGGACGGTGTGATGTGATATGACATGCTTAATAGACGAATCATCATCTGTAGCAGCGGGGGTAGGTACCGTAGCCGACGGTAGAGTCTCTATTTTGATAACGACCTGCGTGGCTGATGCATCGGCAGCATTCTGGAGCAATTCCCGGAGCACGGTCCTATGGTAGTTCTAGTTAGTCAGGAGGAAGAGTCGGGGACTCTTGAAGAAACTTTGCTTACCATTCTCCTGAGTATCGTGCCAGCACTTTATCTATTAAAGCCCTAGTGTTCACTGTCACAGCTTCCTCGTCCAGCCCGGATCCAATGGCACGAGCCTTGAGCGAGCTGAAGTCTATGTTGTTTGCCATAGTTGCTACTGACACAGAATAAATCACATTATCGTGCTCAGAGAAATCGTTCGAATATGGATAGTAGGTATGTCTACACCTCTTATTTGGTGACTGCTTCGATTCGTATTATATACCTTCTTCACACATAAAGGCTGAGGCTTAGACCGACCGATCCTGGAGATAGATATGTAAGTCTTATTCTATTGTACAAGCTGAAATGTCGCTTGGATGTCTTAGCCCAGGGCGCAGAAATCGTTCGATATGACCTTTCTCCAGTGGCTACCATGCATGAGCCATTTTAGTCGTGGAGTGAGGCAGACTGCCGTTTTGTGGCGATGCAACGAGTTATACTCCGTATTCCTTATGGAACTCACTGACAGGCTTTATTAATCTTCAATGGTGATGCCTGGGGAAAGCTGGGCTCATGTGACGATGATCCATGGAATTGGCGCACCCAAGCTCCGTTCTTTAAACCTCCTCAAGTCAGCAATTGAAATGCACGATCAACTATTAACTAACTACCTAGTTACCTACTACGTAGCTAAGTTAGTCCATGCTCCAAATTATTTGCTGTGCCCTAGAAACTACGGAACAGGGAGCCGGGGTATATAACATGCTTCTTTATGGTTAAAATATTGACTCGCTTGGCTTTCGGTCGAGGGAGATGGTGATTTTATTCCTGGACTTCTCCGAAGCTTGTCACCCCCATGTGCAACCCTAACGCTTAGTCCGTCTCCTCTCCCTTCAATGCGACAATGGTGATCGATCCTCTCTCGCCGATTGCACCGGCGCGCATACGTGCTCTTCTGCTTCCCGTTGGTAAGATCAGGCGGTCCAGGTTCCTCAGTTTTGTTGGGCGGCTCCAAGCTCACAATGTGGTCCGATTGGGGGATGTCAGTCCAGACGGGCGCACGAATAAGAGTATGTAATATGGCTCCATACCGCCGGCGTCAATTGGCCTAGCCTTGCGTTGCAATTGTCACTAAGAAATGAAATGCTCAAATAATTCTGTTCAGATACCTTCAGTCCGTTAGCGTACCCATCTGGGATGATTATCTATGACCTATCGATATCAGTTTCGCCAACATCCCACTTGGAAGTGTTCCCGTTCGAACTTTTTCGAGAGTCTCTCGTTATTCTAGCGATTGCCGACGGTGCTGAATTCTCGAACTCTTCCAATGACGGTCACGAAACCGATTCAGACGAGAATTCCGTCACCAATGCCAATAAACATCCCACCCCAATAGAATTGGATGCACTCGACCAGGAATTAAGGGGGCTCAAAACTACCTATCCTAAATCCTTAGTGCAGCAATTGTTGATATTTGATCATGCTAGAGTTGATAACATTCTCTCTGGGCCAGAGGGTGTGATTTGGGTCCCGCGCCAGGATATCTCCCGATCCACAACAGTAAAAACGGTGATGTGCGATATATCCTCGGTTGTGCTTGGAGAGTTACAAGGGTTTTCTGAATCTATACAAACGTGGCAAAATATTGATTCTCCAAAGGTATCTTCTTGGGGGCCACGCCGGACACCAGATGCTCGCTCGCCCGAAAAACTTCTCCATAGGATGACAATGCCAGCACAACTGCCTCCCAGGCCCAGTGAAATGCCTTCAGATTTGGATACCCTTCAGAGCGTAGGACACGAGTCTCCTACAACATTTGATGAGATTACCAGGGCAATTCAGATCGAGAATAGAGCGACATCGGCCTTGAAGTCGGCTTCGAAACCCGGATCCAAGGAGCATAGCCGAGAACGTATGTCTGTATCTGGTATCGGAAGTATGAGTCCAAACGAACGAGCGAAATCGAGGGCTCAAGGTCGGCTAAATGTTTTGACTGGACTATTATATCTCCAAGCTGGTATTTGGACAGAGGCACTCAGATATCTGGTTGACGGGGCTGCTATTGCTAGGTCAGGCAGCGATTATATATGGCATGCAAAGGCTCTAGAGGCTATTTTAATTTGCTTACTGCTATTTGGTTGGGTTGGTGCAAATTTTCAGGTGTGATATCTTCAAAAGCCGCCCGCTCGGAGGTAGAATTGCTAACGATATCATACTCAAGATTCCACAACTATGTTTCCCAAATGGAGACAAGTCTATATCAAAATCCATATCTCCCCTGGGGAACTCTGATATCAGCACCCATGGCGAGTCTGATCCTGACGCCACGGCAGCTTCACTACAGAATTTGGCTACTATCCTCCCTGACATCACCAATAACATTCTTAACCTTTATAACAGAGCCGCCAATATTACAGATGAACCGCTACCCCAATTAATTTACTCCGAGACAGTGATCAGGTTAGCGAAACTTTTGGCCACAATCCACGTACGGGAAGGCTATCTAGATACTGGGGGTTTAAAACATATTGTTATGAATCGGCCTTTGGATATAACTATGGATACCGAGCGGCCGCGAAGGCCGGCTATCCTCCGCAAGACTGAAATTGCTTCTTTCTTGTTTCGGGCATTACCGCGATCACTCTCCTCTGACGTTCCTATAACTGACGCGGTACAAATTTTTGTTGGCATCGCATCAGTTTTATCTCCACTAAAAATGGAAAGAAAACGTGCTTTTGTTTTGAAAGAACTATTCACGGTTTTGATTCCTGGATTAGTCCAAGCCCGAAAGATTGGCGCTGCAGAAATTGGAATTCATCCCGCCGCTGGACTGTCGGCTTTAAATAACGAGTCTTTTGAAATTAATGCCTTGGATATTGGACCTGAAAACATGGATAGTAGCTTGGAATCTGTGTTGGCGCTTATCGGGGGAATATATGGAATCAAATGTTTACGAAATCCGTGTACCGATGATCCCGAACGCCATGACGAATACCGCCCTGGGGATAACTCCGCCGATGCAATAATTTCTCGTACGTTTCAGAACTTACTACTTGATGCATACGGCGATATAGGATTAAAGGTGGACATTCTTAGATCATGTATCAATTTTTGTGAGGCTTTGCCAGATTTTCACGGTGTTTTGCGGTTTACCGTAGCCCTACTTCAAGTTGCTAAAGGGTCCTCCTATATGGTTACACCTGGTGCAACTCTTGATAGGCTTGCGTTAGCGCCAGACGAACAGGCTAGATTATATAACACCGTTAAGCGCACAGTCGGTGTTGCACGAAAACTTGGAGTTCTAGATCTGGAGGCAGACTATTGGGATGACTTCATGGTACGAGGAGTTGATGTTCAATTGCCCGACGACGCCGATCCCCCTGTCCAAAGAACGAACAAGGAGTTTGGATTTTCCGTCGTGGCTGAAGAACAAGGAGAAAAGGACCCATTCATTTATAGCGCGTTTTCAAAAGTCGCAGGGCCCTCCTCAGAATCGCCCCTCATAGCCGGAGAATCCGCATTTGCAAAGGTCACATTGCAGAATCCTTTCGATTTCGATCTGGAGATAGAACATCTGAAGATATTGGGAGAAGGTGTTCCTTTTGAAGCTAACGCTTCAAACTTAGCCCTTCCACCTTCATCCCTTACAGAAGCGATTATTATTCTCGTTCCAGCCGAGGAAGGGGTACTTACAATTACTGGATGCGAAATCAAAGTAAAATGTTGCCGATCAAGACATTTTCCTATCTTTAGGAAGATATGGAAGCCTGCCACAATTGGGTCCAAGTTAAAACGAACGGGCTTAGCATCGAAGTTTGCGCACCGTCCACTCTCATGGGCTTCGACCTCCTCTCGTGAGGTTGCTCTGCCACCTAATACAGGCCTAGTTGCTGAAACCCTGAAAATAAATGTGATCAAAGCGCAGCCGACTGTGGAGATGGAGTCATCATCTCTTCTACAATCCGCAATCATGGTATTAGAAGGAGAGACGGCAGCCGTTAATATTACATTATGCAACGTATCAAACTATCCGACAGACCTATTACTCTTCACATTTCAAGATTCCACAGCTTCTCAGCTACAAGCGGCTTTGACTAATAAGGATAATCTACCAACCGATATCTATGAAATAGAGTTCCAAATGCTGAAGAGGCCTGCAGTCCGATGGCGATCCGATGTAGGCCCTGGTCACATGCCAACTCTTGGTCCTGGAGAATCAAAATCATTCACGGTGGAAATATTCGGTAAACCTGGTCTTAATTCTGCAGCTGTACAGATTGACTATGGCTGCGTTGGGATGACTGGGTCACAGCTTCCAGAATCATTCCATACTAGACAGATTACAATACCCTTGGCAATCACCGTAAATGCTAGTCTACACATTTCGCGATGCGATATTTTGCCGTTCAGTCGTCACTTTGGATGGAGTGACGATGCTATGCAGTCTGATGATACATCCAAGGAGGGAGGGGATTCCGAGCTTGTCAATAGATCTGTGATCACCTATCAACGATCAGTTTTGAAAACACCCCAAGTATCCAAGGCCCTCGCCCAACTTAGTGCAACAGATGAAGGCTCTAATTATTGCCTTCTACTTATCGATTTGAGGAATTCGTGGCCAAACCCGTTGATTGCTTCTCTGACATTGAATGAATTTACGGGTAAGGACGAATCTGACACTGCTCCTACTTATTTCCAAGAAGTATCTGGTCAGATACAGCCTGGGCATGTATCTCGGTTTGCCCTGGCAATTCCGCGAGTTTATTTCGACAATCCTCACCAAACCATACCTGTCCTGAATCCGGCCAATCGACGGCAATTTGTGGTCAGTGCCAATAAACTCAACCATTTGGTCGAACTTGCTAATCGAGAAGCATTCTGGTTTCGAGAGGAACTTCTTAAAGGGCTTCAAGGGACATGGAGGGACGAAGCAACTGGGCAAGAAGGTATAATCGATCTTCGTGCAATTTCGCTCAACAGCCGCATGATCAACACACTCCGAGTCGATGATTTGGACATCAATATTGCAGTTGTTCCATTCAGTAGCAGTGACGGGGTTGAGCACACAGGCTCTTGCAGCATATCTCAGAAGGGGAAATCTAAGTATATAGCCCCAACAAATACTTTCCTAAACCTTCAAATCACAATATTCAATCGTTCCGCAAACCCCATCCACCCTCTCATTCGAATCCAGCCTGCGCTGCGCAATCAACCCTACACAGTCGCATTAGAACTTTCGAGGCGTCTTTCCTGGACTGGCATGCTACAGAGAGCTCTCCCTATTCTCAAATCAAGGGATAAAGCAGAAGTCAACCTTGGAATTACGGTGCACAGTGCAGGGGAGTATGAGATCAGGGCAACGGTTGAAGAACTCAGGGTACTTAAACCGGAATATCAGCTTGGGAGCGATATAAATTACCCCTCAAACAAATATTCCGCAACACCATCAGGGAACTTGGAAGAAAAACATGACGGATTTCAACAGCCATTTGAGGTCAATGCTCCTCAACAGAGGCGTACATGGCATTCTCGAGCCCCTTGTATAATATCCGCGCAAGATACCTTCAGTTTCTGATGATGCCTCAGATTCGTTCAATACCAAATTCAAATCAGTCCTGAATATTATTTAATGCTTATTGCTCTCCACACTATTTTTTTGCCTATTCCTTTTCCCTTGTCTTTCGAGAAACAGTCCAACCAACAGAACACTGGACGGAGTAGATGATTATCATTCCTTTCTTCTCTGCACATTCTGGCATTCTGTTACAAGCCGACTTCGCTTCAAGGTATGTTCCATACGCCAAGGTCGCCTACGGCCCCAGAGGGTTTTATTATTTCTTTCGTCCTTCCTTTTTCCGTACTCTGAGGGCCAATCCACCTTCACAGCTTGCTTCTCTCCGTCTTGGTCTCGGTATGAGGCGAAAGAAAGCACATTGCTTCTTCTCCCGGGTACAAGCGGCATCCAGCCCCTGGTGTAATATGTACCCCTTTTGTAGCATAACGGTAGGGAATACAGCCGTATTAAAGCAATGATCATGAAAGAACCGCATATGAAAGTCGGATTTAGATGACATCGCTACGATACAGTGCAAGTACTCCATACACGTCCCTATCTCGAGATTCCCCTCCCAGTTGCTTCAACAATCAATTTCCTGCCGTCCTGGCTCCATATCTATAACTTCCCGTTCCTTGCATGTATGTGTCGTAGCATTATCGTGAACCTTACCTTCCATGTCCCTAGTACATAACTAACAGATGCATGCTTAGTGCAACGCAAAATCTGTTAGTTGGCCAGGGGACCCCACATCAAAGTGGAAAAAAACTCCAGGGAGAATCCTTGGAGATGAATGAGTCTCCCTATCTTTATTTTTGAGCGCTTAAAGGGCATAGAAAAAAGATATAGAACCAGTTAAGCTACAGAGTACCAACACAGTCCAAATATCTAGCACAATGTAACGTCGAAAATATTTGTTAGGCGATACACACAGAGTCCATACCTATATTTTATCGCAAAGTCTCAATGATCTACGTCCCGTATCGTGAAGAATTGAAGGAGAAAAGTAAATTTATTGGGGCAAAACATTTAGATACGGAGAACGCGGAGAGAAATAATGGAGCATATTATCCATACTGGTAAACACAAACAGGTTACGGACTAACTAACTAATTATTAGGTGTTAACTATCTGAATATTAGTTTATGTATGATTAAAGTGCTTCTATAAAAGTGTATTCTGTGGATCTACATCCGGGATGGAAGAAGAAAATGGAGCTCATCATGTATCCATACTTAAGGGGGCATGGGATGACAAAATGACCAGTCAGTCAAAGTATCTTCAACACCCTCACCTTTTTTTTTTTTTTTTTTTTTTTGGTTTTTACGCCATCAATGTTAGCCCGTATATCCTAAATTCTCACCATCTTTCGGGCTTTGTCCTGACCAACAACCCTCGTTCCAGGATCGACACCTTCCATGTACGGGGTTAGCTCCTGCATGCACGCGTCAGAGTATCCATTTCGTCAAGACCCAAAGAAAGATGGCCGAGTTTTTCGGCCTATCAGATAAAAGCCCAACGACTATCAACGGGATTGGAAGCGTCCAATGGCATGACAGGTTCGAACAAAAAGAAATGAAAGAAAAAGTATAAAAGAAAATCTTTCCACAGGCTCATGGGGATAGAGAACTGGTTCCGTAATAATATGATATATATTTCGCCGTTTGCAGGGGCGTTAGAAAAGTAGAGAAACAAGGGTGTGTGTAACAATCGTTTAGCCATGGGGATTTTAACCTCTCAACGACGCTGCATAAATAGAGTCTATTGATCTCATGGGCGTCCAGAGATAATTCCTTTGTTTCTTTTCTTTTTTTGTTCTCTCGCCACTCTCGCTCCTTTGTGCAGAGTGAAAAAAAAATAATAAATACAAAAAAAAGAGACGGGATCACGATATCCTCAACAGGCTCGCTAACTGAAGCACGAATTGCAGTACAACACATAAATATGGGCATAATAACTAATGAAAAATCCTGCTAGTAAGGATCCGGAGTGCTCCGTACTGACAGGTTCTCTTCCGTAACTGGCCTGCAAGTCGGCCTTCCCCTGGTGTGACTCCTTGTACGGAGTAGTGCCTAGAGGGATAAAAATACAAAAACAAAAACCAAAAAAACAAAACAATTTGCCTCAAACTGATCGATGGCGTACAGCATATTCCAAACCAGACTACGGAGTACTTCGTCGAGTTTGGGTGAACGAACATAACTGCTGCTGTCATGTTTGACCGAATCCTACTCTCCGTAAGAAAAGATTGGTTGGTTGTGAGCACGAAGAGACGAAACCAATCAACTTGAAGATCTTGGAATCCACCAGTTGGAGTTTCCTTGCAAAAAAAAAATTGTATTTCAAATCCAGGCAAAGGTGTATTGGAGTACAGTAAACCATGACGAGCGATTCCTTCATAACTCCGTACTCCGTATCGATCACTTCATGAGCACATACACTCTCCATACATACAGATACATACCGTTCATATTTCTTTGAGAAAGTAAATACGAGCTCGATTGGCTTTATGGGGAAGATCCAACAGGCAGACACGAGGAAGTGACAGTCGTTGTACCTGTACACAAGATGTTGCTTAATTGCGACAGAGTTTACGCTTAATATCAAGCTGGGGTAAAAATGATATGTTTCAGCTTCATCTCTACCATCAAAAGCGGTTCAACCAAACGTTCATGCAGTAGAATACCTGGAGAAATTAGATTTCGAAAGACTCTAAAATGTCCCCTCTAAAATACTAGCATCCCCCAGGTCCCAGGTCCCCAGGATATGGAGAACATCGCTGTTGTTGGTATCACTCATGTAGCACTCCTTCAATCCGCAGATACGGATACTTCTCGTATTCATAACCTTCGCTAATTTCCCAAACTCAGATTCCACTAGTCCTTCGAGGAGGCCCCACCGGCAGTGCATGTCTGCATCTTGGCTCTGCCGTCAGCACGAAGGTCCAAGGTGCGTGTGCAGTAAGGATGCTTAGTTGCACTACACAATGAGGGAGCGATGGGGCCTTTCGGACTTGGCTGGCTGGTTGGTGGGCTGATGAATGGTCAGTTGGTCTAAGTGGGCTGTGCAAGATGAAAAAAAAAAACAAGCATCACGTGGATATCACTGGTCTCCCTAGCCCTGGTCAGGGTCCAGAATCAAAAATTCAAAATTCAGAAACCCAGAATCCAGATAGGAGGCCCAAGAGCCCCCCTCCTCCAATTCTGGTAAATGCTCGGGCTTGGACACTCAATGGAGGGAGGGGACGGAGCAATTAATTGATGCGATAGAGTCGCCTGAATCCGCTTGCCGACATGGGTGCTTCTTTCTCGCTGTTTGAACACATCAGATGATATCCGCAAGGGTTCCACCCAACTCTGATGTGAGCAGTCTTGGAGGTTTCGAGTCTTCCTTGTCAGTCAGTACTCCGTACTTTCCAAGCGTTATGGAATGAGTTTCAGGGAAGGGGAAGCATGGTCAACCGAGACAACTGATAACTAGCGAGGCTTCCGCAAATGCTAGAGTACCGAAAAGGCTCGGAAGATGCCGGAAGACGACACTCACGTCGCATTGCATCAAAGTGGATAGACGTACTCTTTACTCCGTACTCCGTACATCAGTTCAAAGCGCATCGCATCGAGGGGATGTATAGAGTCTTGGTTTTTTTGAGCTGTCATATCCACGTGGGAAATCTCCAAAAACATTATCTGTACTCTGTTACTCTGTCCTCTGCTGCACTACGTAGGTTAGTTTGGTTAAATTAACTGCTCCTTGGTGGCAGAGGCAAAGAAAGTCCCATCAAATACAATCAGATGATTATGGGTGGCTAATAAAAAAAAACAAATACTCTTTACATTGATTGAAATGAGATTTCCAGACGACAGTCAGGCAAAGCAGAACTAGGCCCACCTTCTTTACATTGACCCTCCATTTCCAAGCCCTTGGGTGTCGCCCAAGCCCTACAAAGCACGGTATGGAGTATACGTACTCCAACAATTATTATATGTTTGCCCCTCCATCCTTTTTATTTTCCCTCGTAAGCGAGAACGTCATAGCGCCTGCATCAAAGATGAATGAAACATGCGGGCGACGGTTGGATACAGATTAAATTACTGCTATATCAACCAAGGCCCAATAATAACAGGATAATCACTGTGTTGGTGGTTTGGTTGGTGCAGTGACGGCATCTGTGCTACCCTCGCTTTATATCGCCCAAAAAGGATAAGCTGGGTCATGGAAGGCGAGATACCAGAATTTAAAGGTAGCCCGACAGGTTAGCATCACGAACAGCTCTTTGGTGATAATTAGACATGCAGTAATAATGTAATAAGATCGAAGAAGCACTCTCACAAGCTCACCAGGCAACCAGCTAGTTGACTTTTGTATAAACACACATAGATAAACATTGCAGATCGGGATTTTGGTTTAGCTAGCCCCACCACCAACTGTATAAAACGCCGTCCAACTGGTTTCCATGCTGTCGGATTTTCTTATTGTATTATACTTCAATCAAACCAACGTGTCGGGAGGAAGACATGATCCTGGTGGGAATAAGAAGAATGAAGGCAAAGGTTACGGGAATCGTATGAACGGAGTACATCACATCTAAGTTACTTCCATGTATTATTAATTCTATGCATCCAGTAACTAGTTATACACATAGCTATTATATCTGTGCTATCCAGAAAGTCAAAATAATGTGGTATTCATGCTTAATTTTGCCTAACAAGGGTTATTTGATCCTACCCAACACAAACCCAGATAGGCCTCCATATATGCAGATACAATGCCCCTCTTATAGCTGTTATTCATCAACGTACGGAGTCTGGACATAATTATTACGGTTACTGTGGAGGAGGATTTGGCCCGCTTGGCCATCCTCCATCATCTAGCCATCTTTAGAATCACTTGAGCAGAGTTGAAAGAGCCCCATTCAAAGAGTATTCGGATCTGCCAAGTTCACTTGAATGTAGATTATACACTCGTTCTCCCCCAAGCGGAGGATCACAAGCCCAGCCCGATCCCTCGGATCTCAAAGGATATTATTAATATTCCTTCAATACAATAATAGGATAGCCTTCAGTGAAAAGAGTAACTAGATACATATAACTATGACTATGTAAATTGATCGAAATACTAGTGATAATGTTTTAATCAAAATAAAAATAAAAAAGAGGTGAAGGGAGGCACATTTTAGAAATTGCTTTATACTGGTTCTGGTTCATTAATTTTCAATTCTCAGGTTATAATTTATTCCCATTTTTTGAATCGATATTTGTAAGAGGAAACTTGGGATCAATTCTCGTTTACCATCGCCAATCGCGGCGCTATTACTAGTCCTCTTTCTCTACCCCCCCATTTCGTTTCCGTTGTTTCTCAGCCACCCGGTTAAAAGGGGAGGCGAGCTCTCGGGCGAGCGGGCAAAAAATGTTGATGAGCTGGCTTTCAGAAACGCGAGAACCACATTTCGTCAGGTCAGGCCAGGCAAGGCCGCCTTTCAGACAATCTTGAAAAAGAAATCCCCCTTCCTGGCTGTAGCCAACCGGGAGGCATCCCTGACGCCTATCTTCGGTATAACTCCACGCACTTTCGCTAAGAGCCAAACGTTGCCCTGGTCCAACACCCCCAAGCCCATGTCTGTCCGAGATATTTGCTTCGCCTTACAAGCCACAACAGGTATGGTCTTTTGGTGAAAACCCGCCAATCCCTGACATGTTCGGGCTCCATGTTATTCAATTATTGGAAGGAGCATTTGTGCAGGTTGGTCTGGCCCGCTTCTCGCGATGTCTTCCCTGTCCAGGCGTCGAAACAACAGGCGACGATATAATGTTGTTGTCGTTGTTGATGTTCCCCTCCGTGTTCCGAGAAATATTACGGAGTATATTGTAATTAGTAGTTCGTTCTTCTGCTGATAAAAACTGATAAAAACGGATGGAGTGGGTGGCCACATTGTGACGTTTTGTAGACTGCATACTCCCCCCACAAACAGAGGTGAACGGTAGCTTGTCATGTCGCTTTTTTGCAGTAGCGCCATTTTTGCTGAGCCGAGCCCAAGTACGGAGTATACTCTGTGACTCTGTCGTTTTGGAGCTGAATGGTAGAGGTGACTGGTCGACTCATTGCTTTTTCCAGGCTGAGCCGTTCGATCTTCAGCGTATCGGATGGGCGACCAAAACCCGAAGAACAAGTAAGTCACAAGTTACAGAGCTAACCGTGGCCATACAAGAGGACCGGAGAGAAGGGAAAGGAAAGAAGCAAAGACATATGATGCACACATACAGAGTATACGGAGAGTCTGGAGGGGGAGCAACAATAAATGCCCATATCTCGAAATCCCACCATTTTTTGGTCATCAGTGGTATCTCCCTAGGTTTGCTTTTTCCTACCATGTTTAAGCACAAGCATACTCCGTACTGCAACCCGGTATATTGCTTTTTTCTCTTCTCTGTTTCATTTTTACATGTCATTTCCCTTTTTCTCACCCTGCTGGGGAATGAGTTCTCATGTCCTGGCGCCTAACCCTTCACAAATCTTGGGCAGGCGATTCGACATCCATCAATACCTAGTGGATATAGTATACATATATATATTTATTTATTATTTTACCTTTTTCAGCCCCTTGCCAACACGTTTTGATAATTTTATAATTTTCTTATTTATACTTCTTGCTTCGTGAGCATATATATATATTATATATTTGGTAAGGCTACCCCAGAGCTAAGTTTTTTTTACTTCATCCTTCAAGTTGTATTTTTCTGACAGCGATTGCGCCCCGTCAAGCTACTAGTTAACTAGAACCAGTTGACTTCTATCTTGCCTTAAGCTTTAACCAGCCAAACTCAAACCTTTATTTACAGAACCCGAATATCCTTGGATTCTGCATTTTCACTAGGACGGTGGATAGATTGTGCATGTGTATATGCACACAAACACTCCGGACTTTACATCCACGCACACGCGACGCTTGTATGCGGGGGAGCAAGGCGTGGAATCGTGGTAGTGATAGTGGTACAGAGTACAGACAAGACCTACTTCTTCCCCCCTTGCCCATGCATATCGAACGTCCTTCGTACATACCACCTTGTCTTGTCTCTCCTGACATGCGACAGGAGTCACCTCTAAAATAGCTAGCGATCAAGAAAATCCTGCCGCGGAAGACTACGGAAACGAACGAAAAAGAACAGACCGGCTGCTTTAATTCACGGGTCAGTAAACCAACTCTGAGCCCAATCCATCCAACTCCCAGCTACCACCCCTCCCTCCCTCCTCCCCTCCTCCCCCTCTCATCCCTTTTCCTGAACCCAAACCTTGGATGCGACCAGACTAGGACCAAGTTTGAAGTTGTCGCTGTTCAGCCAGCTTAATCTCCTCTTATCATCCCTACTTCTACTTGCCTTGGATTCAGAGGGGTTTGAGTAGCTAAACTTTGGTCTTAGCCTGGACCCCTTTCCCACTGTCACGGTCACAAGGACGAGGTAAAAAAGATACAATCCAATGTATCAGTGTGGGAGTTAGGTAGGGATTGAAGTATGCATTAGAGTGCTGGTCCAAGCCTCTTTTCTGTTCTCCTCTGTCTTGCTTTTGCTTCCCATGTTTCTCTTTTAATACTTCTTCTGATCCCTTTATCAAATCGTCAACGATTTGACTTCCTATTCTAACTAATGAATCATACTTTCCCTAGGCTTCTACATTCCACACTCCATACTCCGTACACTACCAGAATTCTGACTCTCCACCCAATCCCGCCAGTCTGTCAAGGTAATTCCCTACTGACCCACCTTTTGCCTTTTCTTCTCTCCCCCTTCCCTGAAGAACTATCGAACAGGAAGAAAAAAAAATTAAAAAAATCACAAACTTACACAATCGCATAGGATAAAAGTATAAACAAATCAGAGAAACTGACTGTCTCTCCTCCTCTCTTGCGGCGCACACAACCTCTCCTGGATTTAGGGTCCTGGTTTTCATCTTTCTTTGGGTTTTTTTTTTTTTTTTTTTTTCTCGTTGCTTAGAAAAAAATAATTATTTTTTTTAGTATATATATCATTTTAATTTAGAGAAAAGATATAAATAAAATATTTTTTTTTTTTTTTTTTTTTTTTTTTTTACAAAAAAAATTCAATTGGACTTGAAAATACCAAGCACACTATTTTAGCCAGCTGTACCGGCATCTAGGGTCCATTTTTTTTTTTTTTTTAACTTGGCCCATCGGCAAAATCCAGCTGGTGAACAAGGCCAGTCCAGTCCCCCTCTCTCACACAACTGCTCTTCCATCTGGGACCTTGTACATATTCAGTTTGCTGGTGACTCGCAGAAACCCCTCTCTCACCATTGAACCGATCAATGCTCCTTTGATTTTACTTTTTTTTATTTTTCATTTCATGTTCTAATTCGCCCCCTCCCCGCCTCTATCAAATCAACAAGTAATAATTGACGCGTTTTGGTCTCCATACTGTACATACACATGCCCCCACTTTGTGACCATCTCCTTCCTCTTCTGCTTTATCCTTCGTCTCGTCTTCCCAGCAGCTAAATACATAACACCCAGGAAGGAGTGGAAGAGCGAGTCGCACACACACCGAGAGGCCACACAACGTTGCACACATAGACTGATTGGTCTGTGATATTTAAAGTTTTATTTCTCCTCGTGCCATCTGAATAACTTTGCTGCTGCAGAAGTCAAAGTTAAAGGGCAAGTGAAAAAGAGGATACATATATCTTTGAGATCCGGGGTCGTCGATCGATCTCCAAACCCAAACCCAAACCGAAACCGAGAGGATTTAACCTTGAAGGGAAGAAAGGAAAAAGAAGAGGAAGAAGTGATTTGATAGAAGGAGAAACAGATACTGAACTGATAGGGAGAGAAGAGAGAGCGCGAGAGAGAGAAGTTAGTCAGCCGAATCTTACCCGATCAGGTAACAGACTCTCTGCTGTTGGCCACCGCCTTAAGTTACCCTTTTGGGACCCTGTGGGCGTTCATTTAAACCCACGGCCTCTTGCCACGGCCTCCGTGACGACTTCTTTCTCATCCATCAACCCGACATCTCGACAAGAGCAACTTCGAACTTCCCTCTTTCATCCCCCGAAATCCCATCGCAACGCCCCGGCCTAGCTTTCTAGCTTTCAGTTCCTTCCCAGCTCCTCGTCCACGGGTTTCTGGCTGATCTACACGTCACGTCACCCAAGCTTTCTTGCATGGTCTACCACCAGCTTACATAGCTCCATCAGAACAGGGTTCCCGACCTAACTTTTTAACCCTCGCTCACCCGTATGCCATCCGCCTAATTTTATTATTTCTTTCTCCACAGCCCAACTCTTTTTGCATTGAGTGAAACCTTCTGGCTTCCTCCTTCAGCTCAGGAGCTTGAGCTAATTCCTTCTCGTCATCAACCTTCTTGTTGGATAAAAAGTGGAAATCAATCCCATTTAACTCGGCCCTTGATTCTTAACCTTGTCGACTTCTCCCTTGTTGTGCCCCCCCCCCAGTCCTTAAACCTTACCTTCTCCCTCGACCTGTACACACCCTCACACTTACTTCATTTTGCCTTACCTTTTTTTCTTCTCTCTTTCCTTGGGCTTATCTGTGAACCTTTTTTGTTGCATCTTATTTCTGCGTCGATTACGTTGGTTATCTGATTTCCCCTTGTATCTTAATATTTCTTTTCTCTTTTCCTCCGATTCCACACTTCGCACGAAACTCTGTGGTTGTGTGGTTACCAAATTGGCGGCTCGCGATTTAACTCACACTTTCTCTGCCCCACCATCTCACAACATGGGCAACGGTAGCACAGCTGCGGTGCTGGAGCCTACCTATACAGGCTATGTGGCTTCGACTCATGATGCTTTAGTCTTGTTTGAAGCCTGTCTGACCGGTGTCCTGCATCATGTTCCGCGCCGCCCTCACGACCGAGAGCGAAGCCAGCTGGTACGGAGTGGTAGTGTTTTCATATATGAAGAGAACGCATCAGGCATCAAGCGATGGACGGATGGTGTTACGTGGAGCCCGAGTCGGATTCTAGGGAATTTTCTGGTGTATCGAGAGTTAGACAAGCCATTCCCACCTGGTGAGAAGAAGCGTGCTGTGAAGAAAGGCAGCAGAAGACCGAGCCAGCCATCCAGAGCTGGTGAACCGTACCCACGGCCTCAGGAAACCAGTGCGCCGCCATATTCACCTCCAACTCCCTCAACGTCTACCTTCGGAGAGAGAAGCCAACAATCCGAGCTAGAACGTGCGTTGGTTGGGTCGTTGGTGGATTCTTATGGGTTTAAAGATTCAGGTTTGGTGAAGAAGACGATGAGTGTGACTGTGGCAGGAGTGACCCATCATCTCGTATCCTATTACAGCGTTGACGATGTGATGCGCGGACTTCTCAGCCCTCCAACTATGGTCGACACCCTTCGGTATATCCGTCCACGTCCAGAACTCACAACCAAACAGAGCTTTCGTGCGCCCATCGAGGATTCAGAACAACAGATGGAGGAAGGCGACCCATCGCACTCTATTTACGGATATCGCCCAGCAATGGTATCTCACTATGGCATGCCACCACAAAACGCGGGTTACTATACGATGCCACAAGGGCCTTATGGGACACATGCGCCCCCGCCCCCCACGATTCCTGGATACGGAATGCCACATCCTCCCCCACCTAACCCTTACCTACAAAACCCAACTGGCGGCTCGGAGGTGCCAACTAAGACAGAAGAATATGGCGGATACCGAGGGCCTGCAGGATATCCTGGGTTCGATTCTGTCGGCCAATCTGTGTCTCACATGTCACCTCCTCTCAATCGCCAGCCCCCTCCGCACTCTGGATCGCACGTCTATCGAACACCTTCGATATCCGGCCGACCCTCTGAGATTCCTACAACAGTTGATCCTATTACCCCAAGCCCTAGTGCCTATTCGAGAGGAAGCTTTAGCGTTGGAGCTGGACCTCCTTTAGAACAGAATCATGGCACACCACAATCGCAACATGTTGACCAGAACCGCCACGTTCGCCCGCTCCCTCTCCCGTGGAGCTAGTATGAGGGTAAGAATTATCAAAGAACGTAACTTCTATTCGACTGGATAAGCCCGCTAATCTTTTTTATAGAAGAAAACGAAGGCTGTAAAAAAAAAATTACAAAAAAAATTAAAAATTAAAAATCTTGAAGGCATGTATGTTGTTGTATTTTGTTCTACTACCTAGGTAGTGATTACTATCTGTCGAAATCAAATTTGGATGATGTTTAGTTACTAACTTTGACCCTTTAGTCTGCACTGTAGCTGTCTTTGGTCTTTTCTGTTGCTTTTTTGTAGTTAATAAATTAATATCTTTTTTGCTCTCTCTCTTTCTTTCCCTTGTAGAAAGTATTTTTTTTACCTATTTTGGTTCACAAGACTGATTGATATTTCGATGTTCGATAACACCCACTAACAAAAATGATTGTCTTTCCTCTTGGTCATCTATCGGTAATAAAGAGGTGCTATGATCCTTTTATTGTGGATAACTTGATACTCCGTATGAGCATTGATTTGATAGGTTAATTAAGAGGCAAAAGTTAATATAAAGTGGCATAACTAACGATAGTTAATCTATGTAACTTCACATTTAACAAATGTTCAGTTCAAGTACGCTCGCAACACGTTCTCTGCCAATTGACTTGATCTCATACACGAAGATGGTACGTATCCCAGCATACATATTTTCTCTGACTGTTATTATTATCCCTTTCCCCTTTACCCTGTACATTTTGGATACATAGATAGGTAGATCGCTGAACAATGATCACAGCCGCCCAAGCGCCGTGGAGCACCCTCCACCGGGCCAAAAGAGAAGAAACCTCGACTGTCAAAACTCGCAAAAGAAAATGACATCACGAATGAAGAGGAAGCTGAAATCAAAGAAGCCTTTCACCTCTTCTCGATTCAAGACCACGAGGACTATCCTGCACAGAAAGAGGGAGTCATCGCAACTAAAGATGTGCGACGCGCTCTGGTGTAGGTTCCCTTCTTCTTGAGCTTCTCATCTTTTCTCTTTTTCTTTCTTCATATTAATCATGATTCCTACCTTCTAGAGCCCTTGGCCTTCCCCCGGCAGATTCATCGGAGTTAAAATCCATGATATCTGCTGTTGATCCGGGTGGGGCGGGCTTCGTGGTGTATGATTCATTTGTGTCAGTCGCGGCATTGAAGCTGCATTCTCGTACGGAAGATTCCATATCTGCTGAAGTCGAGCATGCCTACGACCTATTTACGCGTGGGACTGAGGGGCCTATCCTGGTCTCTCATTTGAGGAAGGTGGCAAGGGATTTGAAAGAGGATGTTAGCGAGGACCTGCTACGTGATATGGTTCGTGAGGCGAATGGTGGGGAAGGCTTGCATGCTGGTGTTAATGTTGAGCAGTTTAGGGATGTTATGAGGAGAGCTGGAGTGTTTTAAGCGTATATTCAATATTTCATCGGTATGATGGAGTTTTGGCGTTGATCGATTTTTCTTATTATTTCTTTTTGCAAGTTACTTTCTTATTGTCTAGGTTGTATTTCCTTCTGTGAGATATTTATTTACATGGCAGGCATATGTTATGACTCGAAAGTTTTGAATTTTTGAATTTTTTTTTTACTCTGCGCTAATAGATGATGAGCAAACTGAGACTGAAAACACAACCATTGGAGATGGAGGAGGATTGCGCTGTGGTACCCAAAATACAGAAATAAACAGACGGGACGAAATTAGCTTGACTCCAGAGTTCCAAATATCATATGTGCTGTGACCGGAACCCCACCATAAGAAAATCAACATCTCCTCGCCAGAAAGCGCCGTATCAACACAAATCACCAGGGAATAAATCCGTTGACGCCAATTTTACATGTCAAACCAGGGTATCATTACATCAAGTCTGGAGGCGAAAGATCCAAATTGTATGCTTGACTGCAAGAAGGAATTACATTGCAGGAATCATCGAAGCGGAGACAGGATGTCGAGCATCAGGGGAAGTCTCAGTGCTGTTTTCGATGCCTGACGGGGTACCGGTTCTCATGATATTGGCCACATGTTGGGTGGTAGTGGTAGTCGATGAGGGATCGGTCTGGTCCTCAATATCTGAAGCATAAGACGATGGAGAATCAATTTCACATGACGATGCTGAACTGCGCGTTGACTCCGAACCTGTGGCGGTACGTTGATTGAACGCAGGCACGCCAGCCATGTGGTGTATGTTGTTTGTAATATCCACGAGTGGGATTCTATCATTTCCCTTGATCTTAAAGTCTTCGACTGGAATTGATGTCTCAGTACCCCCGTCACTGGCTGTCAAGTTCTCGACATGGTCGTAACACAGCATAAACACACCCCCCTGTGACATTACACTACTTTCACTAACCAAGCTCACATCCTCATCACTTAACCTAAACCAGTGTTCACCTTGGTCCTTGGCCTTATAGTCACCTGCAATCACTGAGGGGGTGACTTCTGTGGGAAAATCCTGAGAAGAGTATTTTCGGTAGCATATGTAATGACCATTTTCATGTCGCCCATAATGTGTAACCACCGCCTTCAGCTCAAAGTTCTGGTTTATGGGGTGTAAGGTGTTATCTGATCTCCCAAGCAACGACTCCGATGGGTCTACCCCCCATATTTCAATTGGGTCTTTTTGCCCTCCAGTTGCTGAGCTACCTAAACACCATTCACCCAAATTCAGAGTCTTCGGGAATCTCACATCAGCATAGTTTTTCTTTAAGGTGCCGGTCATCTCATCAAATACGCTCCTGTTAATATGGATGATCAAAGACCTTGGGGGCCTTGCGATGACTGCCTGCTTCGATTTTGTTGATGACACTCGATTACGGGGAGAGACGTGGCATTTGCCAGAGAGGTTTTTGTCGCTGAAATCTTCATCCTCGAGAGATTCTTGGACTGCCTTCAGTCTGACCTCTGCATTTTGCCTTAACGCATTAGTGAGTTTGACCGAATCCGATCCATCATCTGCTTCGCTTGCAGGCCCCATTTGCTCAAGCAACTGCTGAAGCTGAGTTTTTGCCCATAACAAGGTGCATTTTGCACATTCCACACCTTCGATTGGCTCCAAAGCGGTGTATTCATCCAAACAGTCTCTCACATCATACTCCCAGTTCTGACCTAGAGTCACTGTGAGACAGTTAAAGGGGATTAACGAAAGTCCTTCCGTGAAGCCACATCTCATGCACCCAACTCTCTGCGCTAAGAGGCCTTCCAATGGATTGGAAAACCATCCGCTGTCTTGTGTGAGCTGTTGGTTATTGGAAATTGGTGCCTCTTGGGAAGGGGAATCATTTTCTGAGGAAGGTCGTTTGTCATTTGGAAGCTTGAACCCCATATTGTTAGTGAATCCTTTGGAAGCATCCCATATTTCCTTGTCTACCTGGTCTACTAGTTTTGAAAAGTATTCCTGGGCGTCTTGCTGCTGCCAGCTGCACATGGATTTGAGTTCTGCGGGTATCCACAGCTTTCGCCCATGGTTTGACGGGTCATTAAGTTGGTCGATAACTGTCTTTAGAGCAGTGTGAGTGGGAAGGAAACGATGCGGCCCGAGTTTTTCCAAATTGGTTGCCAGGAATTCTCGTAACGGGCGAAGGGAAGCAAGGCCTTGAATAATAGAATTTTGATAGCAGGAATTATCCCAATTCCCTAGACCCGGAGGAAACGATTTGTTAGATCCCAGTAGAGCGTTGCTTAGGCTCGAATAAGCTCCTGATCGGGGGAAGGAGGGAAATAGGGAGCTTCCCTCCAGGCCGAGTATCCTCTGCATGGCTTCGCTTTTCTCACGAAAGCTTCTAAACCCGGTCGTCGCGATGTCTTTTGGTGTTATATCGGTCCTAGCTTTGCCCATGTCCAACGCAGTAACAAGCCTAGTTGGAGTTAAATAGACAACAATTCTCCAGAGGATCTGACGGAAAGTATACGGAAGCAAGTCGAGGTAGTGAAGGAGGAAGTAGACGAAAGTAAGGGATGCAACAGCGTAAGCTACGGGCGGATTATCAAGAGTACGAGCGGAAAGAGGTTCATGACGATTCCCACGCACACCGAGGGACTCTTTGGCAGGGTAGGCGTAGCCGTGGTGGGAGTTCATCTTTCAAGAATTGAGGGAAGGTTGGATGGAAACCTGGAACTCGACACTCGACAAATGGTTGGTAGCGATGGGAGGTTATTGATCACCCATGATCAAGTAAAACATGCCCTGGGCTGCTTATCGTCATCGGGATAAAGATGTATACAAGAAAGGTTGACGTTGAGTGGCCGGGAGGGTGAAGTGATGATGATTGGAAGCTGAAGAAGAGTACACAGCAATTTGTGTGAGGTTGGAAATTCCTCCCACATGGCAGATCTACTTACTACCTACCCTCAAAGGTTATTTGATTTTTATTTTTATTTTTTTCTTTCACCCCACAACAAATAATAATAGTTTATATCATACAATACATAGATATCCATATCTTATCTGATTCTTACAGTTACCAGAGAGAGTTATCGCTAGAAAGAACTAAAGGGAATCATGGCAAAAACCGCAAAGCTGAAATCCAGCACCAAGTGTAAGCCTACTACTCACTCCCCTTGAGATAAAATAGCCCTTAACAACCATTTCCTCCGTTATAGCAAAATCTGTACGATCTCGAGCTGCCAGACGAGAAGGATCACCCTCTTTAAACCTTGACAAGTCCTTAACCTCGCTTGAACGAGCCGAAAAAACGGCCCCAACAATTCCATCTGTTCTAGGCGCACAGCATGGCTCTGGTGTGTCGAAAAAATCGAAGAAGCCTGCAAAATCGCGGGCGCAGCGGCTAAGACAGGAGAAGGGACTAGAGCGTGCAGAGATGGTCATGGATATCAAGGACAAAAAGATCAACAGAAGCTTACACAAGGTCAATGGAGTGAATGCTCGAAAGGTATCTTATATCTTATACACACAGATAAATTCTTCCCAAAACTGTCCGCATATACATATCTAGAGAAACGATGGCTAATACGCTTCGATAGGCAACATGGGATGACCTAAATAAAAAAATAGCTCGTACAACCCGGATTCATAATGATACAGAAGATCAGGATCAAGATGATGCTGAGGTCATGGTCACGAAGAAAAGGAAAGGAAAGTCTGAAGTTCCTGCCACCAAACCCCCAAGTGGTTCGGCGCCTGCTACTGCTCCTGTAGCAATGGAGCTGGAAGATTTCGAGTTGGATGGAGAAATCACTTAAAAGTCGTGCGCATCGCAAGGCATAGATGTGTATTTCTTTACCACCTCACTTCTTTGCCTTCAACTGGTTGATCATCCGTTCGATGTCAAGTGCCCCGGTGCCCGAAGCGCGTCCTCTGAGTTTTTCCAGGGTTTTTATATCTTTCACCTTCAAGGCCTCCTCCGCCGCCCTGGTCACCATTCCACACTTCACCCACGTATCGACCTTTTCGGATAATGGCAGCGATCCGCATTTCGGGATGAAAGCCGAAGCAAGCCTTGTGTTTCCTGCGCGCAAAATCTCGTAGTAGAACGGCTGTGGCGGATCATATTAGCTAGTTGATGATGGAACTTGTCATTCTTCTCGCGAGTAGAGAGAAGACGGCAACAAAAGAAGAAGAATTACTCACTTCCCATTTTATTGGCGATTTTTTAATTTTGCTCAATTCTTCCAATTCACCCCAATCTCGTTTTGCAACAAGTCCTCGAAGCCGTAACCACCAGTACGTTTTCTCGGGGACCTTGAACTCGCTTTGGATTTTGTTGGCTCTTTTGCCATAACCCGACCGGATCAATCTGTATATAGTTTCATTAACACCCAGGCCGATAAATTCATTGCCGTCAGTGAGATCTTTGTCAAGACCTTCCTGGATTTTAAGCAGCTGTGCCGCCTCATGTAGAGATTTGAGATGTGATTGAACGACCGTGTCTTGAGAGTCCGAAAGTAATCGAGTTGCCACACGTAACTTGTCCGTCATCTGCTGTAAGTCTGTGTGAGCGAGAGCATCTCTAAAAAGAACGTTCGACCCTTCAATGGCTTTATCATCCTGGTAATATAGGTCTTTCAGAAGTTCTTGATCTTGGTCTCTGGCTGATGATTCAACCAATGCAGATGCAACTGGTCGATGATTTAACATTCTGAAGAACGCGGCCAACGGAAGTTTGCGCTTCAGCTGTAGTAGAACGTATAGAATCAGGTCTGTGTCTCCACTCTCAATCGCCTTGTCCAAAGCAACATCATCTTCTTCCATGCTCAGAAGCAACGGTACCTGCTGGCCAGCCCGAGGCTCAAAATTTAGCAATTGCGTTGCTAGATGGGAGCGGCCTTCATCGTAAGCTGAACGTGCTATCGACTCAAAAGATACACCTTGTTGTCCCTGAAGCCGCTGGACAACCAATTGACAAATAGAATCGTCATCTTCCGTCGATGACTTGACTTTTTGAATTGCCCAGTGACCATAAACTTTGTTCACAGGAAGGCGAAGATATTCAGATACCCGGATTGCAAGAAGATATTCATGGCGATTGATCAGACGTTCAATAAGTTTCTCAGGTGTTAGCTGCACATACTGCTGATATGAGATTGGCAAGCCTATCCTGTAATCGCGGACTGCGTTGAGGACACGAAGACTCTCGCACATCTCGACAAATTCGTCGCTGCTATACAGATCTAGAATAGACTTTCCAAAAGAAGCTGCTTTAAGAAGCTGTTTCTGCCAATAGGAATTGAATTCATATCCCGCTGCCTTTACGCAGGTATCCACGGCTTCTACTAGATTCGTTCGAATCCTTTGGATATTCTCATCGGCGGCAGGAGATTTTTTCTCAAGTTGTTCAACGCAATCGAGCAGAATAGAAGCGGGAGCGCTTGATCCAAAGCGAAAAATCTCTTCGGTTACATCTAGAAAGGAGTGAGAACTATATCTTTACAACGGGTGATGGTTGGAACATACCAGGCACCTTGTGAAGAAATTCGCACACATCATTGGTCAAAAGTCGAACACCATCGATATCAGGTAGGATATGAACTCGATTCTCGTAAAAATACCTTAAATAGTGAGAAGTCAGCATAATCAGATCCTCTCTGGGAAGAGCGATACTTTTTAAAACACATACTTAGTTGCGGCACCGTTTGGACCAATCATGTGGACTTCGTCTTCCCAAGAAAGAACAACAGCATCATTCCCGCACCAGACCACAGAATTAGGAGCTGTCTTTGCTTTGGAATCATATTCGCTAAATTTGCTTTGAAAATCGCTACTAACAACCCACACCTTTCCATCGCCAGTGTACAGGGCAACAAAGTTACCATTTGGCGACACACTGACGTGCTTAAATGGGCCATTTTGTAGCATACGATCCTCCGAGTCCGTGGCATCCACTACATAGATAGTTTCATTGACAGCAAGTAACACTTCCACTGAGCGGGATAGGGTGAACGCTGGTGGGATCAATGACCAGGAAAAAATTTCACCCTCTGGCGACGTAGCAAGTAGCTTAGGTCGAGGTTCATCATAGCTGGAAATCGACACGAGTTGGTTATTCGATAATAGAGCAACAAACCCGGAGGACCAAAATCGGCACTCCCGTACTCCATATTCTTCGGCAACCTAGGTAGCCCCGTATTAGCCTAAATATAATATTTAAGATAAACCTGGGTTACATACCGATCCGAGTGAAAAAGGAACAAAATCTCCATTAAGACCATAATAGCAGCGCACTGTTCCATCTTCAGTCACAACCAATAACTTTTCATCCTCAGACCAACCAAGGCCACGAATAGATCCATGGTCCCACTAAAGCCATCATCATAAGAATTTCCCTTGAAACAGCTACGTTGAGAGGACTATACCTTTATTTGCCTAATTTGCTGCCCCGAGCATGAATAAATATCAATGGTGATTTTCGCAGTTTGGGAATCTTTGTATCTTTGCAACTTTTTTTCATCCCGATAGAGTGCTGTGAACTGGGTCAGACACTGGCGTTTAATAGATCCAGTAGCGGGTAGAAGATAATTACCTATTGCCCCGCCGAATGGGGCACCAGCAACAATATAGTTCTCCAACTCCAAATCCTCGTCAAAGACGGCATCATATATCCGCGATTTTCTATAAAATTGGTCTCCGACCTTCTCCCAGTCAGCAAGGGGGTTAGGAGCCATGGTTCGTCTTCATCATAGTTCCGCGAACTCCAGTTGAGATTGGATGAATGCCAGAAAACACAGGCAATTAGCTGGCTGGTTTATAATAATGAGGTCTAGCTATAGAACCAGAGTCCAGCTAGTTATATCTAACTATTCTTCAATGTTCGATGGCTGGTGGAGGTTGTGGCTCAAAAGGTACTTAGTGCTGCTCTTCTTATAACTAGTGCCAACCGCCACGTGATCTCCTTTCCAACATCATAACTATGAAAATGCAGGAGCTTCCTTTGAAGCAACAACAACATCCACTGTGAGCTGCTTGTTAAATATTTTTTGTATTTTCCCTTTGGATATGATGGAGCAGTATAAGGACATATTTCAAAAACTGGAGGACTTGACAGATCTTGAAGTTGCCGTTTTCCTTTGTTTAGTCGGGAATGAGCATTGCCTGGTGGACACCGAGCTGCATGCTCAAAATGACGTTGCGAACGAATTGGCCCTGGTAACAATTCCGCTGCCAATATTATTGCCATCAAGCTTATATGTCCTATTAGATTTGCGAGGATACATTTGGATTGTCTTATGCTGTCATAGATTGCTCGACAGATATGTCATTGGATAAATTTAACAATGCAATTCTTGACTCTGATACAGAACAGCCGTACTCTCCGTTATCACCAAACGAAGGGTATACGGTAAGAAACTCGCCCTTCAAAAACGAAATTCTGGCTACATCTCAGTTCCATGATAGTAGAAATATTGTCTGCTAAGATTGTTTAATTCATTCATCACCACTGGTAATAATAATTGCTCTCTGCTAACACGGTTATAGAATGCCGATATATTGCCATTCATTGTCGATGAAACTTCAAGCGCAAGGAATAAAACATCTCGAACCTGCAGTCGTTTCGATAACCGCAAGGTGGTCAATGTGATTATTGCTAAGAATTTTGATCACGTCTCACAAAATGTGCAAATCCAAGCTCTAGAGGTATATCGTATCTACTTTCACTGACGAGACTTCACTGACAATTCTGCTCTATAGCTAATATGCTCCAAACGCGTGTATACCAGAACAGCTTTGCACATTGCACCCAATTTTTTTATTTTCATCCCGCTTCTCGTGTCTGATGGACGAGCTCTTGTGACTCGTCTCAATAAGCACTTGGTATTCTAGCACATTACCACAACTTTGTGATAAAAATGCTTATTTTTCCCCTCCTTTAGAACCAGCATATATTCATGTCCCATTATCATGATCCCACAACGGGCTTCGCCAACCTTGAGGCAAAGGGAGACTGGGCATCTGATGACCAGGTTTCCCTATCATCAGTGATACACAATTCCCCATCTAAGCCACACAGGCCACACAAAATCTATCCTCCGCTCTATGAACATGAAGTACGACCACTAAATATTTGCACATATATGAACAGCGCTAACAAGTTATATTTTGCAGGAAATCCAGCTCTTCAGGCAGCTGAGCCATGAAGTTACCATGTCCGCTGAAGTGAATTGTTATCTCCAAAATATGGTTGTTTTCCTCAGATTAAACAGAGCGGTTGCTGGTGGAATATCCCCCATTGCAACTCGCCAGTTCCATAAGCTGGCCAAGTACGTCAAGGCTTATCCTTATGCCGAGGACCCTTTTTTCCTACGCTTTTGGATGGTTACTTACAAATTTGATAGATGCCTTGCGTCATTACACCATGTAGATTATGTTCCGCCCTCATTAGTTGGATTAGCAGCGAGGAAAGTATATCGCCATCGAATCTCCATATCCCGACCAGAGGATGACCGTAGTGTTCTATACGGCAGCGACATCAAGGCTCTAGATGTTATTTTGTCCAATATCACTCCGGAAGACGTTATTGACGAAATGATTTCCCATGTCGAAGCTCCCCTTTAAGCAACTGACTCTTATTTAGGATACTGATCATATCTTATGCCCTGGATATCATGTCAAGGTCTTCCAGAAGTGTACTTCCCTAGTTTGTTGCCCATAATGCATAAAATGCAAGTCATTCTTCTCACCTATAATAATCTTTGCGGACCACTTATCTAACTAGTCAAGTTAGATATTTTCCTGTGACTTGTGTGTGACTTTCCATTCAATAGTTAGCTACTACCTGCAGAGCATCCTTTACCCTCTTTGTTGTCAACTTAAGACAGTTATCCATGGTTTCACTAACTTATATCTCCTTTTTAAACTAGGAAATCTGGGCCCAGAAAACCAACTAACTACCTTTGGTAGTACCTAGTAAACTACAGTGCAGTTTATTTGGGTATATGTCCTGAAATGGGGAAGGACAATGCAACTGTGTTTACACATCCTTATGCCAACACACCGAATCAACGACAAACAAAAAACACATTCACTGACGAGTCGTGGCTTTGCCGCCTGAAACTTACTTTGCAATTCCTTCTGTATATTTTAACTTGTACCACTTACATCGCAAACCAGTCTACCAACAGCCTGTTACACCTTTTTGGCCCAGCAACCCACATCTCAAGTGCAGGTGAAGGGGACTGGTTGTATGTCACATTGTCATTTTGGTTAGAAAAAATACGGTTTGTTTTCTTGCCTGTGATATGCAGCTACTAATCATCTTCTGTTAGGCAATAATGGCAATTTTTCGACGGCTGAAACCAACCAAGTTAGATGACGGCCTAAAATCGAGAATGAAGCCTCAAGAAGGGTCACCGTCAGATGCAGCCACCGACGAGGAACATGAAACTGAGAGTGTGACCGTCAGGGCATCTTCCGACGAGAGTATTAGTCGGGGTGTAACCCCGAGGAATTTGTGGGCGTATGGTGGCCCAAAATTTGATAAAAATGGTAATCCAATTTATAAGGTTCGAGAATAGCTGTTCCCCGTTTAGAAATCGTTCTAAAAGCTCGGTTCAAGCTCCAGAATAGCATGCTAATATATTATTCTTTATTTTAGTTACCGGACATCGACGTCTCCGGTGTTCATCCTCGAGGACTACGCGCATCACTGGGACCCAGGTACCGATATAAATTGAAACAATACCTTCTTCTGATGCACCTATGGACAGTTCAGCTAGGCGACGAATGCCATCGTACACAGTGGAACTTACAGGGGGCGAATGTGTTTTGGAATTCTCAAGGAATTAAGACATGGGAGGGTCGTACCTACGGGTGGCATCCAAACTGGATTCCAGATGCTATTCACAGGCTTGAAAATGAGATAGCGATCATGAAGGGCTGTCGACGTACAATGCCTATAAAAAGAAAGCCCGTGGGAGCAGTTTCCGATTTTCGAATGCTATCAACAGCAAGGAAATTTGGTCCCCGCACTTTAAAAAGATATGTATTCGGCAAAAGAGCAACTGGTTTAAAGAAACCTTTTAAGAAGACTAAACCAGCCTTTGCACAAATTAGAAATGCTGAAAATCTCGGTTCTGGATTCGATAAACCCAAGCCACAATGATCTAGTACACTTTTCTGGTCAGTTCCAGGTAAGTAACTAGCAAAGAAATGGATGGCAGTATTGGGAAAGTGGATCGGGATTTCATTACCGAGACAGACAGTACATAAAAAGTCCATCTGAAAATTAGGTTAGCGATGAAACAATGAGCGATTGGACCGAGCCATATTCTGTGTATCCTTATTGTCCTCGTTGTGTAGTTATCGCAGAACATGCTGAAAGAATTTCACAATCCAAGTGGTCAAGAAAAGGGGACAACAATTGAGTCAATGTTCATTCTTATATCAACAGGCAAGATGGCCGAGCGGTTAAGGCGTCAGGTTAAGGTTCACCTTAGCATAACAAGTTTATATCCTGATCTCCGAAAGGGGGCCTGGGTTCGAGTCCCAGTCTTGTCATAAGATTATATTTTTTTTATTTTTTCCCCTTGAGATTCTCCACCTACCTAGGTACCAAGACGTAATACTTTCCCATTTTACATCCATCCAGATATCCACACACTGACTTTCGCATTTTATCATTGAGCTGGGTTTTGCTTCAGATATTGAGTCATCGAAAGAGACTTTAAAACCATCTCATTTATAGCTGACATACTCGTTGTAGCTGGTTGGTTATGTTAGTTATTTACATCCGCTGGTAAATGTGGCTCTGAATGCAAGCCAGAAACATGTCAAATAATCGTAAAAGGCCAATCCACTCCCCACTTGAGCTTGAGTGCCAAAATAAGTGAACTCTCAATCTTCATCTCCGCAAAGATGGGGTATTCCATTCCCTCGGCGTGGCTCGGTAGTTTGGATACCCGTTTACAATGCAATGCTCGGCAGTTACTCCGTACCCTGTAAGGCCCTTCGCCGCATTGCACTCAATACGTCCATGTTTAATTTGGTTCTTTGTTATCCTGAGTCTTGACTGCTGTTCAGTTTTCTCAATCTATCCTTTACTATTACTTTTGCCAGAAGCGTCGGCCAAAAAAAAACAACAGATAATGCGCATATACAAAGCAGGGGACATTGAGGTCCCTGGGGACCTTAATTTGACAGAGCTTCTGCACTCTTCAGCACAATCGCAGCTGCCCGGATCACATTTAATAGCGAACGATTGCCTGACCGGTCGGAGTATCACTCTTGACGGGCTCAGAGATCGGGCAGGACGATTGGCGGCCGGATTGCAAGCGAATTTTAACCCCGTTGACCAGAGCAGATGGGCACTAGTGGTCCCAAACAGCGTGAATTATATCGAATTATTTCATACCATTCTTTGGGTTGGAGGGGTTGGATGCCCCATAAACTGGGCACTGAAGCCCGCCGAAATTGCCCATGCATTCATCGTGTCAAAGCCACATTTTGTATTTGTCTACGGGCCCGCGGTTAGCAAAGTTCGGGAGGCAATCACGATAGCCAGTGATACTGCCAGGAAGAACAACTTGGATTTCGATATTCCTCGCATAATTACCGTCCTCGGGGATTTGAAGGATAACCCTGATATCGAACAATTCCTTGCCCCGACAAGATTACCAATACCTCATTTCTCAAACACCCGCGAGCGATTGGCGTCTATCCACCTGTCCAGTGGTACTACGGGGAATCCTAAAGGAGTTGCTTTGAGCCATTTCAACTACATCGCAAACGTATTGCAGCTTGTCAAACATGACCCAGCAAAATTCAATGAGAATGTCAGAATGGTGGTCTTCACTCCATTTGTTCATATTGCGAATACAACCATTCCGCTATTCGTGGGACCATGGACTGGCATGCTGCATTGTATAATGCCTTCTTATGACATCGAAACGGTATGTCGTATGATTCAAGATAATAAAGCCGATTCAGTTCAAGGTATGGGGCCGATTGTTGGGTCATTTGCAAACACGGATGTTTCCGAGCGATACGATCTCTCTTCCCTACGCTCTTTTGTGGGTGGTGTGGCGATCGCTGAGAGTGGATATAAAAAGTTGCTGTCGAAGGGAAACTGGAAGGGAGTTAAACTCTATGGAATGACCGAGGCGGCTCCTTATGTGGTGTTCCAGAAGCTCGACGAAATATTACCGTGGCGAAAGATAGGAGGGTTGCTGCCGGGTATCGAATGCGTGTTACGAATCGAGGATGGGACCAAAGATGCCCCAGAGGGAGGACCAGGAGAGATGTGGATTCGAGGGCCGAATGTAACCTCCGGATATGTTTTCAACGAGGAAGCTACTAAATCTGCTTTCAGGGAAGGCGGCTGGTACAACACGGGAGATGTCTGCACTTTCACGCCAGATGGATTGCTGGAGGTTGTAGGCCGAACAAAGGAGTTGATTAAGTACCAGGGATTCCAAGTGCCGCCAACAGAACTAGATGCATATGTCAAGGCTCACCCTGCGGTACTTGACGCAGCTTGTGCCGGCATCTGGGATGCGAAGCGGTTGACAGAGCTGCCAGCTGCATATGTTGTTCTACAGCCCGAAATCAAGACAACAGAGCAAAAGATACAGGCTTTGAAGGATGTCCGCCAAATGGTAGATTCGAAAGTTAGCGGGTACAAGAAGCTGAGAGGAGGTGTATGGGAAGTGTCCGAGGTCGCGAAAAATGCCACTGGGAAGATTGTCCGCAGGCAGCTGGGTGACCATAAGACCGGTATATCTGACCAAATCGGCAGTGCGAAGGACCAATCTAAGTTGTAAAAACTGTGCATTGCATCAAGGTAACTAAGAAGAGCAAGGATATTTTTTTTACCCCTTTAGGATTTTTGGTTAAACTCCAGCAGGTGAAATATTATCTGAATTAATCTATTAATCTATGTGCCGATATTTTCGTCCTTCAGTCCTTCTTCCAATCTTTCATCTGCTTCTTGTCCCTTTCAAGTTCTCTAAGCTGGAAACAAGAATTAGTTAGTCAGCACCCAGGTGGGAGGGACAATACAGAGTGATACAGAAATATATTTACTAGGGCGGTGTTTCACATGGCCCGTTGCTTGTTTTAGCTTAGCTCTCCACTCAAAGTGCACCATGGGCCCCACTTCAACAAGGATAATGCCAGACTGAGTTTATTTCAGTACGGTACAGTACCGGGGGGGGGGGGGGGGGGGGGGGTGCCCGGGGGGGGGGCTGCCCCAAAACCACAAAACAAAAACAAAAAAAAAAACCAAACAAAGAAAAAAAAGAAAAGACCCTTTGTCGG
>JANTQB010000013.1:88386-284597 GCA_032988175.1 Myotisia sp. PD_48
CCCGGAGCGGGGGGGGGGGGGGGGGGGGGGCGGGGGGGGGGGGGGGGGGGGGTGGAGGATGTCACGGGGCAGGGTCACCCTCCAACCAACCAAACCAAACAACAACAACAAGCAAACCAAAGCAGAAGAAGAGAAGCTCCTTGTTCGACTTAAACTTGCATATTCAGATCGAAAGACAGAGACTGGGAGAGCCACACACACCACCTCCACCACCACCACCCCCGGAACATTTCGCCATCATCACAAGACTCGTTTGTCTCTGCTTTCTTTTGTCGTCTCGTTCTTTTCTTTGGGCATGACTGCAGATTTCGGCGTTCTTCGCTTTCGTTCGTCCTTCCCGTAGCTTGGCCATCACCCTTCTCGCCCTAGTCCCTGCAGCTGCTCTCCCACATATTCACCAGCGGATTCTCGAATCACCTTCGCTCGTCGAGCTGTATCTCTCTGTTGATGCCGTCTTTAACAGCATCTGCGGCGGACGAATAATATCAACAACAGCACTGGAGTACCACCATTCGTAACCCACGAGATAGTTTCTTTCTCGCTTTCGACCTCACCCACCTCCCACTCCCGCCCCTCCGATTTCTTTCCCCCTCACTGTCGAGGTGGCCTTCCAGAGAATGGGAAATGCTTGTCTTTCCTGCCTAACAGGTACCTTCTCCTCGATCGCCAGATGGTGCCATCTTTCTGACCTTTTGGCTCCGTGTAAAGGTCGATCGAGGGATGGCCTCTACGAGCCTATTCTCGCCGACAATGAACGAGAAGCGGTTGGGGATTTACTAGCCTACCTCGATCGCGTACGTACCACAGTTACCAGTGCAAAGCAACTCAAATAATAACCTACCTATCTAGCCCCCCCCCCGCACGTATAAGTGGAAGAGGCTAATCATTTTTTGTTCGATTCCCTAGCGATCTGACACCGATTTTTTCACTGGTGAACCTTTACGCGCTCTCAGCACACTGGTTTACTCTGATAATGTCGATCTTCAGCGAAGTGCAAGTCTTACCTTTGCTGAGATAACCGAAAGAGGTTAGTGACTACCCTGCTCTCACTGAGTTAATTAACTATATATAAATATATATGATGAATGTTAAAATTATGATTATTTATATAGATGTCCGCGAGGTTGGCCGAGATACCCTTGAACCAATATTATTCCTACTTCAGAGCTCAGATATCGAGGTACAGAGGGCAGCAAGCGCTGCTTTAGGTAACCTTGCTGTAAACAGTAGGTTGGCCCCATCTTGCCCGTAATCTATTTCGTTGAAACCTGATCTTCTAATATATGGATGTGATGATGCAGCGGAAAATAAAGTATCAATCGTCCTTCTTGGCGGACTTGCCCCTCTCATTCGACAAATGATCTCTCCAAACGTAGAAGTTCAATGTAATGCTGTTGGTTGCATCACAAACTTGGCCACCCATGAAGAAAATAAGGCAAAGATTGCGAGATCTGGTGCTCTTGGCCCATTAACACGTCTGGCCAAATCCAAAGACATGCGTGTCCAGCGAAATGCCACAGGGGCATTGTTGAATATGACACATTCTGGTAAGCCTCCTGCCACCTTTTCAAAGTTTCTATACCTCTCATCCTAATGTTTCTTCCGTTAGATGAAAATAGACAACAGCTAGTCATTGCGGGAGCCATCCCTGTCCTAGTACAACTCCTCGCCTCCCCCGATGTTGATGTCCAGTATTATTGTACCACAGCTTTAAGCAATATAGCGGTTGATGCAGGGAACCGCAAAAGGCTTGCACAGACAGAATCACGACTGGTGCAATCACTTGTTCAGCTGATGGATTCGTCAACCCCGAAAGTGCAGTGTCAAGCAGCGCTTGCCCTTCGAAACCTAGCATCAGATGAAAAGTACCAGTTGGAAATAGTTCGTGCCCGCGGCCTTCCACCTCTTTTGAGGCTCCTGCAGTCCTCCTATTTGCCATTAATTATCTCTGCTGTGGCCTGCATTCGAAATATCTCCATCCACCCCGACAACGAAGCCCCTATTATCAATGCCGGCTTTCTCAAACCTTTGGTTGAATTACTGGGATCCCTAGACCACGAAGAGATCCAATGTCACGCCATATCCACCCTACGGAATCTCGCGGCTAGCTCGGACAAGAATAAAGAATTGGTTCTTCAAGCCGGAGCCGTGCAAAAATGCAAGGATCTTGTCCTGCAAGTACCCTTGAGCGTTCAGTCGGAAATGACAGCTGCAATCGCAGTACTGGCCCTAAGTGATGAACTAAAATCACATCTACTGAATCTCGGAATATTCGACGTCTTGATACCTCTTACTGCGTCTGAAAGTATTGAGGTCCAGGGTAACAGTGCTGCGGCGTTAGGAAATCTGTCCTCTAAAGGTATTTGCCCCTCGATAACATCCGTCCTCAATAGTGTCTTCGGATTTGTATAAGCATACTGACTTTTCTCGTGTTGCAGTCGGAGACTACTCCATATTTATTAAAAACTGGACTGATCCCAATGGCGGAGTCCATGGCTACCTGACCCGTTTTCTATCCAGTGGCGATCCCACTTTTCAGCATATTGCCGTTTGGACACTTCTGCAGTTGTTAGAGTCCGAAGACAAGCAGCTATTAGAATTGATTCACAACTCGGATGATGTAATACAAATGGTGAAAGCAATCGCCGAGAAGAACATTGAGTCAGACGAAGAAGGCGAAGATGGTGAGGGCGAAGGTGAAGTCATCCTTCTCGCTCAAAGGACCCTTGATTTACTTGGTCATCAAAAACCAAGCCTGATAGACGGGTGACTGACAACCTATCATATTTAAACCCTTTTGTTCCTATTTTTCAATTTCGTGGCCGGCCTTACGTTTTTCGACTGCATTTACTTTCAATTGCATATTGGTATGCCCTCATCCCTTTTTTCTATCTTTTTGTCATCATCAATATTGATATCGTGGGCATTGTTAATGTCTCATGCATGGAGTCCTGGCGAAACGGATGGGCACTTTTATTCTCACGTTTCTTTTTCCTTTCAAACTGTTAGTCTATATTTTTCTTTGTCTTTTCTTTTCCCCTTGATATTAATTCTTATTGTTTTCTCTTTTCTTGCATGTATTTTTTTCTTGTTTATATACAACAGCTAGCATCTGTATTCGTTTGATATGTATACCTACAACAGGAATCACCACTTATTGGGCTGCAGATTGCATTGATTCACCAATACAGACATCTCTAATTTCTCAGTATAAGTCTCCTAATTGCTCCGTATTTATTAGTTACCTAGATACCTTGGTAGTAAAATACTCCTGACGACCAAAAGTGACATCATTTTTGGGCAAGTTTAACCGAGTCAAAGTTCCGTGTAAAATTCCCCTCTCCGCCAAAACAGATCTCTAGATTTTGTTAATCAATTGTTGCAGTTCTTTCTTTCACTTTTCTTCAGCTGACAAGCTGTCTCTCTTTACAGGTTGAAACAACTTTACAAGCTCCTTAGAAACCATAACATGTCTCACCCACAGCTCCCATCGATTGCCGTCCCGGGGCTTCGTCTTGGACCATTATCAAGTTACTCCTCCGGCCCGGGAACCCACATCCATGACTCTTTTGTGTGTGCTTCCATCGCAGGCCCAGTCCTAACCCATACCGACAGCGACGACAGCACTCAATCCTATGTCCGGAATGCTAAGCCTCTCCTTGCTATCTCACGATTGCCACCCCAACAACCCACTCTCAACACCTCCGCAATCAAATCAAACCCAAAATTCAACACCCTCCCTGACGTAGATTCAATTGTGCTTGCGCGTGTCACTCGCGTCCAAAAGCGTCAGGCCACAATTTCGATCCTGATGACCCTCGACAGCCAAAACAATGACCTTACCCCGCCTAACATGCGCTCAATCCTTGCTTCCGCACCCATCATCACCACCGCCGGGACTGATTCGGCGAATACTAGCAACACCGCTGACGACCTACGATTTCAGGCAGTGATTCGTCGCGAGGACGTGCGCGTTGTCGAGAAAGATCGCGTTGTCATGGAAGATATGTTTCGTGTGGGCGATATTGTACGCGCGGCGGTAATTTCGGTCGGCGATCAGACTTCGTATTATTGCTCGACTGCAGGGAATCAGCTCGGTGTTGTGATGGCTAGGAGTGAAGGTGGAAATATGATGTTTCCTGTGAGCTGGAAGGAGATGAGAGATCCAGTAACTGGGGCGGCAGAGGCTCGAAAAGTAGCGAAGCCGATATGATGTCCCACATCTGTTGAAGATATATCTATACCCATCCTATTTCTTGTTGAGGAATCCTTGGTATCTTGCCCGATGGCTTCTAGGGGGGAGAAGGCAGTGGGTGGAAGCTATTCTTCCCTACTCATGCTTATGACTACGAATAAAGGTCTAAAGCCAGACAGGAGGCCCTACCAGTGCCTTAGGTTAACTAATAACCAGGGTCTACTATAGGGCAAATGCGGGCCGATTGAACGGTGGTTGTGTGGACGACTAACCCTCCCAGGCCGAGTCTCTAGTTCTGTGCTATGGGAAAATTGTCGCGGTATAGCGAGGGATAGAAATAGAACCACATCAGATTTTTCAGTCTTACATTTTGGGAAGCATCCTAAACATTTACTGGAACTAAGATGGTTGTTGTTGCTGTCTAGATTTGGATTGGAATAGCAGTGGGTTAATACATCCTCATTTACTTTCTATGTTCTAGTATTACCCAGTTTGTTTGGCTTTCCAATAAAAATATTCCATTTGTATCACCATTTCTTAACCGTTTATATTCTGAAATGAATAATAAGATGCCGATCTTGCCTCATTGGGTTACCTTTCTTTGTTTTTATAAATAGTATCTGATCGACGGTTGTACTCAGGTTCACCGGGCCGTTAGGTTGTCTAACAAAGACCAAATAAAATTAAGAGTTTGACATCATCTTTCTTCAAGTGGTTAACTAACTAACCAGTTAGTTAATTAACTAGTTATATGATGTAGGATCTACCTTAAGTAGCAAACGGGGTATCGAGCTACATGCAGAAGCCCTTGTCCATGGCTGCATGCGAGACAGACAACGGAGCACCTGATGCTGCTGCCCAAATAACTAGTCGGTTAGTTAGCAAATCACAAATTGGTTTACGGATCTCTACACTGACTACTCCTTAGACGGATATTGTTTTTTTTTAAATTCAAGTGGGCCAAAATTATAAGGCAGTTTGAGAGTACGGATCACGGAACTGGACACGGCCTGAATGGAGTCCAAGGAGCTAACGTCGTGATGCATGAGCATGTAAACCAATCCGACGCCATGGAAGATGCAGGGATAACCCACCAGATCCAGCAACCATGACTGCTAGACCGTGCTAGCTTGGTCACAGACACATGAGAGATTCAAGAAGCCTCCACATTTGTTGTGTGTCACTTGAGGGAAAAAATCGCAAGTAATAGCGGGAGCTTGTTGGGTTGTGGTACGATGGATGCACAAGAGAGAGAACCAAGAGAAAGAAAACAAACATCTAGATCATTAACTTAATATGTAGTAATAACAAACCCTGTGTTTCTCTTTTTCTCTTTTCTATCTTTCTATCTGCTATTTCTTGATGAGTTTTTCTAAGCTGACATGAATGAATACATTCGATCCTCCTATTGTAACGCCTGGATTAGTTAGCTAGAAGGTAACTAGTTCTTCCAAAGAAACCCTGTCGGCTTGCAGTTTGCAGTTCGAGCTAGAAGCGAAAGGAAAAAGGATTTTATTCTTGCTTGGTCCATGGTTTATCTGGCTCGTAAGTTTTTGCCTTCTTGAACCAGCTGGCCATTGCTGCAGTTTGGGTGATTGGATGACCTCACAGCCTAATAATAAGCTCGTCTCCAGCCCAGATAGAGATCGCACTGATCTGTTCATCAACTGTTGCCCGGCACAATCTGACGAAAACCGATCTCGACAGATATAATCGCAGTTTCCATCAACAATCCCTCGATCGACTCAACCGTACTTAAATCTCGTCTGGCCATCAATCACATGATAATTAGAGCAAGTCGGTGGCGTCTGTTTCTCGCTCTCATACAGAGTTAAAAGGGAACCCTTGCATCTCCATCTTTCTCCTCTTTCCTCTCTCTCGTCTTTCTCATTTTCTTTTTTACTCTCTTCTTCTCTTGCTCTCTTCTTCTCTTGCTCTTGTTTGTATTGCCCTTTAAATGCTCCTCAGCAAAAGTACGTGTGGAGAATCTCCTACCCCCCATAATCATGTTACTAATAAACTAGATCAAGATCATTCCTATAAGCAGAGAATACCCCCTGTCTTTCTTTTCCCATGACAATCACCGCCACCTCCAGCTACTCACCGAACCCTGCCACAACCACCCCATCCTTTGGCAGCCGTTTGCGACGGCTAAGCCAGCTCAGAAGTCACACCAGTAATAGCTCGCAGTCCTCAAACAGCAACCCGGCCCCCAACCCCAGATCGTACCGTAACCGGTTGAGCTGGGTCGTGGGTCGGGCTTCTCACCTCCAGGACAGTGGTTCGTCCGGCGACGATAACGCGGAGCATCTTGATCAGAACCTTCATCAATTGCCAGATTCCACCCATCTTTCCCATTTAGAAAGGAATTCTTCCCGCTCATCTCAACGTAACAGTGTTCTCAGTCATTCCGACGGTGGTAGCAGCCAGGCATTTGGCTCGGATTCTCGATCCCATCAGTCCTCCGAAACCTCTCAATCAAGCCAGCTCAATCCTTCCGAAGCAACACCGCATATCCAACCCGAGATTTCCCAGTCACTTCGGAATTGTAGTAATCAGGGCATGGTGCTAACCGCTACTGCCCCTTTAGCTGGAGCGGGAGCTACTCTGGAGTTATCTTCCGATGACCCTAGTAATCGGCCCTTGCAAGCTTTAGCTTCCGCTGCAGAAACCAGCGCACCGCAACCGTTACCCTCCTCCGATTCCTCTTCTAACCAACATGATACCTCGACCACCCCCGATTCGAACGCTATGAGGGGGGCAAACACCTCTCTCTCACCTGCCGAACCAGGTCAACAGCAACAAGCCGCAATACGTCTTTTCTCCTACCATGATCCACACCAGACCTCAAGACCTTCACTTCCATTTACTCCGATGACCCGCAGCGTGAGCGATGACTCTTCGGTCATCAAGGTGGGCCGGTATTCAGAGCGTGATGGGATACCCACAGGCGAATCAGGCCCTTGCTCTGCTCCCATTGGCTTCAAATCGAAAGTCGTTAGTCGGAAGCATTGTGAGTTCTCGTATACCGATGGGCAATGGCACATACGCGATGTTGGTAGCTCTTCCGGGACCTTTTTAAACCATATGCGGCTCAGTCAACCAAATGTTCCTTCAAGACAGTATGCCGTGCGGGATGGCGATATAGTCCAGCTCGGAATTGACTTTCGCGGCGGCGAGGAGATGATCTTTAGATGTGTGCGGATTCGAATAGAGTGCAATAGAATGTGGCAGCGGAGGGCCAACGAGTTCAAGTAGGTGTTCTATTTTTCCTTACAATTGTGCGCTTCATTTTTATTCCTAGTTCGAAATTAACCTAAATACTTCTAGTAAAAATACCGAAGCTCTTATCAATAACCTTGGGAAAGGTGGAAATACGGACTATGCTGGCTGTAGAGAGTGTTCCATCTGTCTAGGGTCTGTTCTTGTAAGTACATTACAGCTTACCAAGGTTGACTTTCCAAAATAAAAACAAAAAGAAAAACAGAATAATTTTACGACGGGGCTAACTGGTGTTTTAGCGTCCTTACCAGTGTCTGTTCATGGCTGCGTGTGCGCACGTCTGGCACTACAAATGTATACGGCGTCTTATTCACTCGCCTGAATATCCCATGTTCCAATGCCCGAACTGTCGAGCCTACACCGATCTAAACGCCGAAGTCGACGACTCGAATGATGCATACGAAGAGCAGCAAAAAACGGCTAGAGAAGATCTTTCCGAGCCACTTACTGTAGCAGTACAGCTGAACCGGGAAGCAGCAGCATCACTTCAAGACAACAACGTCCCATCAGGAAGAGAGCAGACCACACTAACCGCCCCTACCCAAAACAGCACCCAAAACGCCCCTCAACATTCCACTCCTATGCGTTTTGCAGATGAGGAGCTAGCATTAGAGGCAGAGAGCAGGCTGCAACTCGAGGAAACCCGGACAACGGAACCAGAGGAGAACACCGCCAATGAACCAGCAGCGTTACGCAGTGCTAATATTGACATCCCAGCACAGAATCGGCAGGGCATCAGAACGCAACGAGATGGTTCACCCAACTTCGAAGACTGTCCGTTGACTCCTCGAAACGACACTGGGCCTCTGGCCCTAGATGGGCGTGCTGGTCGGTTGTAGAAAGACCACAGCGAGAACATCCATCTAGCTCTTGACTCCACCTTTAATCGCCCACTTGATCTTTCAAACCTTGGTTTGATTACTCTAGCATACTGGGCGGTGAGTCTCTCGCACAGAACCACTATAATACATGCAATCTCGGATGGTTTCAGTTCTTAAAATGCTGCATGGTAACGTAATTATCGGGCGTCATGTGGTGCTTCCTCTTCAACGCCCCTTTGTACTCTTCCGTACAACACACCAATATACATCGTCCTGTTTTCATCCTGTTTTAGCGGCGGTTGGGTGTCTATCTACCAATCTATTCTCGATTAACCCCTTGTTCTTGTCTTCGATGCAAACTTTGGGTCCAGCGGCGTTCTGAGCGATTCTTACTACCTTTTCTGAAGTGGCTATTTTAAATCATACTATATTATTTGTTCCCCATTCTCTATCTCATGCATACGACATCATGATGAGTTGTCACTACCTAATTAACATTCGTAAGTGATCGGCTGCTGTATTCCTGTAATCAAGGCATTTCCCCATAATATCCAAGACGCTTAAGAAGCTAAATTAGTGGAGGAATTCCTCACTTTCTCTCACACCCGATACAATTGAGTGAAGCAGGGGTGAGCTATTATTATAACAAGAATTCCCCCAGTTTGTCTCTCTATTTTGATCCAATTGGTATAATATCCATTTATTTTCTTCCCCCTCATTCTGCCCACATAGGATACAACGGAAGCACCCTCACTAGCAATTAGACTGATGAGCGAATTAATTAATTACCCGTAATTCGTTAGGTCGTTCCCCAGCATGCGTTTCGTCGACCCCCCCAGTACCAACAACGGCAACAGTAACAACAGTCGCAATGGTGGTGCAAAACACCATTTCCGACGCGCCACTCATCCATTCCGAAAATCTCATCGTACAAAACCCCGAAGGTATACAAATATTGACCCCTTGTTGTACTCACCATCTTGGCTGGAATAATGTCAACTCATCTGCTTACGACCCCGTAAACATTGCCACAGATGGCCGCTTGTTCTCCGGTTCATCAAGGGAGCCATTCACGGCGCCATCCTGATTCCGGTTCTCTGCCATGCCTTGTTCACCGTCCTCGTCGTCTGTCTAGATAAATACGTATACGATAGCTTAGGCTTACCCCCAACCATTGTACGCCCTTCCTTTCCTCGCCTATATATGTATATCACACGTTAAAACCGTCCGCTGATGCTGTAGATACCCTCCCTCTCCATCGTTGTTGGTCTCATCCTCGTATTCCGCAACCAGACCTCCTACAACCGTTTCTGGGATGGCCGCAACTCTCTCAACGCTATCAATGGCGCAATTCGCAACCTGACCCGTTCCATCCTCGTCAATTCCATTAACAAGGACGGTCCCCTTTCCACTGCCGAAAAGCAGGACATTGAACGCACTATCCGTATCATCATCGCCTTTCCATATGCCGTTAAGCATTATGTGCGCGCCGAATGGGGCACCGCCCGAGGCGCCATCCGATCTACCCCAAATCTTATCAACAATATGGAAAACGGCGAGGGCATAATTGGTAGCAGTGTCAAGCAAGAGTTCATCAGCTTGCTACCACCGGGCTTTGAGGCCCATGAGGAAGACGGCTTAGGTTTGCCCTTGCAATTGACTTTTTTTATGGAATCCTTTCTGAAGCGTGGGCTGCAAAGAGGCTGGTATGATCCGCCTGGAGCCAGCCAGATGGGGAATCAGATCAATGCCATGATCGATGCCTATGGGAAAATGGAGACAATCAAGCTCACGCCCATCCCGATTGCCCATTTGTGCGTATAATGAATAACAATTACCCCCAATCCTATCTACTTTCCCAAATTAAAATTTAACTAATTGCCGAGGGGAAAACTCCAAAAACAATCAGAATACATCAAAAACAAGTCCTTGCGTTGTTCGGATGTGTCCTACCCTTCGCCATGGTCGACGATATGGGCTGGTGGGCCATCCCGATCGTTAGCCTGGTGATTTTCACACTTTATGGCATTGAGGGTATCGGATCTCAGCTCGAAGACCCCTTCGGCTATGATAGGAACGACATCAAGATGGACGCTATCGTGGAAGACGAGAGAGTTGAAATCGAAGCCGTGCTGAGTGAGTGGAGGAAAGTAAACAATGTCCCGGATGAATTGGCCTCGTCGACCTCGCCTCAGTCCTTGCTAGACTCTTCATCCTCGAGTGAAGAACACAATGGACTTATCCGAAGAGAAATGTTCATCAGGATATAATCCAATCTGGTTCTATTGCTTTTTTTTCTGTCTCGGAGTTTTGAGATTTGTTGCTGCTTCATTTTAAGTACTAATATAGATTGACGATCTGATCACGTCCAGAACGATGACTTGCATTTACGTGTTGGCATTTTCTTTTCGTTTCTTCTTGGGGGGTATTTTTTTCGCATTTAATCATTTGTTTTGAAATATGTCTCATTTAATTGCTGTTGATACAAGCGTTGCATTGCCATTGCGTTTATTTGTTCTTCGATACTCCTTGTATCCATCTGGCTCAAGTAAAAAAAGATTGTCTAAATGTTGTCAAGCTATTAGGCCTAACCGTATCACGGACGTATTCCTATTTTCTATGGAGTATGATAATAATAATAACCTTTATGTTCCAGCTTGGATACTTTTTCTCCTCGCCAATCTACTCATTTGCCGTTCCAATCTCCTCCGATAAGCTATGTTTTTGCTATCTCTTCAACGTTTTCTGCTTCTCCGCATCCTTAACCAATTTCCTGCCCGTCACAACTAACCCTTTCCTCCTTCGGACATTGTCCATATACCGTTTCGCCACGTTCTCTTTATCCGCCAATTCGCCCAAGTCTTCCAATTCTTCCTCGGTCGCAGGAACCCAGAACGGGTCTTCATCAAGCAGCTCGAACCCAGTAAAAATAAGTTGAGGCGAAGCTCCGCCAGAGGTTCGTTTCCGGATCTCTTCAGAAAACCCGAATGACTCTGCCACTGGTAGGAGTGAGAGAATGGTATAGAATGGCGTGCCTTCTTTCATGGTTTCGGATAGGATACGGCCTCTTCTTCGTGTTATCACGCCATAAACGCGACCCAAAACTTCGGCTACAAGGTAGCAGCGGGTTAAAATTTAGCAAATCGAAGTAGGGATAAACTACTGGACTTACTAGAAGCTTGAATTTCGCAACTGTACATGGCAAGCATGATCCGGGGGCTCCAATCAAGGAACCCTTGCCACACAGCGTCACGGAATAATCTTATTATTTCACCAGTCAGACGGTTGATTTCATCATCTCCTGCTGTTTCTTCTAGTTTAACATCTTCAACAAATACAGCAATGCCTTGAACTGGTTCGCGGCAAAGTGGTCCCTGGGAGGTGGCTAGTTGGAACGCATAGGAGATTTTATCGGAAAATAATCTAGAACTTGTTAGACTTTCCTGTTTATTTGAGGTATCAAATCTGCAATCAGGACAGAGAAGAAAGTATGAGTCAATATTAGCAGCTATACCACCAATAGGGGGGGTGTACGTCTTGAAAATTGTATTAGTGAACTTACAATCTATCATAGTGTCCATCAATCGTAGAGTCAAATAGAATATTTGCACCAGTTCGTCGAGGGCCAAATTCAGAAATTCTTTCCAAAGCAGTGGCCCATGTATCTTTGTCGTCTTTTGTTTCGCGGAAGGCTTTGCTTAATTCCATCTGGAATTCTTCCACAGAAAGAATAGCTCTACTTGATGTATTGTCTTCAGCCACGTCATGCTGGCTGCTCATTGGCTCGATGATGCTTTCTTCTGGTAGTAGTCCCTCAGCTCCCGTCTTGCTCCTGCGTGCACTGATATACTTGATAGTTGCACTGTGTTTCACAAGAAATTCAGTGACAGCCGAAGGAAGTGGGCGTACTCTAAGTTGAATCTTTAATTGTTTTGACGCCGACTGGGTCACTACTGTCCCGCGGGGTAAATCCGGATTTTTGGTGGCAGCCATATCGGGGGCATGTAAAATGGTTTCTCGGTAGGGCACGATCGACTCGCCAGCTTGAATGTCACACTTTGCAAATCTCTCTCGAAGATCCTTCAAACATCTTTCGAGATGTAGCTCCCCTGCGGTTAGAATGACATGCTCTCCACTTGGAAGAACTTCATACTGAGCGCAAGGGTCGCTTCGTTCAAGCATCTTCAATCCGTTTATCATTTTACCTAAATCTCCTGGATTGACAGGCTCCAATGCCACCCGGACGATAGGAGGGTGGCTAAGAGCAACTCCAGCAAGATTCACCGCGCCTTCTAGCTGGCTACAAAGAGTTCCTGTTTTCATGATTTGGCGTTCAATTCCGGCAATACCGAACACGACTCCTGCAGGAACGCTAGTTAAATTCTCTAGACTCCGACCCATAAGCAAATAAAGCGCCTTGACAGTCACTTTTTGTGGTTCGGGAGAAGCATGGGGATTTGACGGCGTGAATTTCGGGGGTATCACATATATTGAATCTCCAACCGATAGAGTACCGGAGTACAACCGCGCGAATCCAATTAAATGTTCTGGTTCGACTTTTTCTTCTGTACCGCTCGATTCCCCCAAAGTTGATTCTGCAAAGGCATTGGTAACTCTTGAGACTCCATTTTCCTGATTCCCTTCCGTTTCGGCTCGAAGTTTTGCAAATTCTTCCCGTTTCCGTCGAGCGATCTCTCGAGCTTCGTCTGCAGTCAACGTCTCTCCCGGGCCACGACGGGTTTTGCTAGGAAGCTCACTTTCGGGAACCGAAACCATTTTGCTAACATATGCCACTACTGGGTCGGTTTTACTTGATTTAAAAGTCACCATAGCATCTCGCACTTTTGGATCAACGTAGTTTGCATCCGGAGAATCATCAATCATGTCGGGAAGCCGTTGTGCTTGGGAGTCCTGGGGACTTGGAAGATATTCAATCACAGAAACAAGAACAGCAGTAGACAGGGGAAGCCAAGATGAAAAGACCGCAGTTAGAATATTTTTCGGGTCTCGAGACCGAAGAATATATGGTGGAAGTGTAATTGAAAGTGATTTTGTTATTTTTTCCAGAAGCGCAGGGTCACTGTTAAGATATAATCAGTATGAAGCCTTCTTCTTGCCTCTATAAAGGGATGGAAATACCGACCTAGCAGAGTTTGCACCTCCCGTAGTTGCACTGTAAACAGCCCATATAGAATCCAAAACCAATTGGACAAACATCGGGCTCAATCTCCTGCCTTTCAAATGCTTATGACCAAGCACCCTTTTCGTTTTCGGGTCAAGGTAAAATTCGCCCCAAAGAAACTTCTCCAAATTAGCTCGTTTGAACCCAAGTTTCTTCTCATAAAGACTGGCAAACTGCCGAATAGTGAACGCCCAGCCATCAGTAGCACTGCAGAATATAACGTTGTTCTTTTCCGGGGCAAAATATAAATCTTCATCGTCTCGATCTTCGAATTCTGCAAGTTCGGGATCTTCTTCCACTGGGACATCTGTCTTCTTTTTTGATCGATCTTTTTCCTTTTCTTTGACCGCAGCGGCCTTAACTCGCTCCTCGACTTTTTCACGCCACTGTAAGTCCGCTTCCATACGCTCTCCTTGATAAAAACTGCCTATAAGGGCGTTGACTTGCTCAAGGAGTTGTTTAAGGTGTGTATATGCCTCTGCAGCACTCATTTTCAGTTCGGTGATTAGTCGATCAATTTTATTTAAGACGAGGATGGGCTTGAGTTGCTCAACCCATGTGTGGCGTAAAACAGTAACCGTCTGACTACACACTCCTTCCACAACATCAACAAGAACTAAAGCGCCATCGCATAGCCTGGATGCAGTGGAAACTTCGCTGCTGAAGTCAATATGGCCTGGGGAATCAATAAGATTAATCAGATATTCTCGTTTTTCCGGGGTTTGCTCCGGTGCAGATCTTCGCAGCATGGAGAAATACAAGGATATCGCAGACGATTCCATCGTGATCCCTCGAAGTTGCTCGTCTGGACGGGAATCCAGGTAGCGGATTTTCCCCGCCAGCTTGGGCGATATGATGCCATTGGTGGCGATCAAGCTGTCTGTTAATGATGTTTTCCCATGATCCTACAAGAAAGTTTCAACATAAAAGATCATTTATAGATTCAAAATGCATAGTGTTGTCATGACCTACAACATGGGCAAGTATACATATCTATCAGCCAAGGTTAGCATCGTGCTTCTCGGTATCATTGACAGGTAGCAGGGAGGGGCAATCTTGCATTTCGAATATCTTTGGCTGTGTGTTGAAGCCGGACAAGGTCCTCCAAGTTCACTACAGGCATTGTGATATCTAATAGCCCCTGGTGGCTTGAGCTATGTAGAATAACTAGTGGTTGCTTGCAATCTGAGCACGGGGTATCAGAGTGGGATTTTGGTGACCAAAGATTGATGCTTGTGGCCCAAACCTGAGTTGAAACCAAAATTAATAGTTAAAATAATTTCGCGGTTCGCCGCTGAATAAACAAGAGACAGGCCCGCTCCAAGAATGTTATTTAAATTTAAATATGAAAACCCATTTCGCCTCTGATATTATTATATAAATATATTAGAATACCAGAATTTAAAAGAGTTAGTCGAAATGAGCAATGGTGCGTCATAACCTTGGGTTTCTTATTTATCATTTATCGCCCACATAGGGAGCAACATCGGATCGTTGATAGCTCAACAAAGTATGCTCACAATTATACTACATGAGATAGTAAAGTCTTTATTGCGATTCTCTAGGCTAACGTACAGATCTAGTCATCTTCGAAGGATAGTTTTATCTTCTTCTTACTATTCTTTTTTTTCCTTCTCTCAAGGGATGGGCCTTGTTTGGCTTGGTTGGGAGTTGCATCATTGCCTATAATTCTTCCCTGTTTCCGTTTCTTGGAGCCTCCTATCTCTGCGATGCTCTGCTTGGGGTTTCCCGCAGTTGTTGCCACGTCGTTTTCCACAAGATCAGTCTGAAGATCCTCTTCCAACCCTTTAACATCCGATTCAGGTGGTTCATCCTTTGACTGACCTCCTACCATTTCTAAATATTTCTCTTTAGAAATGATCTCATTACTACCTTCGTCGACGTACGTAGGCCCATCATCTTCATCTTGTTCATATTTAGCCTTGGCGGGCCGAGGGTTTGGGTTTCCACGGTAATTTTGGCTTCCATCACCATACTCATTTCTCAATTTCCGGAGAAATGAAGGTTCTGGTTTATCTGCGAAGAATGCGGTTTAGGAATTCGTCTTGTTGTGAGGTTTAAGACAGCAGAGTGGGCTCACCATAAAACAGATTCTTGCTCATCGCGTTTGCTAGGGATCCGCTGCTATGGCTTCCAGAGTAATCGCGCTCGTCAACCCATTGTAATCCGATAGATCATAGCTGGGTATTCATCCTATAGAGTCTCCTGAACCACCGGCATTCCTTTTTAGCAGTTGAATGTAATAGTTATTAAATGTGCCAGAGATGAAGGATGATGGCTTGTCAGTGGATGTCTCATGACACGTGACCGCATCACTCCTCTGAGCTTCGAAATTCTGATCAAACTTGCACCAGATCTCAGGCTACACAGCTCTAACCAACATCGAATACACCTTCCAGCGATGTTGTGTGCCAGTAAGTCGTTGGTAATTTGCTGCTTGACCGTTCGGCTCACTAATTGTTGACGATTTAGTTTCAGGAGAGGCGCCACAAGCGGCCGTTGCCTCACGCAAGAGTGGTTTGTACTATGTTTTGACGCGCGATCAGACCTGAATACTGATTGGGAAATAGGAAATGTTTTCGAAAAGCGACTTATCGAAGAATACATTGCGCAACATGGAAAAGACCCTGTCACGGGTGAAGAGCTCACAACTGATGATCTAGTCGAGCTGAAAACAAGTCGTATTGCTCGACCTCGGCCGCCCACACTCACTTCGATCCCATCTTTGCTTGGTGTTTTTCAGGAAGAATGGGATGCGCTCGCCCTCGAAACATATACACTGAGACAGACGCTTTCTCAAACCAGGCAAGAACTTAGCACAGCCCTTTATCAGCACGATGCTGCTGTTCGTGTGATTGCAAGACTCCGGAAAGAGAGAGACGAAGCTCGTGCTGCCCTTTCGAAGGTTTCCGTCGGAGCCACACGGGCTGCTCCAGCTAGCGGAGATGCCATGCAGGTTGATACCACAGGCCTTCCAGCCCCCGTGGTATCAAGAATTGAGGAAACACAAGAGAAGTGAGTTGCTCCTCCTTACGTTCCGTTATATTATTATTTTGATTATTGTTTGGTTCGTATGGGCAAGAAGCTCACCATATGTTTAGACTATCGAAAACTCGACGTAAACGCACTGTTCCAGAGGATTGGGCGACCAGCGAGGTTATTCAAGGATTCAAGCCTTCATCTACGTCCGAACCGCTTTACCCTGGAGCCGAATCCTTGTCATTGAACTCCTCCGGTGATTTGGTGCTACTAGGAGGAGCCGATGGAGTAGCTGGCATTTATTCGTTACCTGAGAAACGCGTCGTCACTTCCCTGAAAGGAGGCGGTGGATCGATAAAAGATACCGCGTGGGTTGGCGATAGGGCCGTTATTGCAACATCTACAGGAGCGGTTAAAGTGTTTGAAGACGGTTCAGAAGTAGCAAGCTTTACTGTCCATGCAGGTGAGGCGACGGCCTTGTCTGTTCACCCAACAGGCGACATTATTGCATCTATTGGTGTCGATAAGAGTTACGTGTTATACGACCTCACCAACATGTCGGTTTCCACGCAAGTATTCAGTGATGCGGGTAAGTGCGCTATTCATTCCCAGCCTCTCTTCGTGAACTATCGCTTACTTGAAATATTACTTAGCCTTAACGTGTGTCCAATTCCATCCCGACGGTCATCTCATCGCTGCTGGCGGAATGGATGGCCAAATCAAAATCTTCGACGTCAAGACTGGTGCAAACGCCGCGACGTTTACCTCTTCTGGCCCACTGAAAGGGTTATTTTTCTCCGAAAATGGTACCTGGCTTGCGAGCGTAGCACAAGGCTCAACTGCCATCTCCGTGTGGGATCTTCGTAAAGCGGCGATTGTTAAAACGTTGGAAGTCGGAACCATGGTGGACTCCATCTGCTGGGATTACACCGGGCAATTTCTAGTCGCAGGCGGGCCCAACGGCTTAACGGTGCAGCAATACTCAAAGAGCACCAAGTCATGGACAGAGCCTCTACGAACTGGTGTACCGGCTGTGGGTGTTGTGTGGGCTCCGGCAGCGAAAGCCATTCTGGCGCTAAGTGCGGACGGAATTCTAACGTCTGTGACTTCGTAGGGATGGGGAATGCAGCTACTTTAATTTATTCATGCATCATCCGTCAAAATATTGTACCTGTATTTATTACTGCTTTTAGGCGATGTGATCCAATTATAAGTGGTTTCAAAGAACTCTAGCGGTGTCACTTTTATGAATTTTGTAGGCTGGTTGGTTTTCTCCATACATGAGTGATAATCCTGGGGGTTATTTCCAGAAAGTCACATAGATATTGCAAGGTAAATATAGTTTCATATTTCAACCAACCTGTTGCTCTTTAAATACCTGTCCTCCCATCTCATTCGTTTCCAACCTCCCACACTCTCGCTCTTCGATAATAACCATTGCATACCAGCTACTAGATAAGGCTACTTTGCCATGAATGAAAGCTCGAATTCACATCTCATCCCTTCCCATCACACAAGAAAGGTTTGTACCTATTCTAGTTTGGCCCACGGTGGGGGTTGCTCTTCTCACCATTCTCACCCTGCAACACTAATGCAACCCTCTCAACGCTGCCAAAATTACACATTACACGTTGCTAACTAGCTCGTTCACTCACCTCTTTTCCCTTTTTAGCGCCCGAATAGAGAAATCTCTGGCAACCGTTTTCGCTGGAGTCCAAACGGCGAATCGTCAAATGTGGTGGCGGCTGAACCCAATACACCAGCCAACACCGAACCTCGTGTCCCTCCATTTCCCTTCCCTCAAGCACGATATCCTGGAGATGGGTTTGATTTCCGCAGGCCTGTCATGTCCACCAGTATGCCGACGCCGCCAACTACATCGATAAGCTCGCAGGAAGAGGATGTCATCGACCTCACCCACGAATCAGACCATGCTTCTAGCCTAAACATACCGGCTGCTGGTAGCCCTGGTGATTCTAGTAGACCGAATAGAGCAACACGGGGCCCGAGGTTTGGAAGGAATATAATGGCGGACGTGGTAGATCTAGAGGTTGAATCTCCGCCATCAGACCCTCAGCAGCAGCATAGTCCCGAAGTACAGTTTCTAGGCTCGTTTGCGAGAAGACATACTGCTAACAATGAAAACCAACGTCCGGGAGAGCAACAAGAGTCGAGCCTTCTGTCAAGAAGCCTCAATCTGATGAGTTTATTGAGAGATCTTCATCGACCCGGACAACCATCTTCCATAAGCCGTGAAGAAATATTTCGACGGGAGATAGCTTACCGTACCAGGAACTTCCGAGGGTTTCGTGCTCCCATGGAGCCTATGTGGGTTGGCACGCAGCCACAGGAGGGAATAGACCTTACTATAGATGTTGACAATATGCCGATAAATCTTGACTACAGTGCTACGGGATTCGCTGAGGCTTCACCTGCACGCCGACGTGTTGCCTACGTTCCGCCTCCCACACCGCCGGCCGGATTCACAGGAACAGTCCGTGAGGATGACGTGGTTGTGTGTCCGAATTGTGAACATGAATTGGGAACTGGAGATGACCCAGAACAACGACAGATATGGGTTTCAAAACCGTGTGGACATGTCCGTTTCCCTGCTTTTAGTCTACCTACCTATACTTATGCTCCTTTTTATATTCGGCTCTTATTTTTCACCATTCTCGCAAAGTACTAATTTATTCTAGGTCTATTGTGGCACATGCACCAAACATCGAGCTATTTCTAGGTCTAAAAAACCAGAGCAAAGCACAGAACCGCCGAAAACAAAGCCATTTTCAAAATGTATAGTCGATGGTTGTGGAAAGCCCGTTCACCCGCCGAGGGCAATGTTTCAGATATATCTGTGACAATCTCATCCTTGCCGGGGGTGTTTTTTTTTTTGCATCAGAGGGCAGGACTGGGGTTGAAAGGGCAAGAATTCCGTGGCGTAATTGAGCGTTTGGCGAGGCGGGCTTCATGAAATACCCTTGTTTTGTATTATCCAATATTGCTACATTGCTTTTTTTTCTCATTTACGGGACTTGAGGTTTACATACCAGGTTTTGGTGCAGCAGGTCGACCAATGGAGTATTTTTTGATCTATTACATGGCACTCTCAAAACCGATGACCATTCTGCTACCTATACGTGACAATGTTCCAATAAGTAACCATTCACAACAACTCCTGAGCATAATGCAAAATATGCCTCCCAAGAAAATAAGATCTGCAAGAGAAATGCCACGGCACAGCCCTCACGCCATACATATAATACAAAAGGTTTTTCCCCCTGTCCAATTCTATATCGTCTTGATACCGCCATGATATGGACTCCAGATGCCTCTCACACTCTCATTCAAGCTGCTCACAGGTTTTGTGCTGCGTCTGGTTTTCTCTCCGCTGGCCTCTCTGAGGATATTTGCTTTCTGCAGCACATCTTCCTTCTCCAAGTTTCTTACGCAGATAGCTTTTTCTCGTCCGTTGATATAGTGGCCTTTGATGACGGGATGCTTGTTCGGTCGGGGAGAGATGCGGATCTCAATTTGAGGGTTTCGTTTGGCAAAGGAAGGGAGGATTTCACGAATAAAAGAGCTTGAGGGTCCAGTTAATTATTGACTTCCAAAATAGCAATTAGAATGGAAAGAATAGAGATAAGGGGGATAGCGTACTTCATGCCCGTTGAGCTCCCAGCCCAATCGCAATAGTGAAAGTCGAGACGCTTGCATTGCAAAATAAATGCGCCGACACCATTCTAGGTGGATGGACAAGTTAGAGGAGAGCCAAATCGAATGTGGTGAGGGAGAATAAACACGTACTCGACTAGAAGCCACAGAGAGAAGACCTTTTACTGGCATGCTGGACTCTTCACCCCCATTTATTTTACTCTGGCTGCGGGGGAAGACGAAGGAGGGATTGAAGGCTGAGTCTTCGAATAATTTTTGTATGCTGGGATAATAACTAGCTAGGTAAAAATGGACAGGCGTGATTGGCCACCCCGTGATCAGAGAGTTTCTTTTCACAACTGAATCAACCATCATATTCAATTCGACCTGTCAACAACAACATCGTCGCCCTCTCTTCTCCTGCTGCTAGCCAGTTAATATGCGGACAACTTTCGGCTTGCGATAGGATCGTATCTCGCACTGCTAGTCGTTCTCGTCGGAGTATCTTCGTGTGCCTAGCCAAATCCTTTCGCCATACCTCTTCGCTGCCATGACTGACAAACTCCCTGCAAACCTCCTCGCGCTTTTCGCGCCACGACCTCCACTCCGTTACTTGCAACCTATCGGTCGGGCACCTGATGATATTAAAGAAAGTACTATCTCCGGTGTGGCCGGATTTCTCGGCGAGTTAAAGAAATATGGCGAAGAGGTCCCATACAATGCAACCGAAAGCTGGCTTCAACGTAAAGACCGACAGAAGCGCGAAAGGAAGGAAAAGGCGGAGAAATTATTAACGGAAGGCATTAAAGAATGTGTGTACTTCCCCTCACTCTCTATTTCCTCGTTGCTCGCGAGATTTTTACTCTTTGGTTGTTCAAATGAACCATCTCTGACTCTTGCTTGGTGTACCAGACAATCCATCCGAGGACCCTCAGATTCGTGGAGATCCTTTTAGGACGTTGTTCGTCTCTCGCCTTAGCTACGATGTGAAAGAAGCAGATCTTGAACGAGAATTTGGCCGCTTCGGTCCCATTGAACGGGTATGCACTGATCCATGACTACACCTTGTTAGCAAGAATCTTCCGTACTAATTTCCATATGTGGCTTAGATTCGTATTGTTAAAGATATTCACCAAGCAAAGCCAAAGAAACCACACCGAGGATATGCATTTGTAGTCTATGAACGTGAAAAGGACATGAAGGGTACTTGATCCCGAGCAACCTCCCCCAATTACCCTTTTTACTTGTGTACAAAAGGAAAATTTTCCATCTCCCCTGAAAACACAAGGTAATGAAGTATATGACTAATGCTATTTTGACTAAATCCTACTCGTCGACTACAGCGGCATATAAAGAGACTGATGGGATCCGTATCAAGGATCGCAGAGCTTTAGTTGATGTTGAGCGCGGTCGCACAGTGAAAGGATGGAAGCCACGAAGATTTGGCGGTGGGCTCGGAGGCCGTGGATACACCAAGGCTATGCCATCAAGACCTCTTGGCCCAGGCGGGTTTGGTCCTCCTTCTGGTCCTCCTTCTGGCCCTGGCGGGTTTGGTGGTGGTTTCCGTGGTGGTCCTAGAGGAGGGTTCCGTGGCGGATTTCGGGGCGACCGGTCCTTCGGCGGACGTGGAGGAATTGGCTATCAAGGCGGGCGAGGTGGTTTTGGAGGCCCTAATGGTGCTGGTGGCCAGCCACCACCAAACGCTCCCCTTGGCCCTGGGGGAGGTCGGGCTGGGTTCCAAAACGGTGAGCGTCATGACGACAGATCACGAGGAGGATCGAGGTACGATAGAGGTAATGAACCCCGTGGAATTACAGGCAGCAATCGGGAGCCTGTCGTGCCCAGGAGCGGTGGTTATGGCGATCGTGATAGGGACCGCGATCGAGAAAGCCATCGTGATAGAGATCGAGATAGAGACCGGGATCGAGACCGGGGCCGTGACCGTGACCGTGACCGTGATAGGACTAGAGATAGTAGGGATCGCGGTCGCGAGAGGTATGGTCGACGTGAAGATGAATATTCCAGAAAAAGACATCACGAAGATGACAGTTACGAAGATCCTCGATCCAAACGAAGGTACTAAGTCATATCTTTTTGTTTAATCATCTCAACCACGGTTTGTTGGTGGGTTCCTTCGATTTCTCGAGTTTTCACCCTTTTATCATTCCATGGAAGGGTAAGGTCATTGGTTGCTTCACAGCGAAAGAAAAAAACGTGGGCCCGAAGAGACTAAATCGATTGACATGAATTCTGTCTTGCTACCAACAATCCGAAACTCGGTAGGGTTTTTTTTAATCCTTCAAGGGTGGCGTCTCGTTCAGATGTCCTCCACGACCACAGATTCTTCCAAAAACGATGTCGATGCTACTTTCTTTTTCACATGGACAACAATCAATTATTTCCTTTCGGTTTCCCACCTCATGGTATCAACTTCTTGTCGAGTATCGATGGCATATTTCTAGTTCATGGGTCAAGTCGTTCTTCTTTGCTGCTGCTGATCCGCGCAGGCCGTTTTTCTTTCGTCTCTTCTCTCTGCTTTGTTGTGGTAGGTATGTACTTTTTTATATCAGGTGAATTCGATCGGACCTTGAGCATCATTTGTTCAGGTCGGGTCAGGTAAGGCTGTTTGGATCAACCAAGCATTCCTCGCATTGATCGTTGCAAGGACAGGTATGGCTCTCAGTAATCTTCGATAATTTTTTTTACTATATAATCCTTCATTTCCTTTTCTTTTTGTTCCGTTCTTATATATGATGTATTTTCTATATCTGTATTCCATACAATTCCAGGTCGCATCGCATTCGTAATTCCAGTTGAATAGTAAATGGTAAATCGAATCAAAACAAATGATAAAAGTATCTTCTTCAGTGACTGCTGTGTATGGATATAAACAAGGACCATGAACGAATCAACCTGCCAGCTCGAAATGAACTAAAATGAAGAACACCTAAACCTTTTAACTCCTAAAGAGGTTGCCAGTCCAAATTCAAGGCCATCACAATTGCAGCCTTGGGGCAAACTCTACCTTCAAGCTTTTAATTTAAACGATTCTTCTCACTGATCGACGTCCATTGCCTGTGACTTTTCCAGAATTTCCACCTCCCCCTCGGCCTTGGACCAACGGGCCTTCATCTCAACCCGAAACTCCGCTACGGCAACGCCAAACATCTTCAAAAGCGTAGACTGTTTCGAATCCAGCACATCCCCGGCCTTACACACCTCGTATCCGCCCTCATCTATTTCCAACATTACTTTGCCCTTGACTAACCTGGTTGGTACGCCCAGTTTCCTCAGCGTGGGCTCAATTGTGTGGCTGAGGGGCTCGTCTTGGTTGGCGGGTATCTCACCGGCAGTCGCATAGACTACACCACTGGGTATTGTGAAGGAGCGCGGTGAGACATTGCCAGCTCGGGCGAAATCGAGAGGGTGGAAGGAATCAAAGTATTGAAGAACAGATTCTGGGGAACGAGATGTGAATAGCAGCCCGACGGCGCCTACTAGGAAAGGAGAGAGTTTGTTGATATTAGGAGCGCAAGCGGTTTCGGGAGTTATCCCCAATGCGATGGCCATGACTTTCGTTTTCCCAAAGAATAGGCTATCATTGGATAGTGTTAGAATGAGCTTGATTACTCTTTGCACTTTGTTTGCAAGAAAAAGGCAGGGGAAAATAAAATGATAGTCCATGAATGGGAGCTGAAAACGTACCGACTGTCTGAGAATTCATGACGGACGTCTTTCAGATATGTATTTCGCATGTTGTCGATTGAAAATAGAAAGATATGATCATACTTCTCGACTGCTTCCTGAACATTGGCGTATAATCGCCGGGTCTGCTCTTTGTGCGATTTTTTGGCAGTTCTCGACTCATGGACGACTCTAGCTCTCTTAGAAACGGGCATGGCGGCTCAGTGTAAAAGCTCGTGATTTCAAAGATCTCCCGTTGAGTTTTTAGTTGCAGTGGAATCTAGAATTGATTCTTTCTCGTCCTGAAGCTCTCTTCAACTGTTTCCCTTCATTTTTGGTGGAATTTTTTTTTACGATAAGATACAGCGGCTTATATAAGCAGAGCATAAGATCCAACAACGTCGTCCTTCATTTTCAACCAACCACCAAATAAACTCGGAGAAACATGTCAAAACAAGGCAATTAGAGTAGCAGTACGGAGATTGCGGGAAAGCTGCCACGATTTTAAAAAGGAGAAAGATTTCCAGCTTCAATAGCCGAAAATGTACCCAAATAAATGCTCCCTGGACCTAACTAATTAGTTACAGTCTAAAATAGTCTCTCAAAAACAAATCATAGCATTGTTGCTTAATCAAGGTTTTTGAGCATAGAAAGAATCGCTTTGCATGATTCAACTTGTGAGCGGCCGCTGATATTTCGGGCGACTTGTGCCATCATGGGGTTGTTGCTGTTGTTCAACTGCAGAATCCACCTAATGCACACATCTGCGGACTTTTTTCCACACTTGGTTTGCCGTTTCTTGGAATACTATCACCAGCTTATCCACAAATGACGATCTTAGGCCAGGACGGAATTGTTGCGGCTTTCCAGCAATTCTGATACCAACGAATCACTTGAAGGAAGGATACGATGAGTGTTGGCCTATGGGGATCATTCTCCATACTTCGTATACCTCAGCATGTGGTTCTCTTATCTGCCTTGATATCCGGGCGTATGTGGAGGTTAGAACAGATCCCCAACAATATTGACCCTCCCCCCTTCAATTCCCAAGCCTGTAATAGACTTGAGACTTGTGGGGGTTTTGAATCTTTTTATTTATATATGATACCCTTTCCTTTTCCATCGTTCTCGCTGTTTTTTTTTTCTTTCTTACTTCTTGTTTTCCCATAGTCACGAGGTTCCATGCCGGAAGCAAACATGGCAGGTACCATAGAACTCAAGCTAGAAGAGAGGGCTTCCGAGTCTGTTGGCTCCGAAAAGGGCCAGATGGAAGAATCCCCCGTTTATTCCCACCACGAGCATGATATAGATCCGGCCAAGGAGCGACACGTGTTGGTTAAATTTGATATGTTTGTTGTTCCGCAAATGATCCTAATAGTCATTCTGGCTTATTTGGATCGATCGAACATAGGTAGGTGGTCTCTTCTTACTAGGATCCGAATTATGTTGATCGGGTTCCTATCTTTGCAGGAAACGCTCGAGTTTTCGGGTTTGAAGAGGGGCTGAATCTTAAAGGCATCGAATTTAACAACCTGTCCATGATTTTCTTCGTTACCTACGTTGTCTTTGAGATTCCTTGGGTTATGGCGATAAAAAAATTCGGGGCTAATAGAGTCCTTGCAACTGCCATGATTTCCTGGAGCATCCTCACGTTAGGAACAGGGTTTGTCAAAACTTACCACCAGTGTCTTGCCATGCGGCTTCTTCTTGGTGTTGCCGAGGCCGGTCTATTCCCTTGTCTTACTTTCATCGTATCAATGATATATGCCCGCCAGCAGCAGGCGAAGCGGATTGCCGCACTCTACGCCGGCATTGCAATCTCTGGTGCATTCGGCGGGTTAATTGCGTATGGGATTCAGATGATGGGTGACCGGCATGGCCTCGAGGCCTGGCGCTGGCTTTTCATCGTTGAAGGTATCATTTCGATTGGTGCTGGTGGCATATGCTGGATATCCTTACCCAAAACTCCCGAGACTGCCTGGTTTCTGACCAAGGAGGAAAAGCAACTTATGCTAGCTCGTAAGGCCAGAGACGCTGTCTATAAGGGAGAAGACAAGTTTTCTTGGGACTGCGTTAGAATGGCATTTATGGATCCTTTTATATACGTGGCTGCTCTTGGTTTATTCTTCTCATCAATTCCGCTTTTTGGATTTGCTACTTTTCTACCTACTATCATCAGGGGTCTCGGGTATGCTTTTTCAACATTTTATCTATACCCTCCATGGTTCTTCTCATATCCTTTTGTTTACTGTAGCTGACTTCCAAGTAGATATGATGCTCTCCAGGCCAATTACTTGACAATCCCGGTCTATATTTTTGGCACAATCAGTCTATTCTGTACGTCGTATGTATCGGACAGAATAAATAAACGTGCAATCATCGGTGGCACCGTTCCTATTCTTGTCGTTATAGGTTATGCGATTGCCGTAGGGACTCCCAACCTTGGCGCTGGTTTCTTTGCGATGTTCCTTTGCGCAGCTGGTACATTATGTCACTCTGTATCAATCACTTCAGACGCCAACGGTATGCTAATAAATGAATATACAGGAATATACCCATACAATGCCATTCTCCTCACGTGGATCTCCAATAATATCAAACCCGACTACAAACGATCTGTCAGTATCCCACTTTTCGTTTCGCTTGGAAACATTGGCGGCTTGGTTTCTTCTCAAATCTACCCCGCAAAAGATGGACCACGATATGTGACAGGCAACTCTATCTCACTTGGTATGGAAGCTGGAGCTATAGTGTGCGTTTGGATTGTATTTTACGTCTTCCGTAGACGCAACCGTGAGAAGGCTGCTCTGACTGCACAGGGGGTTATTGACAATGGAAAGCTGGGAGATCGGGCGTTAGATTTCAAATACAATCTATAGACCCCTTATAATAAATGTCCGCCGCACGGATTAACATTGTTTGAATCAGTGGTTACCTAGTTATAAAGTGACAGTAGTTTTACTCGATTTTTGTATTAGTTAGAAGCTTTTAGCTAATTATATATAGGTATTCCATCTTATATGTACCTTTAGTTATACTTTGTTCACCAATTATGCTAGTCTAATAGGCACTAACTCCGAGACATATAATGGTTTTCCTAATTCGTTAATTAGTGATGAAATGAAGCAAGCGAGGTATCGCGTAGAATAGAATGGAGTGGAAATGCCGCCAAGAGTAACAAGGAGCGATCTTTAACTTCACATCACCAAGTGAATAGCTAACTCGGGAGAGAAGCGAGCATACGACGAGGACGCCCTTTCTGGGCTCTCTATCAGGATTGCTCTCTAGTGGGAGATCTGATCTACACGATGCTGGACTTCATGGACTACATCCAGCTGGCCTTCTCAGAGGTCTCAGGCTGGAATAGAGATAATTCATACTCCAACCTAACTGACACTGCGAAAGGTATGCAAATCGAATTGGACACCAATATATTGTCCAATGTTCCCAATTGTTTTGAATACTATAATATATATTATACACGCGTGACTAATTTGCTAAAACATAATATTTCTTCCTAGCCTTGCTGGATTTCTCGACTCCGGAACGACTTCGCGTCCACCTTTCGTCTCTATCTTCTCCCCAGTTTGCGACCAGCTATACCCTCGGCACTGTGGGTTTGGTCGATGGATCTGTATCCTACCTATACAGCACATTGTCCCTCGATAGCACTCCGAGCCGAAGTGCATTGATTCCTCTCCGTCATCTTGTGCCAGGGTACAGGCAGATATACACCCCCCATTCACCGCCAGACGACTGGTGGAAACCAATCGCCGAAACAGTACAACAAGAACAAGACCAGCTAGTCAATGGTATATATAGGAGGTCGAATTCGAGACCGAAGAAGCCCACTTTGCTGCATGCCACTCTTCATCTCCCTCCGCCAACAACCTTGACCGCACTGTTCCTGCATCGTCCGTCACCCTCTACTAAGCTCTCCCTCGCATTATATTCCACCCAGGCTACGTATACATCGAAATCGGCACCTCCTCAGGCCTCTGTATTGGCCCATTTATGCCATGATACGGGGAAATACAGCTCCGAATTCCTGTTCAGTACTGATAATGCCCTGCTGGGATTCAGAGGGCTCTGGAATTTTGGACCTGATCTGAGAAAGAATATATCAAATCAAAAACCTAGTCTCAATGGTGGCAATACTACGACTAATAAGGGTGATGATGCTTCAGCCCCTCCCTCGCACTCTGTATCACTCCTCTCTGCTGGCGGCGAGGTTTATTATTCTCCTATCTCCTCGGTCATTGGTCTTTCTACTGGACTACGATTCACTACATTATCGGCTGCATCGGAAGCCTCAGGCCCATCTCCCTCCCCCTCTTCAAGCACAAGGCCTACGAAAGCAACCCCGGCCACTTCATCAATATCTACATTCCCGTATACTCTAACCTTGACCCTAACACCTTTGACTGGTTCCTTATCGACCACGTATTCACTTCTAGCCTCACCAAATCTAGCATTCAGTTCCCGGTTCGGGTTCAACGTTTATAGTTGGGAGAGCGAGATGGTGGCAGGATGCGAGCTATGGAGAGGGAAACAGGCGAAGAAACCACTTACTGGCGCGGAAGATGACGATTTGGCCTGGGCGCGAAAAAAGATAGGCCTACTTTCTCCTCGACGCACTACATCTGAGCCACCAAGCTCATCTTCATCATCCCTGCAATCTGATTCATCTGAGTCGGTCATAAAACTGCGCCTCGATCAGTCCTGGAACCTCCGATTGCTATGGGAGGGTCGGATAAAGGATCTATTGGTTAGTGCCGGCGTTACACTTGGTCCTGTGCCGCCTTTATCTTCCGGGATGGCTGGAGGGTCTTCTAAGGGATATGGATGGACAGGAGTAGGGGTGTCCGTATTATACTCCACATAATACAATAATATTGTAATTATCCTAATCGATATCTCATGAGATCTTTGATCACTAAATTCAACGGATTGAAGTTATGGGATCAAATGTATTCTACATATTTGAAAATCAAAACATGGAAAATACAAAACAGCTTTTCCCCCTCTTTTTTTTCCATATTTGAGGCAAATCAAAGTTTTGGGGTATTCTGCGATTTAATCACAGACGGGCATTGATTATCTCGACAACTAGTATACTGTGTTAGCCACTGGACTTAACTGGTTAGTAAACGTCAACCCTATTTTAACTTACATGCTGGTTTTAAACTTGCGCCTCCAACCAAGAATCCATCAACGTCTGGCTGCTTAGCAAGCTCCTTGCAGTTCTTCTCAGTCACGCTACCACCGTAGATGATGCGAACCGAATCTGCAGCGGCCTGTGAGACGGTAGTTGCTAGCCACTTACGGATGGCTGCATGTACTTCTTGTGCTTGTTCGGTGGTTGCTACCTTGCCGGTTCCAATAGCCCTAAAGGAGATTGAATGTTAACAAAAATGACAATAGTCCCCCCAATGAAGTGATCGAACAGATCGGAAATCAAGAGTTTAGTAAATGAACATACCAGACTGGTTCATATGCAATGACGATCTTGGACCATTGTTCTGGGGTAAGCTGGTTTGCAACGGCATTGAGTTGGGTTGTGACAACATCAACGGTTTGTCCTCCCTCTCGTTGCTATAAACGCTAAATTAGAATTGATAAATAGATTTAAGGGCCAAGCGGTATAGGATACCTCTAAAGTCTCTCCAATGCAAAGGATGACACGAAGGTCACCAGCAATAGCTGCCTTGGTCTTTCGTGCGACAAACTAAAGAATAAAAATGGTCAGACTCAGGTTGGAATCAACGGAAAAAAACTCTCCAAAAACGTTTCAAAATTTACCTCGTTATCTTCTTTCAGAATAACCCTTCTTTCACTATGGCCAACGAGGGTCCAATCGATCTTGGAATCCTTCAATTGATCAACACTGAGTTCACCGGTGAACGCACCATTGGGCTTATCAAACACATTCTGCGACGCCACCCCAATTGTGGGGGATGCAAGGCCTCGGGCGAGTAATAGATAGATAGAGGGAGGTGATATAACGACTTCGGAGTTAGAATCGAGGTTGGCAGTGTTCAGGTTTGCAATGATGTCGGAAATCGATTGAGCGGTTCCGTTCCTGTTTTTAATTTGAATATTGACCGTCGGTTATCATGTGAAACCCCCAACAGAGTAGGATAGATAAAGTGAAAAATGGGATAAGGCAATTTTGAAATGGATTCATATTGCTGCTGAACCTAGGGTCTGTTTTGGCGGTGGTATCTTAACTAACATTTTGAAGTTTCCGCCTACGAAGAACTTGCGAGCCATGGTGGGTAAATTTGATTGGGAAATTTTGATATAAATATATTCAAGCTGATAAGGATGGAGTATGAAAGAAGTAAGGAGTAGAAGAAGAAGAAGAAGAAGTAAAAGAGAGCAAAAGAGCGGCGAAGGAGGAGAAGAACGAGTTGAGCGTTATTTACTTGGTGGGGGAGTGGGGCGGACTCTGGCGGCAGAAACCGGGTGGGCATAGATGTTTCCATATTTCCACCCCCTTTACATCATCATCTCAAGCTTATAATTCTACCTACTGTACTACTGTGAATAGATATGTCAAGTGCGGATAAATAGAACTATTCATTCTGTTAACTATGCTAGATATCCCCATGCCAAACCAAAGCATGCCCAATATGAGAGACAAACCGAACCCCCAGAAAGTGCAAATTTCCTTAACTTAATCTTAACAATCATATCAAAACATTCATAGATAATTTCTCTTTATCTCCTTTTTCTTTTCTTCTACGTCCGATGCAGACCCGGGGGCGGTGGAGGAATAGGTGGGTGACCATGATGTCCATGAGATTCTTCTGGCATCATTGGATGCATCCCACCCCGCCCAGGATGGTGGTCATGATGGCCGAATGATGCAGCAGGGTGAGGTTGAGGGTGGGGGTGAGAATGAGGGTGCGGGTAAGGGTGAGCAGGATGGGGATAGATGTGAGGATTCACTTCTTGTTTTCTAAGATCCGGATATTGAGGAACTGGTCCGAGAGCAGCAGCAGCAGCATCCATGTGCATACGTTTAAGGACATCATGGTGAACACGGATGTTTTTTTCTGTATCAAGAGCCCGTTTTGTGTCCATGTATCGTTGAACAAACTCAGTTTCTGAACGCCCAGCGTCCACGGTTCGGTGTTCTCCTGGCAGTTCCCCCCACGATTTATGTTGGACCAAGACATCATGGTGGGAAGGGCGAGGTGAATGTTGATGGTGATCATTGGAAGCATTACGACGATGATGCATCTGTGCGTGTGCGTGGTCAAGGTCATGTCGGGGATCTTGACGAGACGGGTGAACATTGGCATGACCAGGGGCACCACGAGGAGGAGGAGCAAGGGGAGGGTTGTTTTGGACAAGATTTAGTTTCGGGCGTTGTGATACAGATGGTCGTCGCTTTACCCTCTCAGTATTGAGGGGTCGCATGCTGCTGGATGGCTGGACTTCAACGGACTCATACTTGTACCGTTGACTTGGTCCAGAGTAATACAATCCTTCTGGGCGGTCGTGATTTCGATAGGATGGGTCTTTCCTGTGGCGTTGCTGATATTTTTGGCCAATAGAATCCCGATAACTCTTGGAATAACGTCGAGAAGGCCCGTCTATCGGAACATCGCATTTGTCATATTCTCCAGAGAAGCCTGAAGCATCCGTCATAGAACTGGCATCGTCGTGGTCAAAGAAGCTCGAATCATAGTCTTCGTCAAAACTGCTGGTGTCCAGCCATTCTTTCACATGCGATGACTTGTGTTCTGGTCTTGGGTTCTGAATGTACCTTGATCTGGGTCGAACATCCTTACCCACTACATATACTTTTTGCAGTGGCTGTGGAGGTACATGCGGGATTCTTTCATGTTCAGGCTGAGGGCGGCGTTCCTGATGACGGACTGGTTGCTGAACAATTTCTGGGCGAGTCTTTCGCTGGCCAACATTCAATATCTCTATTACCGGTTGTTGTTCCTGCTTATACACGGGGTTATGTTGGGGGTGGGTTTGTGGATGTGCCATCGCGGGAGGAGGAGGCGGCGGTGGTGGTGGATACTGGGCACCTTCTCGAGGTTGTCTGTGCTGACCTTGAACATGAGACGGAAGTTGATCCTGCGTGTGAGGAGGTTGGATATGTGGGGGCGGTGGTGGATATTGAGCATGGGGATGAGGATGGGGATGAGGATGGGGATGAGGGTGAGGTTGGGGGTGATGATGGGGATTGCTATGGGGATGTGGATGGGCAGGCGGCGCTGGTGGGGGAGGAGGAGGAGGTGGTGGCGCGCCGTAAGCACCCATTGCTTGTCCATCTTGCTGCGGTCCTTGTGGTAGTATCTGAGCTTGATGGCCCATTCTAGGGTCTGGTTGTTGCTGGTCCTGGTGGAAATTGACATGTCTCTGGTTATGCTCTAGGTTGTGCTGTTGAGGAAGACCATGTGGCGGATGCCCACTCATAGGCATCGGCGGTGGAGGTATGTTATCAGGCATCGGTGGTGGAGGTATATGTCCAGGTCCTGCGTGCGTGTGATGCACACGATGTTGTTGATCCTGTTGCTGTCGTTGCTGGTGATGATGATTATCCCGGTACTGCTGTGGTTCAGGACCGAATCGATCATGGCGCTGATATAGAGGATCATCTCTTGGTTCCCGTACAACATGCTCATTAAAGTTGATAATTCGGGGTCGTAAATCTAATGGCGTCGGCGGCTTGGGCGGCGCGATTGAAAGGCCTCGCTTCAGCTGCTTCATTATTATCACATCTATTCGAACAGTCATCACGATGACCTTCCTGTTGACAGTGACATGCTCTTCCTTTGGATGGACATAGACACAAGACCATTCGAATCGTGGGTCACCGTCCTCGAGTCTTCTCCTCTCAATGAGATCGCTGATATGTTTGTATTTTGTTTCTGTGAGCCCCTTCAAGACTTCTGCCACAGACTTGCTTCTCGTCCTGATGGTATGGAGAAGCTCTTCTGGGCTGAGTGGCATCTTTTTTGGTTCCACGGCAGTCCAAGATCGATCTACACCACCCTTTTTTAGTCCACCACGATATAATGTCCAGCCTTCATAAGACCGAAGTCTGTCATCGATATCATGCTTGTCGCGAGAGTTTCTGCCACGCTGTCCAAGGTCATGTTCCTTAATCTCTCGAGGATCGTGGCGGTTTAGATCCATATTCAAGCCGCTCAAACGGCGGCTAATCTCCTCCAACTCCACGAGCCGCGGGGTTTGAGACCTGCCCTGCTCGTGGAAATGTGCTTGGCCATTTGGTGCCATATTTGGATTTTGTTGCGCAAAGTGCATTTCGTGTTGTGGATGGAGGGACAAATCAAAGGAGCACACCCTGAAATTGGATCAAATCATTGATTAGGCTTCTGCTCAAATGAAATTATAAAGATAGTGAGAAGGCACCAGGAACATTTGCAAAGGGTGCATCAAAACGAGTGGTTCCAGAGCAGGATGGTGAGCGAATCAGATAAGATAGCAAGGTAAACAAAACTTTGAATGGATACTGTGAAAAGCTAGTAAGTACCTTTTTCTGTCTGGTTTAATTACGATGTTTCATCCAAGGTGATATTACAAATGCAAGATATACATGAAGGTGGGATAGTGTGATGGTGGGATGGGTATAGATATGTATAATCGAGGGGTGAGTGTCAACGGATTATTGAACCTCAGGTTGTTCAGCAGACAGCTTGAGTGTGAGACGGGTTCGATGCAGTTTATCGAAGGGGAAAGCTGGGAGATTTATATATTTTCTAGCATGATGGTATAATTATTTTCATCATGGCGACGGGTGGGACAAATTTTTAAGAACTTCGGGAAGCCTTGTTTCATTTTTCATTGCTCTTTTTGCATGTTGTTCTCTCTTTTGTCGCCAAAGATCTGGACTGATGCGAGCATTCAGCTCCAATCGCAAGGCAGCCGGGGGGTTCTGCAGGGGGATGACAGTCTGTTGACTGCCTTGCACACACAAAGAGCGTTTGCTGCGGGGCGTTGGTCACCCAGGCTTCACAAAGCCAATTCTGCATTGGGTCAATGACTCTTTAACAAACACGAGGTATCACTCTTTCTTGTTGGGGTCGTATTGAAATACAAGGGATCGGGTGGCTGTCAGCGGAGGATAACCCATGCAATGAACAACGCCCGGCGGGAGTGCTAGGCAATCCTGAAGCAAGCAGAATGCATGAGCCTCAACCCACAGGGGTGTTGCAAATGATTGGATATGCGTGCACCCATCAATCTTCCGTACACCCGACCAGTCTGCAAAATGCCCCATATCACAAACTGCGCAACCTGTCCGGTTTGGGCAGTCGCTTCAAATCAAGTGCTTTCTACCCAATGGTCCAGAATGATGCGCTGCAATAATTGATGGGGTTTTTGTAGGTACTCCGTAGTCTGCAATAGAACCTCATAACCTGACACCCATGTCCATTGATATAGGTAGTAGCGTGTGGCATGCTCCATCTGCTTGCGCCGCGATAAAACTGGAGTGAATCGCAATGGTAAGTTCTGGGGCAATTTGCAAGCCTCCCGTTTTTCCCCCATGTCTCCATATATTCATTATATTTTTGATCAGCAAACGCCCGGGCTGACGCCCTGGGCACATACCCGACATGGATGGCTTAAAGGAAGTGTTTGAAGATGTATCAGGCCTCACCGTTACGAACAACATCGATTTGGGAGATCATTTTCTCGAGGCGATTCCATGTGATTCCACGAAACGTCACTAGAATTTCGTTCAACCCTGTGTAACAAAAAAAAAATTAAAGGAGAGCTTAGCAAGGGGGCATTCGCGTTGCCCTACTCAGTACAAAAGGAGTGGATTGCGGTGTGTCGTTTGCCAGATTGGAAGCATCAAGGGTGGGAATTTTTTCAATCTCGACACCGTAACAAAACCATGCATACTGCGCAAAATAAATGAAAACCTCTTGAAATAACACGGCTGTGACCGTGAACCGGTGTGTATTCAAGCTGAGAGTGGAATTGTCGGGCGCAGGCCAAGCTACTGCTAATGCGGTCTATAAAGTTAGTTACTTGAGTTGCCTCGCTGCCCTCCATGCAAGCGTTTGTGATTGGGCTGGCTGGTATTTTTATTTTTGGCATTCAGAAATTAAATGTGACTCACTGAGAGAAGCGAGAGTGTTGAACATGGAGCCGGCCTTGTTTTCTGGTTTCTGTCTGCGGCGTTGGGTTGCTTGCACATCTTGCGGGGAGAATGTTAGTTTTCTCATTGCGCCCGTTTCCTTGGCTTAAAAAGGTTCACGGAGGAGAGAGAAAAGAGGAGAAAGCGAGTAAACAAGGGTGGATGATGATTCGGTTGCAAAATCCTTCGCGCGTCCTCATTTAGTGTGCTCAGCCTTGTCCAATACATCTCAGTATAATCAGTCCTTCATTTCATGGCTGCATCGCGCAAAGTCTCGTTTTACGCGCCTGGAGGCCGCGTCCACTCCTTCGTATCTTCCTTGCATTTTGAGATTCAACGGACATGCATTCGTCTCCTCTGCCCTTATTGAAGGGCAGCTCCAGCAACAAGTATCGATACGGGAGTAGTTACGGAGTACATACCCATATTTCAATCGTCCATCCTCTGTGTACGTCACGTCTATGGCTCCATCAAGGTTATTCATGATGAGATCGATGTTTACTTCGCAGCTTCCCCCTTTTCGCTTTTTTTTTTACTTTACTCCAACATTCCATCTCAATATGTCATCGTCCGTTCAAAGCTTTCTGGCCAAGCTTCCCCGCAAAATCTCGGCCTCCATCACTCCACACTCGCCGGTTTTGCCGTGCTGGAGATTGTGTATCATGGAGATAGAATCGGCTACTTTTTCAATATTGTACCCTGTACATATGTCACGGTTCACCTGCCCTGCCCGCTTACAGTCTCTAGAACTGCCAATATACAAGGCGTACACTACACGCTGTGCCTGTGGTGTCATTCCCTGTCTCACTGGGATAGTTATCTGATCCTTTTAGGGTGCTCCTGAGTACGCTGTTCAAGTATTTGAACGCGTTCCAATACTCGTGTAGCATGTACCTATACAATGATCAATGACCTCGGGTGAAACCAAGCATCCTCAAGCATCGGTTATCAAATACTGTGGGTCAATAAGGCCCTCTCGCCAACAAGCTTCTTGCTGAAGCACCACATGCTCTACTAGAGAACCTTTCTCTGCACTTTATTGGAGTTTAGTCTATGAGCTTTGGCCTTTGATTGATCCTAAGCTACTATACTTTCTCCAAGTTCGCCTGTAGCTCTAATCAGTTGGGGATGCAGGATAACGAGTTCCGTCCGCTCTCACCTGTGTTGCTCTTCTCTGACCAATCTCGTATCATTTTAGACCGCCGGTAAGAGGGGGCACATCCTTCTTGCAAGTTCTGGAGGTTTAGCTTAAATTCCCCAGAAAATGATGCTTATATATATGGCTGCACCTATCATTGTTGATTTGGTCCTATAATACTTTGCTGTACACTGTTATTCTCCTGCTTGTGATAATTTTGTTGTTTTTGTCCTTATCTCAAGCCGATGATGCAGCAAGATATTTAAACGTACTAGACAAATCAATTTTTCAAAATGGGCCGTCTCGTCCCAAACTTCTTCAACCTTGCGGTTGTCATCTTCGTAGCACTGGGCTCTACAGCCTGCAGCTATGGGATGGCGGTTATCAGCTCAACTATTGGCCAGCCAAGCTTCTATGCTGACTTCAATCTTGCCCAGCAGGGTGAGCCCGGTTATGGGAAGACATCAGAGCTCATTGGGGCAATGAATGGTCTGAACTCTGCTGGTTCTGCTTTCGGTTGCGCATTTCTCTCCTGGTCTGCGGATAAATATGGTCGCAAAAGGTCTATCCAGTTAGGGTCAATAATCTTGATTATCGGTGCCGCCTTGTGTGCCGGGTCGGTCAACATGTCTATGTTCTTAGTCGCAAGATTTATCGCAGGATGGGGCATTGGCATGTTGGTCACTGGAATCCCGATGTGAGTTGAGTTAGTTCTGCTTCCAATCTCTCCCCTTCGAAGACAGAAGGATATTTGCCAAAAAAAAATCCAACTAAAATGTATTTCAATTGTCTGTAGGTACCAAGCAGAAGCTTCTGCTCCAGCTTCACGCGGTTTCATGGTGTCCATGCATGGTATCATGTTTGCGGTGGGATATTCTCTGTCGTCCTGGATTGGTTTCGGATGTTATTTTATGTCTACCAGTGGCTCAAGATCCTCGTTTCCATGGAGATTCCCGTTGGCGTTCCAAGCCGTGCCTGCAATTTTGCTGTTGATTGGATCTCCTTGGATCCCTTTCTCCCCTCGTTGGTTGTTACAACAAGGCCGTGATGAAGAAGCACGAGAGACCTTGATACGCCTGCATAGAACAAAGGGAGACCCCGAGAACATAGAAGCAGAAAGAGAATTTTATCAGATGAAGCAACAGCTTGAGCTAGATCGCCGTATCAAACAAAATACGGGGACATTCGATTTGTTCAAAACTGCCGCGAATCGACGTCGAACTTTGGTAGGGTTTGCTCTGATGATTGGAAATCAATTTACGGTAAGTAATCCCGAATATCAATGATGTATGGGAGTAGCTGCTAAGAAAAGGTGGGCAACATGTGTTTTAGGGTGTTCTAATCATTGCCAACTATGGTGTGCTGCTATACGCTTCATTGGGAATGAAAACGTTTATGCCGCTTTTGCTCTCCGCCCTCTGGGTAACGGCTTCGTTCCCAGGGAATGTATTCACAGCCTTTTTCGTTGACAAGCTCGGCCGACGGTTCTTCCTTCTCACCGGGCTAGGGGGCATCCTTTTCACTCTGATCATGGAATGCTGGACTCAGGCTGTATACCTCGGGACAACAAACGCAGCAGGTCAAAGGGCTGCAGTATTTTTCCTTTTCTTGTTCATATTCTTCTGGTCAACGTTCCTCGATGCAACGCAATTCCTGTACCTCTCCGAAATATTCCCTACCCACACCCGCAGCCAGGGAATGGCAATCGGCATGTCTGGGATGTTCGTTGGATCTATCATCTTGCTTGTGGCCGGCCCAATCGCCCTGGAAGTTATTACTTGGAAATTCTTTCTTGTGCTTATTATACCTACCTTATTCCATTTCCTCGGGGTGTATTTCTTTTACCCGGAGACCAAACAGAGAAGTCTGGAGGACATTAATGCCGCATTTGGCGAGAAGGTTGCTATTAACTTCTATGGCGCGACTGAAGAGGAGGAGCAGAAGTATGCGAAGGCTCTGGCAGACAAGTTCGACAAATCAGAGGGTATCGCTGAGGTCAAGGCTGATTCAGACGAGTCGACAGCTCATATTGAAGTCCATTCCAAGGTGTAGTAAGGTTCCGTCATATTTACTGTCCGAGAAACAAATTTATCATGTGAGAGGGAACGAGGTTTGCTTCGTTAGCACGAATTAACTAGGTAACTAGTTAGTTATCCACAATTAGCTTTAAATCTCCTCAATTTAATTAGTTAGTTAACTTAGTTAGTTAGTTAACTAGTTATCGGGAATACATAAACCCGACTGTGTTGGGCTTATATAATCATTTGATTTCCAGAAGCTGTTTGAGAGAAAGAGAGGCGACCTTGATAGATATTTATGGTCAATGAAGAAAGCAACACTGGCTGAGCAGTGATATTATCTGGTATCTATAACCTAGAATGGGGAAAGGTATGATACAGTTCCCTTAAACATCTAGCACGTGTATCCAATCGCTAACCGTGCACTACTTACTTACTTCTAACTAACTATAACTAGGAACTGATAAGCTTTATGTATGTGCATGCACACTATTTTCAATAGAACCCCTCTGGTTAACCAGCAGCTGGTATAGATCACCCACGCCGAATGGTCATCCGAAAACACCTATTCCGCCAGCGCGGGCGCTGGCGCGGCCCAAGCAAAGAACGGTGTCAGCAACACTGCACATTCAACCTTTAAACGCCTCCCATTCAACTTCTGTGCCTTGTCTCTCCAGCCATTCTCCCATCCTGTATGCATCCGCAACGGCACTATATTTGACTTAACTATTATTCTGCCGTGGATCAAGAAACATGGCACCAATCCGGTGGATGACAGTCCACTAAAAACCTCAGATCTGATCAAGTTGCACTTTGCGAAGAACGAGACCGAAGAATACGTTGATCCCGTAACCTATAAAGTATTCACTGACAGCACTCACATAGTAGCCTTAGCAAATACAGGAAACGTATTTGCGTGGGATACGGTCGAAAAATTGAATATCAAAGGGAAAATGTGGCGAGATTTAGTATCCGATGAAGAATTTGGAAGGAAAGATATCATCACCCTCCAGGATCCACATAATATCCAGTTGAAGGATGTCAGTACTTTTAAGCATTTGAAGGATGGGCAGTCCAACAAAGAGAATACTGGTGACGACGAAGAGAAAGGTGGAAGTATCAATCTCGGCGCGATGGGTAGTTCTGCTAGAATTCTCCGAGCAAAAGAAGCTGTTGCTAAGGCACGCGCGGAACGAGAAGCAAAAGGGAACGGAAGCTCTCTCGAAAACCAGAAGGGAGGTGTCTCATCGTTGACCCGGAACTCTGGGACAGCAGGGCGGAATAACCCAAGCTTGAATCATCAGCCCGGCAGAGCGATTCCTTTTAATGCGGCAAGGCATACTACCGGGATGGCAGCTGCGTCTTTTACTAGCACGGGATTAACACCACATACCTCTGCCGAATTAGCTATTCTTACAGATGAGCAATACGTGCTTAGGCGAGGCCGTGTCAAAATCAAGGGATATGCGCGGATTGCTACCAATTTAGGGGACTTGAATCTTGAGCTCCACACCGAACATGCGCCTAAAGCTGTCTGGAATTTTATCAAGTTGGCTAAGCAGGGATATTACAAAGGCGTTGCCTTCCATCGTAATATCAAAGGTTTCATGATTCAAGGCGGAGATCCTACTGGAACTGGAAGGGGAGGCGAGAGTATATGGGGGAAGAACTTTGAAGACGAAGTGGCTGGTCCTCTGAAGCATGATACTAGAGGAGTTCTAAGCATGGCGAACAAAGGGAAAAATACCAATAGTAGCCAGTTGTGAGTATTCCATCGCTACATCCTACTGTTATAACGTGCCGCTAACTTGGTTTCTTTTCAGTTTCATCACCTACCGCGCTGTACCCCATCTCAATAATAAACACACCATATTTGGCCACTTAATTGATGACCCTTCCCCGTCATCTCCTACCCTGAATGCTATGGAGATTGCGCCGGTAGATTCAAGTTCTAATCGACCTACCCCGCCTATCCAAATACTTGACGTAATTGTCTTCGTTGATCCGTTTGAAGAGTTTCTGGGACAGAAGCATGAGCAAGAGAATCAGCAAGATTTGACTTCGGCCTTTAAGCATTCAAATCAAGAAATAGGGAATAAAAATGATGATGATCAAGTCACTTGGACTGGGAAACGGTTAAGGCAAACCCAAACCCCCAGCAATGAAAGTGATACACCCACTTCCGGAATAGGAAAATATCTTACTACTACGGCTAGACAGACTGCTGCAACAAAAGGGCAAGAAGATGAAATTATCGGGCTCGTCAACGAAGGTGATCAATCAGAACATGTTCGTAAAAAGCTCAAAAACAAGGGAAAGGGCGCTGGAGGGTTTGGAAATTTTGACTCGTGGTAAACGATTTACAATAATATCATGAGCTGGTTTCTGGTTCGGAGAATAGTGGATTATACAAGGAAGCTGTGGCTTGGAATAGTACATTTATTTGCTATTCAACCTGCAATTCCTCGAATAGCGAACGATGCCTTCGGTGAGAACCGATCGGACATCTACATATTAATAATAATCATAGCTCGGCTATAACTAGCAGGCTTGTGAATTTGATTTGATCTTCCTTACGGTCTTAATGGCCTCTTGAACTTTTGGGGACTATGATCCACCCAATGGCCTTGAAACCACGGCAAATCCGCAACCTCAACTAAGGTCGTCCGATCTGCCTCTTCCTTTGCCAACAAGATCCTCAGAACGTCCACACAATCCTGCGATAAGTTCTCGTTGACGGGTAGCTCCTCATTCATAATCCTTATCCTCCTGTCAAACACGTTTGCTAGAGTGTCTGGATTCATCTCGAAGTCATGGTATTCTTTAATTTCACCCAATAGGTCATCCCATTGTGGTGGCTCCCATGGGGAATAGCCATGTAGTAGATCGTATAGGATCACCCCGAACTTCCAAAGATGCTCAATTCGGACATCACGGGTAATATAGAGCTGCTGCCCGTGGAACAATTTAGCCCTCTCCCTGTTGTAAGGATGCGCTAATGTAATGGCTATCTTTGGCCCAACGAAATGTTCCATCGACGGTAGCTGGAGAAAAACGTGAGATGTCCAGTTGTCAAATCCACCAGCGTAAATGGATCCGAAGTCGATCAGCTGAGTCTATTTTCAAGAAAGAATGGATACGCATCAGCACTATAATTTACATATTTATGTTCCGAAACGAGCAAAGATTGTTAGGCTTACATTAAGATTCTCATCCACAAGATAATTCCAGTGGCTCAGATCTTCGTGCGACAGGTTCATATCCATAAGATAGACCATCGCTTCGAGGAGATGGGAAGCAATCTTACATGCCTGAATCTCGTTGATTTTGGTTTTTTTGCGGCCGATCAACAAATAGCCACTATATCCCGGAAACCAGAGTTCTGGGTAGTTTGTTGCCGGCAGCTGGTCACATAAAGGAATTTCGTCGACACTAAAGGGAGACATTACTATCGTTGAATATGCTCCGTGCATATAAATGGAGTCGACCTTGGGGAATCGTTCGCATCCAGAAAGCAGTTGTAATGCCACGGCTTCAGCTGGAATAAATCGGACCTCCCCAGTTATTTCTCGGTATGCACAAGTTGGCGCCCTTTCAAATTTGCTGATATTGAACATGGGCACGAAACTTTCCACTTTAGCTGCATACTGTTTGGGCGGAAACGGTTCATTAGGGCACTTGTCCCGGCCTGCAATGACGAATCCAAAGCCTAGATCCGATGTTCATCAGCCAATTTGTTTCATGCCTCTGTATTGAAAGCTTACAGGAGAATCATCAACTCACTGCCAGATCCAATCTTTCCATATATACCAATCCGTTTTTTCATATTTGGGCAAAGGCGATTTAGATACCACAACCCCTCTTCATTTTTATTAATGCCCCTTCTTACAACAGCATGACCGCTATACATTTGGTACTCATAGGAATCCACCCGGCAATCCGCCGGAGGAGAAAATCCTTCTATTGGACGACTTGTGTTCTCATGATCGCAAAGCGATAGTGTCTTTGGGCCAAGTAGACGACGTCTCATGATCATTTGTTTCATAACCTTTCCTGCTTTTCCTTGCAGGATGCCATCGATCATTCGCCCGATATCGACCCTACACTGCTTTGGGGATTTGGGCCTGATCTCCATTGTGACAAGAGGGGTGGTTCGTTTAGGGTATGGCCGGTTTGATGAATATTGGACGAGAAGACTATTATGTTAATATTGCAGATAGTATATTTTTCTATATTTTTCTCTGGAGGGCTGTGGTATATATATACTGGTCAAAGCCTAGGGATAGGCTTGGAAACTGAGACGGGATCATGGTGCTATATCTTAAATCAACTATCAGGAGGACTGATGCAAAATCAACAATGAACTGAATGAATAGTTGGCAATTCAGATTATAGAAACCAACACAATGTCCTTTGAAACCAGATCAGTGGAATAGCTGGAAGTTCCCGAGCAAGCCTATTGTTTGGAAGCTGAATAGGCAACTCAATAAACAAACAATGCATCCAAACAATAAGCATTATGGTATAGGATGGAAATCAATATTCGCCTGAACGGAGTGTCCCAGGCTAGTTGGCTGGCGTACAATGGTTTTACTGTGTTTTTAGCATGTTATTGCGTATATTTAGACAGACCGTATGTAGGAGCAAGAGACATTGCAATTTCTACCCGGAAAGTACCGTGGAGTAGAGCGTTGATAAGAACCGGATAGGTTAGCTAGTAGAGCTGGTTATCCGAATGCTTGAAAAACATTAAATAAACCCAAGGAATTGTCCATAACAGGTTGACAAAACACCCGACACCAATGCAGGAAAATATATACCCATTTTCCCATTCTATCCCCGAGTCAAGAAACCTCATGTCCGATTACCAGTCTTAAAAATAAAACCCCTGCTGACAGTGTGGTATGAAATTGATAGTACCCACCCACAACACAACGGTTTGAAGCACGAAGCCAACGTGAAGCGAAGAAGAACCGCAGATAAACATTGCCTCTTCATGGTGTTGGCGGCTGAAATCGCAAAGGAACCACCCACATATTCCCAAATTCCACTCCATGGCGCCGGCGAGTGCCATACTTTCTCCATGCTGCCTGGCTGATTCCCACATCTGCGACTGCCATTTGCCAGAGGCCATTTTCCTCTCCCGATATCAAGGCATTAAGTAGACCGGATTTTGGGGCCCCAAGGCAGATGATGTAGTGGGAGAGGATGGCCAACTTAGATCCTTGGGATATGGATGACAAACCTGTGACCGCTGAGATCCCGGAAGGGATATCAACGGATAGGATTTTGACGTTGCTTCGATTAGCCCAAGAGATGATCTCAAATGCCGTGGCCTGATCATCCGTTCGTAAATCCTCAAACGAAACATGCATACCAAATAGGCCCTCTACAACCAGATCAGGCACATAGTTGGCCGATGCAAGTCTCGTAGAGAGCTCTTCCCATCTCATCATTCGGCCACCGGACCGTTGGAAAATCTCGACCTGTCTTTGAAAGCCATCTGCAAACTCGTTCTCACGGTCGCTTCCGAGGATGCAAAGAGTAACTCTATAGCCGCGGTTGCGTAGATGGCGGGCAGCAGCGATTGCTCGGGATCCAGTTCGATGGTTTCCTGCGAACACTATTACCGTTGATGAAGCACGGAGCTCTGTCACGAGGGATATTGAGCCTTCCGCTATTCCTCTGCCAGCATTTTCTGTTATAATGTCATCGGTGAGGCCAAGCTCCGATATTGCTAGTTGTTCAACCTCTAGCATCTGGAGTGGGCTAACGGTAGGGCAAGGTCTTCCTGTTGTTACAATCTGGAGATGCCAGCCTGCTGAGCCTGACGAGCCAGTTATCGATGCAGCGGAATGGGGTGCGGACTTGTGAGGCCGCGGGCTTGCAGTTCGAACAGAGGCTAAATGCCCACGGCCAGATAAATGGCTTGACGAAGGTGTAGACCCAATGGCGACACTATCTTTTCGAGACGGTGGACGCGCCGATGTCCTGGATCGATTCCGACTGGATACTGGTTCCTCGGGGAATTGGCCATCGACTAACCCATCATCATCTGTTTCACCAGCCTCACTATTCCACCGCGCGCTGACGTGGGATGGCGGGTCTAAAACATTTTCGGTGTAGTGTAGATTTTTCCCACCATTAGTTCCCGGCCTTGCCCGGCGATTAAAGCTCGCGAGTCGGTGCTCAGGCAGGGTTGTGTCGTCATTTCGTATTTCATCAAACACTCGTCTCTTGTCAAACTTCGAGAGGTTGCTTTGAAAGTCAAAATCTCCCATTTCCTGAATATCGGTTGCATCCTCGGTAGCCCATCCGCTCTGTTCCTGCCGTGTGTTTCTTGACTTCCGAGAGGTTCTAATTTGGGACTTGGAGGTATGAACTGTCTCAGTATGAACTGGTTCAACGAAAGCAGTTTGTCGCCAACCTTTCCCTTTCGGGCGCTTATTCCCGGCATCGATATGTTCGATTGTATCCGTGGCTTGTGTAGCGGTATCCTTTCCCTTTCCTCCCCTTCGAGTTCGCCTTTTAGGTTGTTTCACTGGCGTTGCTGCAGAGCACAAACTATCGTGAGCCTGAACGCCCGTGTCGGGTTGATCTGTACGAATCGCCGGAAAGGTATTACCACTGTTTATATCCATATCATTAAATGGCGCGCTTAATGTTGCGGCTGCAGCTGCAGCTGCAGCTCCAGGAGCCTCTGAAACACCGCCCTTTTTGTGACCGAGTGTGGAATGAGATGCGTATAAGGAGTTTGACAGTTCGGAGTCGCCAATCATTACTGGGGAAGGCGGGGCAGGATACACTGATGAAGAGTTAACGTCCGTAAGCGCATCTCGGCCCTCATTCTGTTCGGAGGGCCTTTTAAAACTTAAGATGGCGGGGTCAAGAAACGGTTGCGATTGATTTTGCGGCCCCTTGTCTGCAAAGGGTTGAGAAGTCGGAGGTTGATGTTGTGATTGGTGCTGAGGATCGAAATACGGTCTGTTATGAGCGTCACTAGAATTGTTCTCCCCAGTATTTGGCGCCGTAGGAGCTATCACTTCCAAGTCCGCGATACCAGGAGCTTCAATATGATAGAGCGGAAGATGTTGACCAGTCCATAAAAGGGTCACTAAGGAGCAAATGATAGGTGAGCAGGAAAAGAATAAAACGACACAGAATAGGTCTTGCCCAATTTCGTGATACGAACCATTTTGAAGGCTTAACCGGCTCCCTACAACATCAACAACCTCACCCTGCACCTGATAGTTAGGTGGTGATTTTAGTGTGACAAGAACAGCACACCCAACGAACTGAGAAGCCATAGCTACCAGGAAAGTCAGAGGAAACAGCCCCAGAATGGTATTTGCATGTCAACAACAGAAAAATTGAACAAAGAAACACAACTAGGAAATGCTGAGTCCACTGCCAGCTGGAGATGTTGACAGCAAGTTCTACTCTCATTGATTAATCAATTCGACCGCGAAACTCGCGGCTGAGAAAGGTTTGGTCAGGTGATCTCTTCCACCCTTATCGATAAGGAATGTTAGAGTTGCAAGGGGTAGTTACAAAAGAGAGGGAGAGAAAATGAATAGAAAGTGAATAGAAAGTGAATAGAAGTGAGTAGAAGTGAGTAGAAGTGAGTAGAAGTGAGTAGAAGTGAGTAGAAGTGGATGGGGAGTGAATGGAGTGAAGAGTACATTAATAATTAATTAATTTAAGCAACTGAATATCACATTGTTACCTGATAAGATATCAATCACTACTCCTTTTAGAATACATCTAAATATAATGAGCTAACACATCTGGATCCAAGTCATCATCAGAATCTGAAAGGCCATCCATATAAGATTCTTTGGCTTGTGGTTTCTTGACCTCTTTGGTGCGGGTCTCGTTTTGCCTTCCAGTATCGCGATCTTTGTCAATGAGATTGGCGTCTGACAGTTGCAAGTAAAAGTCCTTCACTTTCGGGTGCACCATGACTTTTCTCGGATCGAATCGAGAGACTTGAAGGCCGGATTGTGATGTCGCACGACTAAGAGCGACATATGCCTGTCCCTTTTCAAATACTTTTCCCAGGTCAACTTTCACCCGCTGGAGGGTCTGGCCCTGTGCCTTATGAATTGATAACGCCCAAGCAAGAATAAGCGGCACCTGTTGCCGTTGTGCTTGGATTTCTCCGTTAGGAAGTTCGATTTTCCACGATTCCATCGTACATAAAACGTGCCTCTCGCTTCCATCTGCCAATGTGAAGGACACCATGGGCCATTGCTTGGCGGTATTGATGCCCATACCTATACCACTCACAGCAGCCTTCTTTTTCTTCCCGTTTGCCAGGTCATCATCATTTAGACTGATGCCTTCATGCTTCGCAAACTGAATCTCATCCATAAACGCGAGAACTCGGCCCAACGACCCATTCACAAGAGTCTCGTCGATATTTTTGATAAGCATAACCTGGGCACCCTTTTTAAGTTGTAGAACCATCGGTGCCATACAATTGTTCAACAGAGTCTCTCGTGTTTTCACATCTGTAATTGCTCCTGAATCGATTGCATTGAATGTCACCATGTCTCCTGAAAGACGATTCATTCTGGCCCAGTTTGCGTTATCTACTTCTGTACGAGTTGGGAACCTGTAGGTTATCCTGATTAGCGTTAAATCCATAGGAATCATGCGTCGGTTTTTTTTGAAAGCACAAACACGTACAATTCAGTGGCATCAATCTCATCTTCGATCTCTAAAGGTCGTGACAGCGCTCTGAAGGATTCAATACTGCTGGGGCTCAAGCGTCCAAGGCGCATATCATTCAGCATACCGGCAAATACAGGATCCTTTTGCCTAAACACATGAGTCAAGAGGATAGTATAATGAATAGAGGTATTCCATGTGGCAGCTTCAAAAGCAAACTTCACTGGCTTCCCTTGATCTGGAACGGGAGGAAGTTGGAAGAAATCCCCGGTAGCAACTACTTGAATGCCACCGAAAGGTCTGCCGTTCCCTCTTATTAACCGGGAAATCTCCTCAAGCTTATCAAAAAGCTCTCCATCGACCATTGAAATCTCATCAACAATAAGAACTTTGGCCCGTAACCAGCGGGTTTTAGTCTTCGGATTTCTTTTGATCTGTTTATCATTTGATCAGTAACGCTGGATTTTAAATTGCTCGGATATAAGCTGTATACTGACCTTCTTGACAAGTTCTTGCGCACTCCCTTTTCCAAGGCCTATTCCTGCAAACCTATGAAGGGTTGTTCCTTCAACATTACAGGCAGCTAATCCTGTAGAAGCTGTCACAGCAATAGCTTCCGAATCGCCCTTATACTTCAATCTTAACTGTCTAATAATTTCGCGAAGCAAAATGGATTTTCCAGTTCCGGCAGAGCCTGTGTAAAACACACTTGCCTTATCTTTCACAATCGCATCAATCACTTGATTCTGTTCTTTGCTGAAGAACATGGGAGGAACGCTTGATTTTAGACGCCCCCCTACATTGAAGGGTTTGTCCTCAAGCTGATTTCTCAATTGTTTCTTTCTCTCTTTATGTTCGTCTTTGAGAGCACTGTAGGATTTGTCCCATAGATACTTTTCCTTTTTGCGAACGGGAGTCTGGACAGTTGTGTGGGCTTGTTGTTGTGGCCTAGTTTCTGGGTTGGTTATTGTTGCAGTTGTCGGTTTGGAGAATTGATGTATCTTCGATGCCTCGAAGGAGTTATTCTGGGTGTACTGGAAACTTTTACATGAAGCTACTTTCTTCACTACACCTTCTTCTCTGGGTACGCTGTCCCATGGTATTGTTCGTTTCTTGACTGGTCGAGGGTTTGGCAGAGACATATCATCTAGTGGAGGGGAAGATGACCAGGGAAGGGGCGCACTACTTTGAGGCATGCCACCACCGACAAATGCTTCGTCGCCGCCCCTAAAACAAAGATCACTCGCGTTGGAAAACTGGACGGATCCGTGCAGGTTACTGAGAGAGTTTCGGCCAGTTGTCGGTTTAAAATCGAGGGGTTCTGTGGGAGGGCCGAGTCGTTCCTCGGAAGGTGTAGCGGTGGCTATCGTTGCATTGAGTCTGGAGGGCATTGGACGCAGTGACTTTGGATGCTCTATATGTGCCTTTACCGCCTTTGTAAACATCTCTGGGACTGGGGACTGGGTAAAAGTTGATAATCGTGATGTGGAAGGTAGGACCACGACAGCGAATGCAAGTTTAGAACCCCGAGGAAGATGAAGAGCACGGAGCATAAATGATAGAGATCTAAAGAAACCCCAGACCGGAAGGGGTTATCCAAAAAGCCAGCAACAATTGCAATGATCGATGATCCATCCCAGGTTGGTCCTGTTTAGTTAACTAACTAATATCATCACTAATAATGTGTACCGCGAGAAAGGAAAGGCGCGAGTCGCGTCGGCCACGTGATAATTGATGAGTCAGCTGTGCCCATGCCGTCATTTGTGCTCTCCAGTATCAAAATATCGAAAAGAGTTCCGACACTGATCGTGCCGAGCAGTTAAAAACCGATAGAACTTGTTTATTACGGCCTAGTTCTTATGGGTAGCACTGGTCTTTGACAATGAAGAATGGCACAAGATGCAGCCGTCGGTAAGGAAACCCTGATTGATACTTAATTAATTACTATTCTGACCAAAGAGACGTAGACAAAGAGCTTCCCCTTGCTGGGGTGATCATTTGCTTCACTTCAATTTCCCAAGAGCAACGGGTGAGTCTTCGATGATCCATTTATTACAGTATCTGTTCTAACACACCACATTAGTCCAATCTCGTTTCTATCGCATCCCAAATGGGCGCCATTGATCAAGTCCACCTTACGGCAGAAGTCACACATCTAATCGTGGGCGACATTAACACGCCCAAATACAAATATGTCGCGAAAGAGCGCAACGATGTCGTGGTGCTGCGGGTTGAGTGGGTAGAGGCCGTGCGTTCGTCATGGATACTTGGTGGGGATACAGACATACCAGCTCTTGAAGCAGAATATCGGCTCCCACCCCTTTTCGGATTGTCCGTATGCCTTACTGGGTTTGAAGATTGTAGGTAGCCACACAACTCACCTCCAATGACCACAGCATCACCCACTCTAATTGTGGCTCAATAGTGAGAATTCGAAAGAAGTTGGAGCAGGCCGTTCTGGCCAATGGAGCTGAATTCCGGAGAGACTTGTCGAAATCGGTCAGCCACCTTGTCGCACACACTGCGGAGGGACAAAAATATAAGTTTGCTATGCTCTGGGGGATAAAAATTGTGACTCAAAAATGGCTAGAGGACACAATTCAACGAGGTATGGCCCTCGATGAGTCACTCTACGATCCATTACTGCCTCCAGATCAGATAGGAGTTGGCGCATGGAACCGTTCTATACAAAACCCCGCCGAAAAGAGGGCAAGGCCTCGGGAGCTAGGTGGTCCCCAAAGGGCCCGCAAACTTCGTCGGGTCGCTAGTGTCAAACTTGGTGACCATGCGGAAGGCATCTGGTCCGGCCTTGTTTCTAAGCCCGACGAAATCTCCCAATATGAAGGCAGTCAAAAGTTAACTATCAATCCCCGGCCTGCCTTGTTAGAAGCAAAATCGTTCGCAAGCGAAACCACGCTCCCAGAGCGACGGGAAAGTGCAGCCCCCGAGGTACAGTTTGCGGCTTTTCAGACATCAGGACATGAACAGCAGCCCAAGAGGGGCATCTGGTATAAATGTAGATTCTATATATCAAGCTTCACCGCCAAGAAGGTGAGCGAGGCTTCAATCTAAGGGTTTGGTTTCAATTTGGTCTGATGAATTCTGGTTAGGCCCAGATATTGGAATCGTATCTTCTAGCACACGATGCCACCGTTTCACCGTCACTCGACGACTTGCTCAAATCCAACGATGGTGATAGAACTTTCATGCTAGTTCCGTTCGATCTTCCCCAGCAAAATGTCAACAGCCAGGATGAAGAGGATGAGCTCGAAATTGTGACAGACATGTGGATTGAAAGATGTCTACATGGCCAGACATTCGTTCCTCCAGAGGCCCATATAACGAGCACGCCGTTTCCCAAATTCCCCATTTCAGGTTTGTCATGCTGTGCTAACCCTCTGTGATTCCACAACCTAAACTTTATTTTCTTCATCCTTCGTTTATCTAACTTCTTTCCACAGCGTTTCAAGGAATGAAGATATGCTCGACCGGGTTCTCAGGAATTGACCTCCTACATCTCAGCAAGCTTGTGAAACTATTAGGTGATTACCAAGTTCGGGCGTTCAAACCTAAGATTACTTTACTAACTTGACTAGGTGCAACGTATGATGAGTATTTCACCCCCAAAGCATCTGTGCTGATTTGCCATTCATCCAATCCCAGTTCCGAAAAGTTAAACCACGCTTTTGAATGGCAAATACCTACTGTCCTTTCAGACTGGCTCTGGATATCTGTCCAGACTGCGGAGAAAAAACCCTTTCAACCTTATTTAATTATGGATAAACGTCAGGTTACGTCTAAACTTGCACAGGCTGTCACCACCGGAAAAATTGAAAAACCACCAGACAACCCTCCACCTCACTCACGAGGTTATACCGAACCCAACATATCCAAGAACTACCGTCAAGATAGCCAGAGGAATGGCACGGACCAGGAAATTGAACAGGCTCACGGTGAACCAGCAACTCTTAGAGAAGTATCGGCAAACTCACCTAAGAAATTCCCTGGCTCTCCTACTCCAGCAAAGGCAACCGCCCACCCCGTTCCTCCTTTGACCCTGCCCAGGCAGGACACGATCCATGAGTCTGCTAATGGGGGTTCTATGAAATCACCGCTTGATCTAGCCATAGACGAACTCATAAAAAACAAACGCAATCGTACTCAGTCTTCATCTAACACGGAGAAAAACCCCTCAACTCGAAGAAAAAGACAACTATTCGGTAGAGCACATTCGAATGCTTCTACATTAACGGGAAACGATTTACGGCGAGGAATGTCTCGAGCAAGCTCCATAGACACTCTAAACGAGGACGGTTGCGGAAGTGTGATTGATGGATTTGAAAGCCAATCAACGAAATCGTATACTAATGGAGTCAGTTTCAAGTCTATGCCAACTAAGAGTAACGGGAATCCTAGAAATCATATCGATGAAGGTGGCGAAGGGAGTGAGGTCGAAGCACAACAGTTGTTAGAGCGTCGTATTGCCCTTTTTCAAGGTGCTTCTAGCTATGGAGACTTTGCCCAAAATAGAGCCATTGAAGAGGAACCCCTCACGTCTACCCAGCTTGGATACGATGACCCCGATGCTATAGCAATGCGTGAAATGATAACCAAGCAAGATCCTAACGATAAAGGTCAACCACAGGGTGGACCAATTGCCCGGGCAGGTAGTAAGCTGGTTATTGGCAGCATTAACGACGATAATAATGGATGGAGCAACCGGAGGAGAACCCGATCTCATAGAATGCGTGGCGGGATACCCGATTCCACGTAACCCGGCGTTATGGTTTCATGATGATGGATGCAATGCTAGACTGTTTCATATACAATATACGCCGTTTATAGTCTGTTTGGGGCGTTGGGGTTCTACGAACGGTGTTATGATATATGATATGTATTGAAATGCTAGATACCACCCACAATTAATGCAGTATTTTTTTTACGAAAATTTTACAAAGCAAGGTTAGAGGAGTCACTATTTTCTCCCAGTACTAATTGAGATCTGGTGTGTTGAGAGCCAGATCGAACTGACATATAGAAGACTGTAAGGCTTGATAGAGGTGGTTATCAAATCCCTTCTATTACCAAGTCGAAAATGTATTTCTGCCTCAATATCACATCAGCTAAATAGTTACAACTTCGTACCGCAATTCTGAAAGGGAGAGACAAGAGCAGGAAAGGACATTATACTCATGAAAAAAAACCCCCAAAAAATAAATAAATAAATGGAGAATAGCTGACAATAATAACAGCATAACTGTGACAAAAAAAACGGGGGAGAGATTGGGAGCGAAGATGTGAATATGGAAAGTCAATACGCTTCACAGGAAGTAAAAATAGTATGGTGGGCTTAACGAAGGATAGTGCTGGATTTAACGATCCTCGAACCCTTGGATGCAGCCTCTCCAGCGAGTTTCTGGGCCTCCATTTCGATTTTGGCGATGCCATTCCAATCTGGCTGTAGGTCGATAAAGCCACCATCAGCAAGTTCGTATACGGCAGCCATTGCCCAAGTTCGACCACTGAAGGTGGTATTACGGGACACCTTGGTCTGGGCGAGACAAAATTCTACAGCGTCCATCCAGTCATCAGTAACGTCGTCAAGGACGCCGACTTTTAGGGCCACCAGCAGATCTTCTGATTCCGATATCTCCATAGCAGGGTCCATAACGTATCTCCAGGTCTCCTTGTCGTCTTTCTGGTGAGTACCGATGCCCTGTGTATCACTCCGTGCGACAAAGATACTCCATCGGTATTTAGATTCAATTGGAGTGGTCCGTAATATGACGTATATCCCTTTCGCTTCCACCCGAACGCCTGTATCTATCGGTTCCTCCTCGTCTTCTTCGTCTTCTTCGTCCAAACCGGAATCCACTTCCTCGGAGGGCTCACCCGCAGATACCCGCTCCAGCTCGTGAACTACCGTATCCTCCGGTTTGATTTGTTCCAGCATTTGCGCAGCCATCAGGCTATAAAAGACCCTCAATGCGACAGACGGAAGCGAGGGGGGAATGGGGTTGGGGAGAACGAGAGGAGGTTTTGCAGGCGTCGAAGAGTTGATAGTTTAGGAGGAGGAGCTATCTAAATATACAAGCGCTGGAAGAGCCACGGAAGAAAGCAGTTTAGTATTCAAAAAGGACCCAACATGGCAAGATGGGTGGCTCGAAAGGATCGTGAGAGAAGGAAGAGAGAGGGGAAGAGAGAAAAAGAAACCAATCGATTTACCCCTCAGATGTCAGATGTGACCAGGGATCAAGGCCTCAAGGATGCGGGCTGACGGCGCTATCTCGAGGAGAACTCACCATCCGATCAATGCTTGGAGGCTGAGTCGAATCGTGTTGGCAAGAGTTCCAGACGAGACTGTGGCATGCTCTTTTGCGATAAACCGTTAACATGCCATTGCGGTTGCGAAGGCTGGCTCTCTGGCACAAGGCTGCTCGTTAGTTAGCTCACCACTTTGTTAGGGGGGAGGAGATGGGCGAAAGTGTATTATTAAGGTGCCCTCCAGCGGGGGTTTGCCGGGTGTCTAGTTAAGGGCTTTAGCTAAGAGTCCCCCCGGCCTCCTGGAAGGGGACCTGGGGAAGGGGGGCCTGGTGGCAAGGAGAAGGCCCTTGCTAGCGGGACTCAGCCAGGGGCCGGGGGGAATAGTGTACAAGCTAATTCTCGGTTTGATACACATGATGGATAGTTAACGATGGATAGGTAAATTTAACTAGATCGCATGATCAGACCCGTTATTGGCGGAATCCTCATCCGGTTGGGCTTAAGAGTTCCTGTTTCGAATGATGACAGCCAATAAAATGTTAACAGGACTCGGAGAGAACCAGTAGATTGTTGTTTGACCAAACTGAACTTAATGTGGTTGTTTATTGCTCGCAGAGGCAAAGAAATCGGTCAGCTCAAGATTGAATGGAGTGACAACTTGCCGGGGGAAGAAGTATTCAGTTCAAGAGATAAATATTTAAATAACTGCATCAGGATTAGTTAAATATCACGTTTAACATTTTAAAAAGGAGTATTTATGATTAACTATTTGTTTTATTTTTGGGCCATCAGTTCTATTTATATCTGCCAACCGCCCCAGATCAGCGTGCTGTTCAACTCAACCCTCAACCAACTCTCGTCCCGCTGCCCGCACGAATAGATTAAAATCCCCAGAAGACAGACGTATTGTCAGACGAACCCATCCCTTCTCGTTGCCCCTCCCACACCAAATAAATACACTCAGTAAGTTCAATCCCCCCTCCACCCTGCTTTTTGAGCTCTTAGCAAGCCTCCATCGAAGCGCCCTGCCACTTGGTTGCCCCGGGTTTGCCTCACGTTCACCAAGCAATGCACCTACTTGCATATACATCCTATATCCATATAACATATCTACTGAATGCCTAACCTTGCTGTTATTATGAACCCTATGTAATAATAGCATCGTCAAGCAGTTCTAATGATCCCTTTCATGTTTTATTTAGTCCCACCTTTCTCGCCATCTCGTCATATCGGTGTTGCGCCTCTGTCGTATCACTCCAGAACCCGGAACAAGTCAAGCTGGCAGGAAGTAAGCGGCGGTCATACTCATACCAGGGCGGGCTGCTGAACAGAATGTTCGGTGGCTCTACGAGCCCTGCCAAAGACAAAGTAGATTCATTTTCCTTTTCTTCTGGTTCCACTTCCACCAGCGCCAGCCTGACTACATCAACATCAACATCCGCGTCAAAAGCAACACCAACAGCAACTACCACTACTGCAATCGCCGCTCCCACTACTGCTTCCAGATCAAGCATCATTAACAGCATTACCAGCTCTAGCCGCGCCAGCCGCCATTCTTCCTTGAAGGATTCTTCGAAACGCGCGGGTGACAAAGCCCAACAGTTTACTGATAAGAAACGGAGAAGTAGTTCGGTAAATAAGGCCGCTGCTCTGTTTTCCAGTGCGAGAAATTCCTTACATTTCTCCAGTAGCAAGGACACATCAAAGCCCCCCCAGACTTCCCAGTCTCCTTTGCAGATCTTGGGAAAAATGGATCCAGCATTAATCGTGCCACAAGGGTCATTGAACAATTCGGCTGGCGAATCTCTACCTACCCCGCGATCCTCTTTTCGCGTCGGCGTGACTGAAGATAAGAATAAAAAATGTCGAAGAACTATGGAAGATACACATGCGTATCTCTATAATTTCATCGGGGACCCAATCGTTCCACCTTCCCAACAGCCTGCTTCGACCCCAAATGACTCGGCATCCAACCCAGCTGACTCAAGAGATGCGATGGAAACAGATAATGGCTATTTCGCTATATTCGATGGCCATGCTGGTTCGTTTGCCGCTGAATGGTGTGGGAAAAAATTGCACCTCCTTCTTGAAGAAGCGGTGCGGAATAACCCAAATACCTCCATTCCTACGCTCTTAGACCAGACCTTCACCTCAGTAGACCAGCAACTAGAGCAGCTTCCCTTGAAAAATAGCGGGTGTACCGCTGTTACCGCCGTGCTTAGATGGGAGGATCGGCCTCATGGCCCATTAAATTCAGCGCCGGATACGTCAGGTAGAAAGGCAACAGAGGATTCTGGCGAGCAGGAAAGCTCGGAAACCTCACTGCCAGTGGTTTCACCTACTCCCGAGGAAATAACCTCTCGCTTTCGAGTCTTGTACACCGCTAACGTTGGTGATGCGAGAATCATTCTCTGCCGTAACGGCAAAGCTCTACGATTGTCTTATGATCATAAAGGTAGCGACGAAAATGAGGGAGTGCGAATTACCAACGCCGGCGGCTTGATTTTGAACAATCGAGTTAACGGCGTGCTGGCAGTTACCCGTGCCCTGGGGGATGCCTACATGAAAGAGCTAGTGACCGGCCATCCGTTCACAACTGAAACCGTCATACAACCAGAGACCGATGAGTTTCTAATATTAGCATGTGATGGGGTATGACCATTCTATCCTCCTTTTGTTACATCCGTCGTTTTATCTTTATCCTTTTTTCTTTCATATCATATTAGGACTAACTTTAGTATTGTTTAGCTTTGGGACGTCTGTTCAGACCAAGAAGCAGTAGATTTAGTCCGCAATACTGAGGATCCCCAAGCCGCATCCAAAATACTGGTTGATTATGCTCTTTCACGATTCAGCACGGACAACCTCTCCTGCATGATCGTTCGATTTGACACGAAAGCCATTACAGAGGAAGTGAATCGAAGCACATCCTCTCGTAAAAAATCCACCAGCGCATCAACTCCAGCATCTACCAAGAACACCATAACCGAATCGGATAAGATCGTAGAATCTGCCAAGAAGACCGCCGAAGACTCGGGAGATTCAAACAAGTCTACGAATACGCCAGAATCTGCCCAGAAAGCCGACTCTTCTGAGTCGGCGAACATGGGCCTAACAGCTCCAAAGATATCTCTACCAGAAACAGACACATCGAGCTCCGGCCACAAAGCCATCTGATGAATAGTACATAATGACGACATACATGAATTTGCGGGAAACGAACGAGATGCCTTTCAAAATGAATTATTATCTCTCATTTGATTTGTGGATATAGATTTTGAATGATTTTTCTAATTTTTTTTCCTTGACCTGTCTAACTCCCCTGCATGGAGGGACATCTTGACAATGGAGTTGATTGGATATCTTTCAGGTTTCCCCTATCGTTTCATGATCCGTTACTACTCTTTCTTATTTGTTTCTTGCTTGCTTTATTCTCTGAACCGTTGCGTCATCTTTATCTTTCGCTCTATTCTCCTCCCCACCACTCACTCTCCTAGTCCCTGATTCTTTCCTCACAACAGGATAGAATTTCAAGGTCGGATGAAAAAACGGTGTTTATGATCTTAATGTGGATCCGTAACTTTGTTCTTTGCCTCTATTGTTTTACTTTGATCCTAACGCCATGTGTACTCATGACCATTGATGTGTTTAAATCTTATAGTTCGTCATACTATCTATTGTTCGTGGAGATGTTTCCGGGTGGAACAATGGGACGGTCCCAGCCTCTATAACAGTCGCTTGTGCAAGTACTATATTTTAGGAGCGGGTCTGCCGATGGCAGGTATGGACATGAGATTTGGCTGCAGGAAACTCCCTACGGAATGACAAGTCTTCGAAGAGCTCCCTATCAGGCCAAATAGCCCCAAATAGCCACATACCAGCCAGCAAAAAATTAAAACTTAGGTGGGTCGCTATTTAGTCAAGATATTAATCGCTTGCAATGCTTTCGGTACGGCTTGTTGTCGATACGTGTATGCTATCTCTATCAATTTCCACACCCATAACCCGCCCAAAAAAACGCCTTTGCTAAATATCATATAATTCACGTATATTCGATACAGTCAATCATCGTCGTAGACCGTCTAACCTCGCTTGTAGGTCGTCGTCGCCTGGATTACCGGCGCCACCTACCGCCTGAGCGACTCGGCCTTCCTTTACAGTCGCGCCTTGTAATCCAGTCGGTGTCTCCCCGAGCTGAGCCCGAATGTTAGCATGTATATTACAAAAAGGTACATCCAGGGGGTTCAGAGAAGGCTTTACCGCTTGCCCTAGATCCACCCCGATTTCATCCAAGACCTCCTTAACAATCTCCTCGCCTTCTTCTTCATCTTCTAGCCCCGTGGCTTCGTCTATAGCATCATCCATCATCTCCTGGCGCTGGTCCATTATTTCGTTTTCTCGTTCAAATTCCATGGCTATCCGTTGCAGCGCGGGTAGGTTCATTTGTCGGTTCATGCTCCCCAGGAGCATTGTAGCACCTTTCATAGATTGCATCATTTGTTCGTTGCTCCTTACAGTCTTTTATCAATTGTATTCGTTAATCCTCTTAGTCGTAAATCTACGAGAATGGATGGCAAGGTGAATTACCTGAATTCTAAGCGAGATTGCCTGTAGTTGTGTTCGCATGGAATAGAACTTTTGAATATATCTGTCGAGCACATATAGGGGTTAGAAGGATAAAAAACGCCATTGTATAACAGGAGGAATGTAGGTGTCTGTGTCATTACCTCCTCGTTCTCACCAAGTCCTTTGCTTGGATTTTACAGGCTCCAATCTGTCCATTCTTTGCACTCTTTTTGATATCCTGGATTAGCTTCTTTTCCTGGTTCTCCAGCTTGACACGCTCCCTTTCTAGTTCTCGCTGTGTTCTCTCTAGAGCCCGTTGGTGTTTGCGCAACCTTTCGGCAGGGGTCATGCGCTTCCCAAAGGCCCATTCAATGATCTAACAGCTTGGTCAGCATGTAGAAAACGAACAAATGACTTGGTTTAACAAACATACATTCATGACTATATGTAGAAGTAATTACAATGGTATAAACCTTGCAAATGGAGTTCAAAGGAGTTCAAACCAGTGTGGTTAACTTGTTTGTAGAGGTTGTTTGTTGCCTGTTTTAGGTGACGTTGAGAGCGGCGTGCCAAGCCATCCCGACTCTAGGCCCATTGCGGCAAGGTCAAAACCTGAATCCAGCCTTCAATGTTGAAATATTTGTTCGGCTTTGGCCTGACCGGGAGCAGAACATCCGCCTGCGCTAAACACGACCCTCACTGCAACTCATATAGATCATGTCTACCTGGGTTCATCTTCACATTACTGCCTAGATTTTCGTTTTGCAACTATGAGCCAAGAGTATCTTGCGCGGGAACTCAACTCGTCTGCCGGCGAAGGATCTTCCCGCAATCACGCCCGCCGCCCATCCGATGAATTGCAGTCTCCCAGTCGAGTCCCTGGCTATATGTTCGTTGGCTCGGGCTCAACATCACTGAATGCAACCTCGTTGATCACGTCGCTTCACCAGGACTCGGGCTATGGCGGGAGCGTAATGGATGGGCATTCAGATCCTGACGCCTGGCATGCTGGCTTGTTGGAAGACCGTCCGACCCCTTCTCACACCCCTCTTGCGCCAGGGGAAATAAATCATGCAGGTTTGTGACTTCAGCCCTGTGATATACCAGAGTGAAAATTCGTTTAACCAAGTAACCGATTCTAGCTCACCATGAAAGACAAGTCATCGCAAACCACGTCCATCAGCTATTATAGTATATCGCCTCCTCCCCCCTTTTATATTTGATCCCTCCCTGCGATCCTTACTAACCTCCTTCCTTTCCATAGCAACTCCAATCGTACTAAACTTGGCCGATCTATTACGAAAACTATCGAACTCTTAAAAGATCTTCAACAGATCAACCGCGAATGGCCTGCACACTATCCGACTGTCCAAAATAATGAGAGCCCACCATCTAACCGACCGGTCTTCTCGCAAACTCGTTCGTATGAGCCAGATATTATCGGGTCTTCTCCGGCGTCTCCCATTAGGCCAGAATCGATCCGTCGTGCCGCAACTTTTATTGGCCCGGATGCAGAGTCTGGTGGGGCGGTAGAGAATCGGCCAGTATCAGGAGAACCGAGATTGGTCACACCACAGATAGCACGGGAATTTTCTATTCTTAAGCTTGATTTGAAACTCGGGGCCCTATCCCCCGCCGAACTGGTCCACTCACTAGAGAAAAATTCCATCGCATCTTTGCTTGATGGGAAAATCAGCCAGAGCATCAAACATCTATTGTCGCTACGGGACCGGATAGAAGACACGTCCAGTAAAGTTTTGATCACCGGTGATTTGAATGCGGGAAAATCGACGTTTTGCAATGCCTTACTACGAAGGAAAATCTTACCCGAGGACCAACAACCATGTACCAGCATCTTCTGCGAAGTTGTTGACGCTAGGGAGAACGCTGGGGTAGAAGAAGTCCATGCCATACTTAAGGACAGGCCTTATAACCGTAACGACGAGAGTTCATATGATGTCTACTCGTTGGCTGATTTAGAAACAATAGTTGGAGACAACACCAAGTATATGCAGTGCAAGGTCTATGTGAAGGATGTTCGAACTATTGACGAATCTCTTCTCAACAATGGAGTTGTCGATATTGCGCTTATAGATGCTCCGGGTCTAAATTCGGACTCTGTGAAAACTACAGCCGTTTTTGCTCGACAAGAAGAGATTGATGTCGTGGTTTTTGTCGTCAATGCTGCAAATCATTTCACTCTATCGGCCAGGGATTTCATCATGAACGCTGCTCACGAAAAAGCTTACATATTCATCGTTGTCAACGGATTCGATAACATTCGCGATACTGCTAAGTGTCAAAAAATGATCCTAGATCAGGTTGCTAGCCTGAGTCCGCGTACCCATAAGGAAGCCGCTGAATTGGTACATTTTGTTTCAAGTAACGTTATCCCCACTGCTCGGGGTGGTGGTGGTGGCGGTGATGGTGATAACGACGGCGATGGCGACGAGAACCCACAGGATTCTAAAGGCAAAGGAAAAGAGAAGGAGAAAATCCAGGACTTTGAAAATTTGGAGGGAGCACTACGGCGTTTCGTTCTCGAAAAGCGGTCTCGATCTAAACTGGCCCCAGCAAGAACGTACCTCCTTAATATACTGTCTGACCTACATGCTCTTGCTACCGTTAACCGTGATGTCGCATTGACCGAACTCGACCGTGTATCACAAGAACTTGATGAGATTATTCCAGCATACGAGAAGCGCAAGAACCAACGAACAGAGGTTTCCGACCAGTTGGACGGCTCTATGGAAGACCGGTGCAATGATGTATATACTTATACGCGTTCCTCTCTTTCCAGAACAATAGCCACCGTCGGGCAAACCGATCTCGGTGTGCAATATCCTGGCATCCTTTCAGTGTTCCAGTACGCTGAAGATGTCAAATTGGCGATGCTTGATCAAATTTCAACATGTGTGAACCAGTGTGAAGCATATGCTCGAAAGTCATCTGTTGAAGGCGTCAATATGATCCAACGTATTGGCTTGCTTCATGTCGGCGAAAGTAGATTCCCAAATCTAAACTTCCGTTCTGATATTATGTTTAGACAACAACGGCACGAATTGGCGCGACAGATACATACAGACCTTGACATCTGGGATTTTATTGATATTCCTGGTCTGTGGGAACGGCAAGAAAAGGTCGCCGGCACTGGGATGGCCATGACAGTTGTCGGGGTTGTCGGAGGAAGGGCTTTGGGTGGCATTGGTTGGCTGGATGGTGTGCTGAACACTATTAAAATGCTGGGTCCAAATAACGTACGACGCATGCTGTTACCCAGTATTTTTGGAGCGAGTAAGTCAACACATCTAATCCCTTGAATTTTCTTTCCTTTTCCTCTCCGATTAATGACTGACACTCTGTTTTTTTTTAGCGATATTGGTCGGAGCCTATATATTTTCCCAAATCCCGAATTCCCTCCCATCTAGTCTGTCCCGGAAACTCGCGAGAACACTTGCAGATATGGATTATATTCACTCGAATGCTACTCGAATATCAGCGGAGGTCGGGCGTGTTCTCCGAGTGCCGTCATCAAGACTCCAATCAGCACTACAGGTAGCTACTGAAGAGCTTGCTAAACGGAAAGACGAAGTTTCCAAGATACAGCACGAGAGCGAAATTGCCCGCAAATACTTCTCCAACTTGTTCCGTGAAAGCGACGAGAATAGGCTATCAGTGGACCAAATCGACCTTGATGCCTCGGCACCCTTGGTAGAGTAAAACAACTTGTTTTCTCGTCCTTGATCACAGTCATTCTATTCTTATACACATTAATTTCAAGACTTATACCCTGTGGAGTACGGTACATCTCCTCTAACCCAAGCCCTGCAGTTATCATGTCGACTGGCTCTATTGTACTGTCAATTTTAAATCCTCGTTTCCTTTGTAACTCCATACCCCGATTCACACCCGATTCACATGCTCATGATTTTATGATTTGTCTTAAAGCCTTACTTCTTGCTATAATACACAATAATTGCTGGCGTATCAGACAGGGAACGAAGCGATCACATATTTATAGTTATCTTGTTCCCTAATCCCTCGTTAAACCCCCTTTCATCCTAACTCCAACTCCCCACCTTTTTCTTTTTCACCTCCCTTGGTTTCAGTATCGTTGAAACCCTCTGTACTTTATTTTTATGGCTGTACTCCATACTCCTCCTGGTCTTGTACTCTTATGAGTGTTTCCACTTAGATTGAAACGCAATAGAGCCACTCAAAGAAACATCATTCCATCCTACAATATATATTAAAATAAATGACTTTAGAAACATTTTCACCAGCGATACATATAATATTGTACATCAAAAACCTAACTCGGAAAAATATATGAGGCGGAGGTGAATGTAAGCGGATTAAAGACTTCATGACGATATAACCTCATTACCAAAACTTCAGACCACCCAGACCTTTCTTCTTAGCTGGAGTAGGAAGGGCTTGCTGTGGGGAGTCTGCATCTTGTGAAGTAGATGTAGAGGGCAATTCCTGTGTTGCTGGTACAACAAGGGATTTCTCGAGCCCTTTGATAGTAGCACCGATGATATGTTCATTAGTCTGAGCAAGTTCCCCGTGTTTAACACTATCAGGCCAGGACTTAGCATATTGGGCATCTTGCAAGTCAATCCAGAGGAGATTAATCTGCCCGTCCTGAACGTTGTAATCCCTATTTTCGCCCTCGATGTCTATCTTGACCCCAGTAGTTTCCGAAGACATATCCCGTTCCAACTCAGCAATACGCTCACGGACAACTTGCTCGTGCTTCTCCTGTTGTCTCTGGGCCCGGATCACACGTCGTCTAGCCTTATTGCTCAGCTTCCCCGGGGACTGGACTCCATCGGTCTCATTTTCCTTTTGCTTTGCCTCGTGTTGTTCGATCAAACTCAACACAGCTGCGACGTCCGCAACACTAGTCGCTTTCTGGTCCATGAGTACTCTCGCACGGTCCTTTTTCATCATAACATGACCCTTTCGATGCGAGTGTTTCTCGTCCCATTCTTTTGCCTCTAGCAGATCTCGGGGTCGCTTGCGTGCTAGCGATTCCTCGGAATGTGTGATCATTTCTGCTGGCGGTTCTAATTGTCGCCGCATGGAAAATTCCCGTAGCAGCTTGTAAGCCTGAAGGCCGAGAGATGGCGTAGGGAAGTGAATTGAGAAGTACGGGGTCCACATGTCTTTCCGGAGACTGGCAGGGATGGTTTTTTTGCCATGATATTTGAGTTGGGAGAGGACATTGTTGTACTGCAGGATTTTTTAACCGGTGTTAGTGATCACAAATCTATGAGCTGGTTGATGTATAATAATCCAAACAAGGGATAAAAATCAATGGAAACGTATATAGATAGATATAAATCCTCACATTTAGGGAGCGGGAGAATGAATAAACAACTTGGTTCGTTCGGAAATTATTGTAGACGAATATATTCTTGCCATGGGTGAGTTTCTGTAGCGCCTTCACCAATCGATTTGACTCCCGCGCCCTGTACTCTATAGCCGCTTTCGAATTAGGGAATCGAAGCTTTCCTTGAATGTCTTTCCCTTTTATTGATGGGAATCGTACTTTTCCCGAAGTGACAACTGTCGTAGGATCGAGCAGCTTCAATACCTTCGGCGCCTTCGTGGCCGCGGCGGAGGCCATTGTTCGCGGTCTAACAGTGAAAAGAGAGCGAGAATGGAAGTTAATTGCCTTTCCGTGGTGGTATGCAAGACATTATCTTCCGAAGGACAGGTTGGACTGGAGCGGTAGGTCGTTGTCGAGGTTGTTGTCGAGGAGGTTTAAAGCTTCAAAATTTCTTTTCTTGGGGTTCCCACACTTTGCCTGGCCCCGTCACCACCAACCAGCACAATAACTAACTAACGGGCCAGCAAACATGCGCTTCGCTCTCCATTCCCAATTGAATTAACAGCGTATCCCAGTTTCTGACCGCTTGCGACCTACTGACACCTCTTATGATGAAGACGAGCCGAGGATTATGCGCCCAACACTGTCCATTACATGTCGAGGATGTCGACCTTTGCCGATGAGCTCCCATCCAACAGTGACTTCTCGGGAAGTAGTCAAAAGACGCCCTGGCTTCTTGCATCGGTATGAACGGTCTTCAAAACCTTCCTATATATGTCTGTCCTTTTACTGATATCGTCTATCTCGAGCTCCGTAGAATCGGAAGCTTCGACACCTACAAGGTATCTCCATACGCAACCTAGTTGCTAACGCCCTTCCTGCAACGACAGGCCGGAGGCAGACAATAGATGACGAGAATGTCCCATTTACGCTACAAACACCGGCGAAAGCTTTAGCACTACGCGAAAATCGAATTATCCATCATTCCCGCTCGGCAACCGACCTTGGTCGACCTTCAAGCTCTGCAGGTTTGGCCAACACCATTAGTAATGACAATGGGATAGAGCTACCCAGAAAGGATAAATTTAAGCCTCGGAGGAGAAGTACTTTACCTTGGGTGGACGTTAGTCCAGATGTGCGGCAGAAGCGATTAGAAGACATTGCGGAGAGTCGCATGGCGGACAGTTGGTTTTCACTTCACTGCCAGAATGTTGCCGAACCCATCTATGTGAGCGAGGTTGTGGAAAAGGCTATCAACCCTAGCTTTAACTACTTTGATATGAATATATCCAGCCCAGTGGTATCACGTTTAGATCAAGCTGTGGTGAAATTATGGGTCAGAGCAATTTCGATGCCAGCTTCTATACTCCTCCTGGAGCTATCCGTGGATTTCAAATCATTACAGTATTTGGGGGAGAACTTGGAAAACTATCACCATACTCTACCACCAAACTGTGTTATCTTCCATTTTACAGACGGATTATATACGAACCCTATGGATCTACCAACGCCCGTCGAACGTCCGTTGTCCTACCGTTCTTATACTGGCGAATCGTCCAAGGATGACTTTCAACCAACATCCTCCTATGATAACCTGATGAGGCTAGCGGATCTAGATGACTGTGTAATTGATGCTACCGTTACCAGGGACAGGCTAGAACGTCAAACTAACTCGATTCTTGAGAGACATGGAAGCCATCTTGGAATAATTAACCAGGTCTCATTGGCCCAGGAGAAATTGCTGGCAGTTAAACGCGCTGTCGCCGCGGAAAGAACCCGCTTACGGCAAGCTATATCGCGGAAAGAGAATGTAATAAAGAGCTTAGAGGCGCGACGAGACGCGATGGTTAAAGGACGCCGTCATCAGGAGGAAATTCAGAGTTATCTCTTAGAAGCACAGCGAGGAAAAGCAAACAGCGATCTTCTGTTAAAACAATGTACGGAAGAATCGATGGGCCAAATTCGTCGGATTTGCGAGGAGGTGCAATCAGTATATCCCATTGAGCCGGTCCCTGAAATACCACTAGGGTTCACTATTCGAGATTTGTCACTTCCGAATTCCTCCTTTGACGACATGGATAAGGAATCCGTAGCAGGGGCGCTGGGTTATACTGCACACGTGGTACACCTACTATCCTGCTATCTTTCCGTGACACTTCCGTATCCTGTCAAGCCGTACCTCTCGAATTCCTCCATCCAAGATCCAGTATCTGCCGGTCTCGCGCAGCGGGTATTTCCCTTATACCCGGTCAACACCCACTACCAGTTCGAATACGGTGTTTTTCTTCTGAACAAAAACATAGAATACCTGATGAACCGATTGGGCTTGAGAATTCTTGACATTCGCCAAACACTTCCTAACCTGAAATATCTGCTCTACATGCTAACTGCTGGTAGTGGTGAGTTGCCAGCCCGAAAAGTAGGTGGTATTCGTGGGCTACTGGTTGGAAGAGTGACACCCAGTTTATCACGACAAGAAAGTCGAGACAGTCTGGCCAGCACTCTTCCGCCCTCTACTGCCACCTCTCCCACATTAACATCAAAAACCTTCATGGGCCAAAAGTTCTCTTCTCTTCATGACGGCAGCAACCATTCTTCCCTTCCTATGCATCTTCATCGTCGCCTTTCACCATCCCATGTCTCTACTATTTCCAAGCCTACCATCGGCCTTATGCCGAGAAGTCCTGGCGCTGGAAGTGACCGGGTTGCGTTATCCATGACGGTTGCTTCGCCAATTATCGTGAACAATGAGAGGAATAACAACATCTCGGGATAACAGTAGCAACGCTCCCGTGCTTACTTCTGCTACCATCGACTCTGATCATCACCAACAATACCACTCTCACCCCCGACTACAACCACAAGTCCGACCAGAAGAACAACTACAAGCAATACGACATTAAATTTTTACCCTTTTTCTTCATTTCTCTTCTTTTCATTCTCTTTCTAATACAACTTTTTAACTATAATCTACATGGTGGAAGAACGGATAGATACATAGGGAACATCGGTGTGAGTACATAAATAACCTCAAGAACCCTTGCAGTTACAAGCCAAGGTGGGATCCAAGGGTTTGTCAACCTAGGGGCTTATCCTCTCTTCATTTTTCATTGTCAGGGACAAGGACAGGCAAGCCAGGCATCAATGGAGAAGCCAGTCTAAAACGCAAAATATTTTATTTAATCCGAAAGCGTTGGTTAACTTACTTCATTTTATGTATGTATGGGCAAGCTATTTTCCTCCTGAGACAAATATATTTTTTCTATTATGATATTTTTTCCGTCTTATACACACATGACTTCTATTATCGGGCTTCCAGGGTGCTTCCATCTCGGCCTTCTGATTTGCGGAAGCCAGGGGGGCGGGCATTCGAAAATCTTTCGAGAAGAATTCGGATCTCCGCCAGTTAGGTGTAGAGTCAGTCCTCCGCCGATCGGGAACAGGCGACACTGCCCTGCTATATCATGTATTGTCTAGTACTGGTATGGCGTGTAAACGGATACATTCCGATGCAGAATAGGCTTGTTTCTAGGTATAGTTTTAGATACGGATACAAATCACCAGCATGGATATTATAGTATTCTGTTATGCTCATGGAAAGTCGATGAACATAAAAAGATACCTGGGTAGTAATCAACAAGAGCCCCGAACTTTAGCTCCCTTTTTTCCGTTCGATATTTTTTTGAGACATGAAAACTGTACTCCGTACGGAGTATTGATTGGGTTTCAGTGATGGTGATCGATACAATGCCTGTGACCTCTTGCATCAGGCCGGGTGAATCTCACTAAATTTATGAACTCCCAACAGCCAGGTCATCCATTCCTCTGCTACTGCAGGCTTACATGGGTAAGATTCTCATGGACTTGACCAAACAGCCTGACATGGTTTTTCAGGCACCAGATTTAGTAGGATATTACGGGCAGCCTCTCTCCAAGCTTATTTGAGTATTAATATTTGAGTACTTAAATTCTTTAAGTCTATGTCCAAAAGAAGAAAATATCCATAAACCAGAACATCAGTCACGTCATCACCCATTCCCGCAGATGTGGCAAGATTGGATTCGCAAGTTATTCTGGGTGATGAGTTTGTGGGTAAAAAGTTTCAGCGGAATGGTGAAGTTGTAACCCATGTAGATGGAGGTCCCAAAAGAGACACTTTGACAAGGGACCACCCAGTGAAGGCCAAAGGATCAGGGGTGGAAACATGGGGAGGGTGGGTTCTATTTGGCAACCCTATCGGTTTAGTCTCTTGATCCCACCAGGAAGAATCGTGGTTGGAAATGTTAAGACTTGAGGGACGGAGGATCTGGTGAGATTACTGCTTGAAAAGGAAGGATGATATTGGGATGGTGCCACCGATTGGTCCACATAGCCGTGCATCTATTGGTGAGTTGAGTGCATTATCCGACTCCGCATGCCGTCTGTACATACGTAGATACTCCGCACTTGCTGTGACCAAACAGGTTGTAAATGTTCTCGAAGCGGAGACTTGATTTCCCTCCAACCCATTAACGTCAGTCCCATCAGAAAGATGGAGTAAAAGAGAGATATAATTCGTGTTTCCGCCAAGAGCGGGTGGTATCCCATTAATAAAACTTGCAACTAACTATACGTAGTACGACCAGGAGAACTTGCCGGTCTGTAGGGCGTATAAACATAGATGTAAGCCGCAGGATAGAAGATGCAAAAAAAAAGAATAAAAAAAAATAAAAAAAAAAGGCAGGCCTGTCATGCAGGACTGTGATGATAAAGATAGTAAAAACATCTTCATGTAAGACATGGCCATCAGAGCGTCGGAGGATAATCTTCCACCCATCGAGTTTTGCTTGATTCCCCGAGTGGACCACAGGGGAGAAAAATGCCCTTGGCGCCGCTGTTGATGTACATCATGATCGTATGCAGTTTAGTCGGCCCATGGATCAGAGGTTAGTGCCTGATGAGCAGCCAGTCAACGGTCGAGGATGATACTGAGTTCCATGGCGGCGGTGGAGAGGAGGGAAAGCCAAAGCAGACCTTTTCCAACCTTGATTTCTTCTTTTTGGCTTCCAGAAGATGGAGATTCTCGCGTACGGTTCGTCTAAACTTGTCCTTTTGGTGCAAAGTCCCCTGTTGCCATTATGCAATATTAATAAGAAAGGATTCAAGTGGGAAAGGAAAAAGCAAAAAGCGCCAACTAGGAGGAGAGAGGAAGGTGAGGATTACACCAAGAATCAAGAATGTGAGAGAGAAGAAGTGTGCAATATGGATATTTAGTTAACTATTGATGGGTTGGTGGATGGGGATTACTTGACTGTTCCGTTTGTTAAAATATAATCTTGGAGATGGGATGGGATGCTTGATATCAGAGGAGGGAGAGACAGCGACCAGGGGACTGCTACTTGCATGCCCAGGGTTGAAGAGGGGAAAACAGAAAATTTTCTTTTCCGTTCTCTCGTTGCTCCAGAGAATGCGATTCTATGGGCAAAGAAAAGCAAACTGTGGTAATGGTTGCTGGGGTTGATGGAGAGCCAGAACCAGGGTCAAAAGAAGCACCAACTAGCTCGACTAGCAACGTCGTAAAGAAGGAAAATAAGAACTAGAATAATAGAAAGAATAATAGCATTTCATTCCCTGTCGTCTGCCGTTCCTCGTTTTGCTCTCTTATTTTTTACTGCTTTGGTTTGGATGCTTTTGCGGGTGATGAAGCTGCGATTCTTGAAGGTTGAATGAAGCTGCGCTGCTTCTTTTTTTCTTCTTCTTCTTCTTCTTCTTCCTCCTCCTCTTCTTCCTCTTCTTCCTCCTCCTCTTTTGCTCTTCCTCTTCCTCTCCCTCTTCCTCTCCCCCTCTTCCTCTTTTCGCCGTCCCACTCCGTTGAAACCCCCCCGTGCTAGGGATTGGCTTGCGGCACAAGAAAAAGAAAATAAGAAAAGAAAAAGAGAGAGAGAAACCTATCCTGCGATTTCCTTCTTGCGGCTGGCATCGGCGTGGAAATCGCAGGCAAGTTGCGCCGTTCACATCCCCACGACGGCCGCCCGAAGAAAAAAACTGCTGTTGAGGAAAGTCTTACCTGTCTGTCTGTCTTATGGACGACCTCAGAATGGCTGCCAGGCCTTCTGCAGCCCTACCACCGTCCTCGTCCCCAACTGCGTCCGGTCAGCCCCAGGACCTCACCGACGACCCTAGGTACTCCCCGCAGAGATCCCTCTCCCCGCCAGCGCAACATCGTCGCGGTTACCAGGCCTGTGATCCGTGTAGGAAACGTAAAGTCAAATGCGACTTAGGAAGTACGTTTTTTCTGCTTTTTGCCCCCTTTGCTTTGCCCCAGTTGTTTCTGCCATTGATCCTGACTTGGTTCCATTGCATCAACTAGGCGTAGACAATCCTCGTCCCCCACCATGTGTGCGATGTCGTCGCGAAAGCAAACGGTGTGAGTTCTCTGCCACTCGCCGCAAGAGGAAGATGGCGGATGATGCAGATGATAAGAACCATGCTGCCGTTCTGCGCCGGGACAAACGCATGATGGCCGCTGACGGCTCCGCGTCATCATCACCCGTGCTTGATACTGTCAACAAACCCAGTCCGAATCCTAATGGCGTAACATCCCACCCGCGCGCCGGTCTGCCTTCATATGAACCCGATGGCGGCTCCCCTAGTATCACCTCGCAAAGGAAATGGTCCGGTTCTGCTGGTGCACCCAACCGTATATCGATCCCACCATCGACCATCTCTTACCCCGCCCCTACCTCCGTCCCGTCCGCAGACCAGTTCCCAAATCATCGCCCTAGTTTCTCAGGCAGTGGGCGACCCAATATAGCGCCGCACGTTCTTGAGAGCGGCCAGCACATGATGAACAAAACCGCTGCCGAATTACTCTCCCCAGCTATCAGCAACACTCATGACGCCCTTCATCTGCTTTCTGAAGCTGCCGGTAGGACCGAGGATTTAAATAGGCAGCAGCTGGAATATCAGTATGGGGCTGGCCAGTCTTCTTCCTCGAACTTTACATCATCTGTCTCACCTGGCCAGACAGGAACTCCGGGTAAAATTAGCAGGTCAAATTCTAGCACTCAACAAGGCGCATCGATGGGCTGGTTTAACAACCAAGGCAAAGAATCTGCTACTGCTGATGCCGTCGTTGACGGGACCGACACGGTAGTGAGCCCTCCCAAGGCCACACCGGATATAGATTACCTTAGAGCACGTCGAGTATGGTCCAGGCTACGCTTTATCCGTGCTGGTTGGTTCAGTGTAGATGAAGCAATGGCTTATATTGCATAGTATGACTTTCCCCCCTTTATGTACTCCTCCTAGTGGTCTACCCATCTTACTAATTATTACAGCTATTACGAGCATCTTGCACCATTGAGCCCTATCGTTCTACAGAATTTCAGCCCACCTTCGGCACATGTCACTCTCTTGACAGAAGAACCGGTGTTAACGGTTGCGATGCTGACCATTGCTTCTCGCCATATGAAACTCGCAGGAAATGGTGCCAATTCTCGAGCATATTCTATCCATGAAAAATTATGGTCGTACCTTCGCGGCATGATCGAGCGGTTATTCTGGGGCCAGGAAAAATTTGGTGATAGCGGTGGCATATCTATGCCACGGCAGTTTGAGATATCTAACCCTATGGTTTCAGGGCAGCAAAGAAACGGTCAGCTAAGATCTATTGGCACCGTGGAGGCCTTACTTCTCCTCACCGACTGGCATCCACGTGCTTTACATTTCCCTCCAGGCGACGACGAAAATACTCTACTCGATGTAGATCCTCAATATCTAAGCCATCTTGACGGAGATCGTGACCATGACCACTTGCCAGACCTTTTCCCTGGGAAGTGCACAGGTACCCCAGGTGATAGCCGTCCCTCATTTTACAAATGGCTGGAACCTGTCTGGCGCTCAGATAGGATGTCTTGGATGCTCCTCAGCGCCGCTCAAGCACTTGCCTTTGAATTGGGGATTTTTGACCAGAAAAACGAGCTACGCGAATCAACTGAATCTCCTTCACAGAAGACAAGAAGGCGCCGTTTACGACGATTAATCCTGGTTTATGTATCTCAAAGTAGCGGCAGACTGGGTATTCCATCAATGCTTCCGCTACCTCAATGGAATATAAATACCGATCCGCTGAAAGCTGAGGCTTTGCATTCATCCCAGTCCCCCGAAGAAAACATGATAGACTTGATGCAGGATTGTTGGATGGATATTTCCAAGATCATGTACACCAGTAATCAGGTGCTATTCCTATCGAAGGAGCAAACTACTAGCCTGATCAAAACCGGTCAATATCGAGAACGGATAGACGAATTCATCCCGTCACTACGGGAATTTAAACAGAAATTCGATAAGCTTTCAGGTAGGCGCCTTTACAATACTTTCTACAATTTATATCTCCAAACTCTGGGACCTAATGAAAACCTCATTTGTGGGGCGTGGTTTAGTATCTCCCCAAATGCGAAATATATTAACCCTTGAATATGAATATACACGTAAGTACATACATGCAACCAACAAAAACCAATATCCTTAAACATAATAAATATCCCGAAACTGTACTTACCCCTCTTATTCGACAGGCCTCTATGTCAACTGCTTAGCTTTACAAGCTGTTGTTGACAGATGGACTACTATGAATGAAAGTCATCATTCTGGTAACGGAGGAAGCAATGCAGCAGCAGCTCCAGGCGCCGGCACTGCTCCACTCCAGGTTCTATTGGAGCAGTATGAAGTCAACGAGCCTTATATACAGGAAGTTGTGGATGCCGCTAGGAAGATTCTTCAAACTGTACTAGATGGTCTTGTGCCAGGCGATAGTCTAAAACATGCGCCCGTTCGAACTTTCTTTAGGATTCTTTCAGGAATGATATTCATTTTGAAGGTTAGATCTTTTCCCTTTTTACTTCTATTTCATCTTTCCCTTCCTCTTGAGTCATTTGTGCGTTGCTAACTTCGCATTCAAGACGTTCACCCTCGGAGCCACAGAGGATGAAGTTCGCATCTCTCTCGAATTACAAGACCGGACAATTGAGTGCCTTCGAACATGCATCGTGGATGACGTGCACCTGAGCGTTACCATTGCCGATCTTCTCCAACTGTTAACTGAGAATATTCGAACTCGATTTCTGCGTTTCGCTCCATTCGATCGAGTCGGCGAATGTGCTAGTAGAGACCGATCTCCCTTCCCTATATCCCGGCCGCACTCGCCCCGCCCTCACGAGCAACACCAACAAGCCACAGATCAGAACGATTTCCGCTGGCAACAAACCCACCCTAACACCAATCATGCCGCTCAAGGTTCTAACGGCTTCCACTTCGACCCGCACCATCCAGCTACCTCTGCCCCAACCACCAATGACCCCCTAGCCAGCATCCCAGTGCAGGCAATCAATTCCACGAACATGAATGTCTCGTTCATGCCCCCTCCACCTTCGATGTATTACAACTACTATGATCCCGCTACCACTTCCCCCAAGATGGAAATCGATACCTCGTCGCCGGTTGCCACGCAGTCGATCAACCACAATACCACCCCCGGCGGCGGCCCGCCATCAAATTCTGGCACCATGTCAGATTGGTTTGCGCTCCCGCTTGATCAATTTTTTAACAGTTCTACCTCAGGCGTCGACCAAGGCCTTGGCGGTACTGGTCCAATGGTCGGCGAATTCGATATGCTGGAAGTTTTGTTAAAGGAGCAATACACAAACGACAATCCTACTACAACAAGCGGAGGTGGTGGACTACCAACGCATTTCCTATAGTCACTTTCACACTTTCCTCCCATTTTTTTTTATGTATTTTGGACCCTTTTTTGCTCTTTAAATGTTTCGCCTGGGTGGCTGGAATCGGGGTTCGGTATGTTTTTATATTTTTTTATTTTTTATTTTTATTTTTTGTAACTTTCATTTATGCATGCAAGGCATGTAGGAGTTTCACAGCCCTTCACGGCAGCAAGCAGGGCAGTAAGGCGAGCGGAGGATTGGAAAAAGAATCAGAGGAACTATCAATTGTATTTTCCTCCAGTTTGGATACTGTTGAATTGAGATATGGAACGTTATATACTATTATATCTATGAGATATGAAACAAAAGAATCATTTTATATACCAGCTATTTTCTACTTATCTTCAAATATTAAACAAAAACCCCTTTTCAAGACAGCAAAGATATAACACCCAAGTAATATATATTATTCGTAATACATCCCAAGGGCCAGTTAACTATCTAACTAGATATTCAATTCACTTTAATCCCATGTCGTTTTAAACTCCAATAACCCTAACCTCCCCTTAGCTCCGTTATATAGACCAGGGCTAACCGACCAATTGTCACCATACTCCGCATTCTCGTTAATATAATCAACGCAAGAGGATATAAATATGAGGGGGGAATGCTAAATTTCGGGACTGTCCTGGCCCCATATTTCCCAATGCTTCAATACATCCCAGCCGACACGTTTGACACGCCGTCTCCATAATGTTTTGTTGCCTGGGTCAGGGACAACACTGATGCATTCTAAAAGTTTCTGCCGCGTCTCCTCTGAAACTTGTCCCGCCAGACGATCAATGAATGCGCGACGATTCCCCAGGAAATTACTATGTAAGTTATTGCCAAGGTCGGAACCGTTTGCGAGCGGGATGTTAGAAGGGTTGGAGGTTGAATTGGGAAAAATACCAGGAGTCTGTGCTGGTTGGGGATGTGGCTCGAATCCGAGGGTTTGGAATTGGATGGTACTGGACGGTGTTGATGGGATTAAGTGGGGCGTATTGGTTAGGTGATTCATGGTATTTGGAGAAGGACAACGAATAGGTTGTTGTGTGCCATGCTTCCGCTTTCCAAGGCTCGAGATAGACGTCGTCTTTGGTGAAGGTACCGGTAGCTGCGGCCACATCCCAGATGAATACGTAGAATTCACGGGATCAACAGCGGGAATCTCTATATCAGAGCTGAGCGAAAGTCCTGTCACTTCCCAGTTAAATGGAATGATGGCCTCGGAAGCAGAAATTTCGTAGAATTCACCGAGTTCCCAGGCCTTCCAGCCAAATCCCAGTACTTTTAAATTCTTGAAGATATTCTTATCTCCCATACGTGCCGTAATAGCCTCGTTATGTATTGCATCATCAAGGTTAACCAATTCTGCGATGGATCTTGCCGTAGAAGGTGGGAGGTTAAGATACCATGGGGTTTGTGAGTTGAAACCAGGGGAGGCTGATGATCCTTGTGATGAAATGGGTGATGCCGCGACCGTTGCGGATTGTACCGATCCTGGAGAATCGTATGGGGTGACGGGAATTAAAATGCGAATAGCTTGGAGTTTCCGCAAGAAAGGTAGCAATAGGGCGAGCATATCGAGGTTTGGAATGTCTGTAGCCATGCCTAATTGCTCAAGATTGGGAACTGCATGAACCAGTTTCGCGATTAAGGAGGCGGAGAGATTCCATCGTGATGGAAGAAGTAGGCGTGTTAACCGTACTCCGTGGGTGGACATGATAACAGGCATATAGGAGTCACGTAAACTGCATTGATAAGCTAGTAATTGAGAGGATTGACTCTGATTTCCCATTTCACTTGGAGTACTTGCACTCCCTTGGTCGAAGGAGGCAGGAGTCATAGAATCCATAGGGTATGGTTCAATGGTCCGTAAGCTGTTAATAAAGTCCCTCTGGTCGCGGAAGGGGTTCATGAAATATAGATTCTCCAGAGGATCCATATCACCCAAAAAATCGCAACCTCTCTTCTCCACACGATCACACCGTAGAGTTTTTAATTTCTTGAACGGACTTTTAGCTATCGGCCAACTAGCTTCCACGAAGGTAGTGGTGCTTGTTTCAAGGCCACTGGTCAAAAGTGTCATTTCTTCAAGGGAAGAATTGTCAATAGCAGAATCTGCATCCCCGGAATGAGGTGCGTAGAAGTTCTGAAACCCCAGCGATTTGAGACGCAATGGTGATTTCAAGGCGATACATTTCCGAAAATACTGATGCAATGTGACGCTGGATTCTTGTGCCTCTCTCATTCTGGGAGACCAATGCATTTTCAACTCCTGCAACTTTTTGCTGTCGCACAATAGCACAGAGATATCATCGGGGTAGCAAAGAGGGTCGATGTGAGTGACCTTGAGAGCTCGAAGGTTAGGCATGGCTGGAATTACTGTGGTTGGTCGTGGGTGGCGGCTCGATGGGAATCGGATGGACAGACTTTCTAGCCTTCGGAGCCGAGATAGACCCTGATATACAGTCTCCAACAGCTTGGTGTTCAGCCCCCAGCTGTTAAATAGAGAGGGAAAAAAAATAGTGGCAGGTTGGTCAGTCAAACTCTTTTCTATCACATCCAAAGCTAAGCCTAACTTCCTAGCATGCCATATTTACATACCTAAAACTCTCCAAATCTGCCATTTTATCAATGGCAGCTCGCACAGTAATATTCAACATCATGGATGAATCCGGCACCCTCCCTACGACGGCATGTTCCTCCAGTGTATCCTCGCGCCACTGGCCTTGCAAGTTAAATGACCGAACCAACGAAGCTACATTTCTTGTAACCAAAGCGTTCAGTCCCATCGAAAACGGGCTCGCACTCCCGTGTCCCTCCGGTATATCATTTCTATTGTATCGGATCTTATCATAAGATGTAAGTGTAAGGGATTTGTACAGTTGGGGTAAGGACATATAGTGAAGGACTCGACAGGTTTGGCATATGCGAGATAGGTCGCCGACATTATCCAACTATCCCCCAAAACAAAGATGCCCGATTAGCCCATAATGCGCATAGATGGTAGGGATAAGGAAGATTAGGCCACCAAGTTTAACTCTGGGCAGCATCTTACAAATGATAAAATCAGCGCGATCAGATTCAAGGGCAGCTTCATCAGAGATGGCGCTGGGAGAATGGAATCGGAGCTCACTCCAGCATTGAACATATTGTCATTGACAGGCATTTCTACAGTTGCCTCGAGCTGTGAGCTACATGGAATTACAAAAGGTTGATCTTTTAACTCTGGTAGTTACAGGAGTACCTTAGCTGATGGTTAGTGCACTTGGCCCGTGGCCGTAGCTGTAGCTTTGTCAGCCCTGGATCGTGGTCGGATCTAAGCAACCACCTCGTCCGACCTATTTTGCTTTTACCCACAGTTCTGACTCAACTTTCGGTAGGGAAGATGCAAACAGGCTCACTTTAAAGCGCCCGGAAAGGGAGTAAGGTATTATTAAGAAAAAAGAATGGTAGTGGTTTAATGGCTAGTTAGTAATAATAAATAACGGAGGTGGAAGATAACTACATCAACAACCCAAATCTATATACACGTATATATACCTATCATAATGTTCATCAGGCCCGAAATGGAAAGCCAAAACGCCTTGCTAAAATGCGGAAAGCACAGAATATGAAGAGAACCCAGCTCTCAAATCAACGAACAGCAGCTCCCCCTACCGTTCATCTACTCCAGATAGAGGGAGATGCGCCTGGTGGCTATTACTTCCATCAGAACGAGTCGGGGGGTTGGATCTCGGATCAGTGGGCGCATGAAACGGTTCATTATGGTCGGGCCGTAATGGAGGATCTCTTCCGGGATTTTGGTATGGCGAATTTCGCTCAATTTTGATATCCCCTTGGCCAGGAGCTGGCGCTGGCCCAGGCTTCAATGATGGACCTCGACCATCCCCGTTTCCCCCATTCACCTCGCTCCTATGATGTTGGCCTTGGTGAGTTGGCTGGTAATCGACCGCTGGAGACACAGTTCCTGTTACATCCGGACTATGATCAGGGCCAGGAAAAGCACGATTGGGGCTAGATATTGTCCGAAGAGTAGGCAATGGATGGGGCGGCTCCTCGAATCCATGCTGTGCAGACCACGCCATTGGCGATCGGGGCTGAGCAGGAATCACCATGACCGGAAGTGGTGTCTCAGTAGCTTTGCGTTCGTTTGTATCTGCCCTTCGAGGCCTCGGGCTACTAGAATCACTAGAACTTTCAGACGTGGCTCGTTCCCTTTTGCCCCTAGCTGGAATCACCGTGACAGGGAGAGCAGTAGGATCGGAATTTCGTGGCTCAGAGGAAGCAGTATTCCAATTACGGTTGAAGAATGAACCAAGGCGAGATTTGAAGTGGTGATTTCCCGCTTCTTCATCGACAATTTCAGGCGCCGGCATGGCAGTTGGAGCACGGCCTTCCTCCGCTTGTGCTGTTGCAACCTCTTGCGGAGGCGACCCGCGCCTTCGTTTAAAAGGATTGATGGTGCTCAGCCATCCCTTACTCGGCTTTAGTGTATATAAGCCGGATGTATTGCGGCTCCCAGAGTTGTGGTCGATTTCATGGGCTAGAATGGGAGGCAATTGCTTTTCGACATCTTCTGATGCCAATGGCTCCGAAATTGACTGTCTCGGGCTATGAACCGAGTGATATCTGACTCGATAGACTGTGCTAGCGGCACTGATTGTGTCTGCTCGACTTATGGGTGTGGCTGCCAGCGGAGGAGGAACAAGCTCAATATGGTGAGAGGACTCGTTTTGATCATTGGTATCTTTTTTTCGTCTCTTCCACCGATGAACCTGAGGGAGATGAGTGTCAAATTTTATTCGTGACCGTAAATGACGATGAGAGGAAGGTCTTGCGCCTCGCCAACCGGAATCCAGGCCGCTTCCACCCCCACTTCCACCCTGATGGCGTTGATGACGGCGGGGTTTGGGCCCGCCTACCTCTTCAGATGGTGTAACATCGAGCATTTCGTCACCATCGAAGATTTCCCGGCCAAGGATTCCGTCCTTGCGGTCTTCACGCTCCAAAGCTTCAATTCTTTCCACCCACTCCCAGACAACAACGCTAGCAGCAGCAGCTCCTACCCAGCGTATGAATTCACCCCATCCTGCCACATTGGGCTTAGCAACATCGAGAATAAAGAAAACAACGGGTATCAAAACTGCAACCAAGGAGAGTAGTGCAACAAGACAAATGTTACGCATCTTTATGTGAAAAAAAGCGAAACGATGCTTAGACAAAGAATAAAATATAACCCAAGCAGCATAAAGCATGCTCAATGACAATTCAAAAAGATAATTTAGGGCAGGAATCGCATCACGAAAATCCCCGGGGTGAACGATATGATTTCCTGTGTGGATAAAGTTGTTGAGCAGGCTGAATATTGTATCCAACGAAATGAGCGCAAATCCAACCCACTTGATAACAACTTTTTCCTTGTGTCGTGGGAAAAGGCGGATCAAGGTCTGTACTTGTGCCAGCCAAAGGAAAGTGCTAGATATGACCCGGATGATACGAAGCTCGAGACCATCAACAACCTCTCTCCGAAGCTCGTCGGAATTCATATAGCCTTGATCATATTGTCTTTTTGCGACGTCGAATGAGTCCGCAGTGGCAATGGTAAGGGATATTGCAACCGTAAGAGCGGCAACTTTTTGCAGCCAAGGTCTTCCTCCGACTCCGATTACAGAGCTGCTGCCGTACGAGCCGCTTATCATGCCATGGCGACCGAGAAAACCACCACCGCGACCACCGATAAAAAAGGTACGAGGAGTGATGAATAGTATTATAGACAGAACGTATGCTAGAACCGTTGCTATCGCAATGGCGTATAATTGGGGGGAGGTGGACGCGTAAAACGGCCCATGGTGTCCGACGATGGTAGAGGAATCGCGAAGGTCGGCGGTGCCATTGCAAGGGGGCCAAAAGAGAGTATTTTCAGTCAAGGTGAGGCTGTAAGAGGTGTTGAGAGCGAGGATTCCTACAAGAGGGTTAAAAAGGAAACGAAATTAGCTTCTGCTGACAGTTTCTCCTTTCCAGGGAGAACAACTTACCTCCTTTCCGCAAGGATATGGGATTGCAGGTAACGTTGGTGTCTTTGTTGCTGTGATGCTGGTAGTTCCAGCCCCATATAAAACTCATGATTTCTGGTGCCCCGAACTACCCGGGAAGTCGCATACGGAGCATGCCATCCAAGCGTTCGAAGTGATGCCCCCGGAGCGAGCCAACCAAGAAAAACCGAGCAGTGCGAATCAGACGATACCAAGTCGACGGGTAAGGCAGATCGAGTTCCCTAGCATTTAATCCGACAAAACAAGACAAGCTAGGTGTATGCAGAGCGACAAGTAAATTCTGTCCCGTTTGGTCTCTTGGTCTCTTGGTCTTTTAGTCTCTGATCTGTTGGTGTTCGATGTCTGGACGATTCAGATTCCTTTGTGCACCATAGCGCATCGTTCAAAGTGGAAAGAAGTCGATGGCCTTTTTCGGGTCGCGGCTCCTGATTGGCTGGTGAGAGGCTTGGCACGGCCTCGCCGAGAAAAGCCAAGTTGCGCCGGGCACGTGCTGCTGTGGGGTTGCTGAGTCAGCCTAGTCAAGCTTTCCCTGCCAAGGCCCTTGCGCTAGTCCAGATGTAGCAACCAAACCAATACTATTAATAATCTTATTATTACTATTATTAACTAACTAGTTAGTTAACTATTACCCAAACAAAAAGCAAGAAAGCAAGAATGGAGATGGGACAACAACATCTATTATTTTAAATTATAATAGTATAGTTAGGAGGTAGCCATAAAAAGGCTAGGCTTAGCAGTTTTTCATTAAATGTTCTTACATGAAAACCCTTTTTGTGATAAATTTAGTTCGAAATTTTAAAGAACATGTATGCATGATCCTATTAGTACAATACACTCCGACTGGACTTCAGAATTGCTGCTTTATTCGATTCAAGGTGAGTTGTTCATGTCAATTATTTCAATGATGAATAAATGCCCTATTACACCGCGATTCTGCCAAAAGCTTCCTCCAAGTCATCCGCAGGCCGAACTCCATCGACAGTCCTATGATGTTGACCTCCAACTGGCGCGCCACATTCGGGACAACTTGATAGTTCCATTGCTCCTCCACACTCTCCAATTGTGAAAGGATGTCCGTTTTCACAATAATACCAATGTCCAGTGCCTCGAAACTCCTGCGCCATTGCAGACAGAACTGCCATACGCTCTTCGTTGGTGAGAGTAGTGTAGAATGTCGATCCTTTCAGCATTTGTTCAGCACCATCAACCTCCTCCTGGAGTCCAGTAGTCGAACCAGGATAATCACGGCAAAGTAATCTAGCATCTCTTACTGCCTTCATACCGCTCTGGTGGTATTCTTCATGTTGATTATTTTCGCGGCAGCTTGGCATTTCCAGAGCATAGAGCTGGGCAATGAATATGTGTCCTTCCACCTCTTGGGATACACGTTTCGAGGCCCTTGCCAGCTCGATGAACGCTTGACATTCATCTCGATTACTCTTCAAGTCGACAATCATTTCGCTTTGTATGATACTCTTACTCGCTTCCCGATACAACGCGAGGAAATCGGCTATTAGAGCAATGTCTAAGCGAAGAAGGAGAGCAGTCCCCTGGAGATGTCCCTTAGTCTGCAGCACTCCACCATAAATCTCAAAAGTTCCCGATGTACCCTTGAGTTTGCGAACATTCTGAACCAGGTTATGAACTTTCCGAAATGGCTGCTCTTCTACAGCAACGATTTTATTGTAGCCGTTTATCCGGTCCTTCAGTTTCATTGCCCTCAGCCAGCGATTTGCATCATACTTTTTCAACAAATCGTGAAGAAATTCAATCTGATGGGTTCGCGGACCTTGGATTTTAATTGTGGCCTCTTGGTTAAACAGGCGTTGAGCCTTACTGCAATCCAATGCTCGAAGAGTCTCGATTTCGCCCGCGACGGCTATCGCTATTGGAACATATTTTTGGTTCATAAAAAGTATCAGTTTTTTTGTCGACTCGTCGAGTAATGCTCGGCGCACAAGACGGCCGTATCTTGAGATTTCTCTCAAGGATCCGCGGCAAGTAGCGCACGATTTAATATCTTGAATGGAAAAAGGCTCAGACGTTCGGGAGATCGAGATTGGTTTGCCATTCTTGTCCATCGAATAATAGTCCTGCAAGCTCATCTGGCCGTCCATACTCTCGATGGTTAAGAAGTGTTCACAAGCAGGGAAAATACAGGGGTTCGCATCCAAATCGATATCCTTGTACGACTCCCCCAATATCAAATCTACCATGCTATCCTTGATTTCTTGACTACCACAGCTCTGACAAAACTGTTCGGGCGGACATAACTCCCCGCAAACAGAGGGGCACTGGTGACCACAGGAAAGAATCTTCTCACAACGCCGAGAGCATGGAATATGATCACAAGGGGCCGCACAAGGCATCGTGCACAAGCTATGTGGGCAACGCGACAGGCAAGTTGGCTCTGCACACGGGGCACAGGGCTCTGAGCATCTCTTTGAGCACTGAGAATGACCACAACGAACGTCGCAAGGGCGAATGCAAGCAGCGCAAGGTTCGCTCCCATGACATGGAGCCTCGCAGATATGAGCGCATGTTGACTGACTGCGGCCACACTTCTGCTGGCAATTGCCATGGTCGATGATATTTTTGGTTGGCATAGGAACGATACACTGCCAACACCATCTCTTACATGAATGCCCGCATGCAAGATTACTTCTGCAAACAACATCACATGTATACCCTGGAGCATTAGTGTCCTCGTAGCAGGCCACCGATACTTCATGGCCACAGCCACGAACCTTCTTTTTGACTAACGTGGTACACTGAACCAAAGATAAATTCTGTGCTTGCCAGCAAAAGAGTTCCGTTGCCTGATGCCCGCATGGGAGCATTCTATCGTTGTCGGAAACCACTACTTTACATTTTAGAGGGCATTTATCGCCACATTTTTGGGGGCATGGATGGCTGCATCCCGGTAAGGGCCGATGACAGGGCTCGGTACAATACACCGCGTCATGAAGCAAGGTTGAGTGGCACTTTTGAATGCATGCATGCCCACAAGAGAGCCTTTTCGTACAACGCAGATTGCAGCCTCCTTCTGGTGAATATTTGACAAAGTCATCCGGATGTTTCACAAAAATGGGAGTATCTCGGTGTCGACTACATTCCAACTCTAGACTGGTACCAAAATTGTTGTTTTCTTGTAGAATGCCGATGACCTGTGACCACATGGGTATATGGCTTGAAGTGACGGAATTACCAATAATGTACATTCCATGCCTGGCTCGGGAGAGCAAGACGTTGATGCGGTTAGGTGTTCGCAGAAAACCGCATTGATTCCGTTTGTTGCTTCTAACTAGTGAGATCACTACTATCTTTGCCTCCTCGCCTTGGAAGTTGTCAACAGTCGCTAACCTCACGGTCTGGAGCAATGTACCTCTTGCCGCCGGTCTAGAGGACGGGATAACTCCATCACCCAAGCCAACCTGGTCAAGCTCCTTTTGGTCGCGTTCACCGAGGGTTATTGCATACGATTCATTCAAATACATTCTTAGCCTATGTAATTGGCCAAGGTACGGGGTTATCACAGCTATGTCGCCATTTTGGTATGTCCCTTGACGAACCAAATGGTTAACAAGAGCTGTTGCCATTTTAATTTCATGCTCGTTCCAGCGGGAAGTTGCCGTCGAGTCATCTTGAGACGCATTTCCCTCTTGCTCCTGGTGGTGAAGCCAGTACAGCCGTCGACGCATACCACTGACGGGTGGATGTAAAGCCACAGACGGAGCATCTTCCAATTGGGGATATAGGGTATCCCTAACTAGCTGTGCGATCGATGGGTGCATTCGCCTTTGAGACTTAAGTGTAGAAAAAGGTAACTGCACTCCAGTGCCTGTCGGAGGCTTCACCAGTCTTTCGAACAAGGACACGTCTAATGAATATTGCTCACCTCCTCTATGATTTTCCCTGGAAAGCTCATGATTTTGAATTTGCGGTCGAAGTTGAAGATGGTCGCCGATCAGTATCAGATGTTCAACAGATGGTAGCAGGGTAGTGAGTAGATGGGCTTCCAGAACTTCTCCAGCCTCCTCGCAGAGCACTACCTTTGATTGTAAGTGCCGCAACATGTTGAGATTTTGTGCCAGACCTGTTGTCGTCATTCCAACGACATGTGCACTACGAAGGCAACGCAGGTTCTGTTCGTCCTTGATTTGATAGAATTGACTTTTCATTTCTCCGTGTGAAAGATAAATTTGTTCGGCCTTTGCTCTTAGCGCTTCTGTCATCTCAGTATGCCAGTGATCATACAGAAATACCCTTTCTTTTGACGACATCTGATCGATTTTGGCGTTCATAAGCTCCTGTATCGATCTGCGCTTTTCCGTGCTCTTGTGGCCAGTCTTTAACCAGTGCTGGATTGGCTTTGATGACTGTTTTCGTGTTGCCCTTCTAAATCCGTCCTCATCCGCATCAAAAAACTGAGTATAAAAGTACCTATAATGGTCTTTTAGATGGATTTTCATTCTCTCCGCTGAACCAAGGGTCCGAAGCCCCAATTTTCGGAAATCTTCTTCGCTTTGGCTTAAGCGCTGCCACAGACCAGTTTGATCGGCCTTTTCGACCCTAGTTTTCTCAACATTTTTTACCACTTTTCTCAGAAGCAGTGGTTCTAGTCTCTCTGACTTTGACTGGGAGCCTACTCGAATAATTTGGGCAGTGATTTCTTGTTCAAGAAGATCCTCTAACAGTTGGTCAAGCGCGTGGTTAGTATAGCATACGCATATTATTGGGCCGATATTTGCTCCTGCTTTATCTCTATTTGCCAATAAGGCCCTCACAAGGGCAGCGCCAGTGTAGCTTTTCCCGGTACCAGGAGGCCCTTGGATGAGTGCAATGCGCCGTTGGAGGGAGTTAACAAGCGCAATAGCCTGGGCATTATCTAAGGTTGAGTTCTCCTGCAGCATCGTGACATCAACTTGTTTTCCAGGTCTGACCTCTAACCTAGACTGATCGAGCATCAAGCAGCTTAGATCGAAACTAAAGCCGGGTTTTGTTGCATAGAGCGGCGGTGGCAGATCAGCTGTATACAAGGGATTCCCTGGTGCAGGAGGTGTGAGAAATTCCGCGAAAGGAATATTAGCCGCTTTTTTCATCCCTTGGAGAGCGAGTAGCGTTGGCTGAAATGCTGCCAGTAATATACCGGGGAACTCCACCAAGGAGATATCCAAAGGTTTTGTTCTCAATAGGCGCAGGACATGTTGAAAGTTCGCTAGGCCACCCTCCACCAATTCCAAGGGTATATATGCCAACTTCTCGTTCTCCCATAGAGACTGGATTTTTGGCTGCAAGGGTTCATTATTGAAACTTATAGGCCGAATCTGTTCCGTTGCCCTACAAAATACACAGAAACCATGAGGGTCTGTCAAGCAAACTAGGGCGCCATTTTGCAACCTTTTGGAATTTTTCCACCAGTCTTGTCTCTGCTTTGATGTGAAGCCGTGGGCACTCTTGGGTTGTTGAAATGCCCCTAGGAACTGGAAACCGGAAAATTGACTAAGGAAAACATCCACAATTCTGATATTCCTGTACACATGCGTTCGGACCTGACTCCTTTCCCCAGGTGAACCATTTGATGGCATCATTTCAGCATGGATTGCATCACTAAGTTGGCCGACAGTATCCTGCCGAAGAAGACGGAAGTTCCTGTCTAAAAGCCCAGCTATACCGCCGATATGCCATTGTTGAGGATCTTGTACAGGCAGATACTCAGTCCTTGTGCATACTATTTCCTGGAATGTGGGCATAATCGTGATGTCGCAGATGTCTGGGAAATCATTGTCATGACGTCCTCCTGGAGGATCACGTTTGGTGACAAAAACGGCTGCGGCCTTCTTATGACTTGCAGATTGGGTCATCTCATATACTGTGGGTAAAGCATTCCCAATTCCTAGGCGAAGGTTAATACGCTTCAGGCGCTCTTGGGCCTGAAGCAGGTTAGTCGTTGTTCCTTGCTTTGCGGACTCTTCGAGTATCTCCCGGAAACCTTGGGCCAACAGCTGGAAGGGCTCATGGATGAGCGCTGCGGAATTCATTTCAATGACTTTTAAGAAAACAAGTAGACAAATCTCTAAGTGCCGAATGCTGGAATCAGTTAGGTTTGGGCAATTCTCTTCCATGGCTTCAACTAGAAATTTCATCAGGGGTGTCGCTCGCCGACCTTGAAGGCCGAAAATAACGTTATATATGGTTCCGACAGATTGTTCTAGAACAAGAGAGCCTAGGACATTCGGGTGGGTTATGATTTCGAAAAACGGTAGCATCTGATCTCTGAAAATGGTCCGTTTTGTCGAAGTGGTCATCTCCTCATACTCACGTTCGATTAGTTCCTGGACTCGTCTTAACCCAGCATCTTTGGAAAGGTAGCGAATGACATCCTGCAAGGTCGTATCGCTGATCTCAACAAGATCTCGTGCTTCTCTAAAGAAGCTGGCTAACTTTGTTCCTAGCGGGCGGCTTATATCCGGGCTTAGATGGGCATTCCCCATCCATCGTTTTAAACGCTGATCACCGTCATTGTCCCTATTCTGATGGTTTCTCACTTTCCATGGTGAGCTCGCATTCCTGGAGAGTTGTTCGCCGGTTGTATGAAGGAATTTGCAATTTCTATATTTACAATTCCTGCCGTGGCGACAAATTCTTGATTTATAAATCAGCTTTCTTCAAGATATTTGCCTTGACTTAGGCTCCTTACCTTGGTTGAGTCATGGTTGAAACTCTTGTGCCATCTAGAAGCTAAAGGCTTCAAAAGTAGTGCACTGTATTCAAATATAAATCAATATTGAGTGACTTGTGAGAAGTTTACGGCTTGATAACCTGTAGCAGATTGGAAATCAACAGCAACAAGTTGAATGTAAGTGATTAATATCACTATGCCTTCAGTTCACAGTTGGCTTGCCATCAAACTTTGACACAGGATTGTGGTTCAGAGCACCATCAACTGCGCTCCCCCTCTCTCTCTTGAGAGAAAGAAAAGATTCGAGGCTCTCAGTAACAGAAATGGAGGGAATAAGACCTTCTCACTCGCTAGTTGGGGATGCTTCGAGCTTGGGTATTCACAGAAGCAATTCACAACAACATACCTTTGAAGGTAAACTTTTCTTTCTTTTTTCTGCTCAATTCTTCAAGCCGGAAGGCAGGTAACAAGATCTTCTGTTTTTTCTCCCAGATTCCTGGCAGATGAACGAAAGCGAGTGGAAGTGAGATAATTTGCTGGGATGGTTGGTCGAGCTTCGTGGTATCTCACTTCTCTTTCTAAAGGGAGCAGCTGGTGAAATTCCGTCATAATGACCGTCTCTGTTATGTGTCATAATACTAGCTAATAATTAGCTAGCGAGAACACATTCTTTGTTGAATATCGGGAGTTGCCTTGAATATTCAGGCAAGCTCCACGCTGAGGCAGTCATATCTAATGTTCAACTTGATCACCCTCGGCACATTTTCCAAAATAGTAGTACCTGATAGTGTAATAAATAGTAATTGGCTATATAAATAGTAAGTAAAGAATTAGAGTATCAATCATAGGGAAAATAATTCCTTAGCTGTATTCCAACATGGAGATTGGAGATTGATTGGAGGTTGAAAAGGGAAAAAAAAAGAATCTCCCGACCCAGAATCGAACTAGGGACCTTTCGATGACAATATTCAATTACAGTCGAACGTGATGAACCAACTACACCATCAGGAGCTGTTTCTTGAACCTTAAACAAGGTTTTTTGATCATCATCTTGAGATCGCCATCTTCGAAGAGAGAAACACCAATCAGTATCTTGATACCGAAAAACCGTATCCGAGACTATCAAAAGCAATAACAAGCAGATATGAAATTGGTATCGATTTAAAACGTGAAAGCAAAAAGAAACACCTTGCTCCTCCATATCCAACACCATTCCACTTCCGAATCCCGAATCCTTCGATGATCTTCGTATTAAGGCAGTATCTTCATTAACTAAAGTTGAACTTTCAAGTTTTTCATGATCGAGGCGGTGGGCTAAAATTCATATGGCTTGGGGCAGAATACGGCGCTGTAACAGGAAAACCTGCACCTGGTCGAGCTGCTTCTTCACGAGTCCTAATTTCCCTCTCATCTTGGATGAGGGTGCAACACATGCAGCATGATGCCCGGACACAGTCTGCCATGAATCCTCCCGGTATGCCATACGCTCGCCGAATGCGGGTATGTTGGATAGTAGATAGAAGCCCTGTTAATTGTATTTAGTGGGTTAGCCCGGAATTGTTCCTTATTTCAAAAGTAGTGGAAGAGAAATTTGTATGAATAGAAAGAGAACCCGTACATTGACACCCGCACAACAATGCCATTGCAGTGCATGATGCATTGCAGACCTCATATCCAAGCATGTTAGTTGGGTCTTTGCGCTTTGATTTCCTCGATAAGCGATACTGAGTTTTGCCATACAGAATACATGGGCAGAATAATCCTAAGCAGCATGTGGCAATGTCTGTTGGATGGCATAACCCGTATGTCCACGTTCCACCTTTCATGCCTTGCTGGGGATGAACAGCCTGTCCGGGTATATGACTGAATATATCTGGAGTTCCATTGGCAGTAGCCGTAGAACCAAATCCTACTTGGGTCCCGACTCTAGAGGCGGCTCTGGAATGATATGTCGGGGCAGGGGAACGTGACAGGAGTGGATTGTCATCTGGAGCAATATGGATATGACTTAATGGTCTAGTTTGGTTGTCAATTGGTGGGTTTAGCTTGGGAGGAAGAGGGCCAGGAGAAGCAGGTGGCTCTTGCTGTGGTACTTGACTATTTGTGTATGTGTATTGTGTCGGTGCCTCTGCCTGTGGATGCTGGGGTGGTGGTGGGTCAGTTTCATCTGCCAGGGGCGCAAATTGTGCTGGATGCTGAGAAAGCGGGGGCGGGACTGGCATGGAGTTGTGATAAGAATAATCGAAATGGGGTTGATCGATGCCCCTATCACTGGACTGCATGGAGTGATTGGAATGGTCTTTGGGCGGCATCGATGGTAGTGGAGGTGGAGGCGGCGGCTCTTCTTCCTCCGATGTTCGCTCTCTTATGGATGGGACATACGAGAATGGTCGAGCAATAGTGTGGTGGGTGTGTGAATGTATATGTGCCCGCTCGGGGGCCAATAGTCGGGTTGTGGGTTCTGTGCTATGGTTCTGCTTCTGTTGCTGTAGGGCATGCAGTTGCAAATGCGATGGAAAGCTCGGGGCTTGGATTGAAACGGGTGTTTTCTGAATGGAAAATGGACGAGGTTGCCGTTCACCATGGTCTTGCTCGCTTCCAGATTGTGACTGAGGCCCCGACATCGTTATCACCGTTGACTATTGATAGAATACCAGATGAAAGACGTAAGGTGAGGCCAGGTCATCCGGCAGTTTGTGAGAATTTTGCTTCTCACTTGGGAAACAATGGGAATTAATTTGATCGAGGAAAGCCGGGGGGGTTTCGATTCAATTATCGTGGAAGGTTACTCAAGTAAATACGGACGATTCACCCGCACTGCATCAGGCCTTCCGTACCAGCTATTCCAATGTGGAAAAAAAGGGCTCTTCTGTGCAGAGAATATAAGGATAAAGGTGTCATTCCCTGAAATCTATGTTGAAATGAAACTGTTGGATTAAAAAGGGATCGAAGGCCCTGAACGGGCGCTTAAAGCCACCAGGCTGATCACAGAGAGCTAAGGGTGATGAACGGAGCCAGGATTCTCGCCAAGTGCATGGCCCCAGCCCGAAATGTTCCCACTGCTAAATATACAAACCCGTTGGCCACTGAGGGCGCGTAAACCCGCCCTTTCGACAGGCTGTGCTGGCCCCGTGGAGATCTCTGAATCCACCATCCGCCTCCCCACTGGCAAGTCGCAGTGGCCCATGATGTGACGAGATGACAATGCCTGTGCCTATCCCATGTCTGGCTCCTGGTAAGTACAGGTGAGTCTCTTCCCTTTCCCTGGATAGGCAGTTCAATTTCCATTGTTGAACGGGCTGGGTGTGATTATGCATGGGAGGAACCTTTAATTCCCGTAAACAGCATAGCCCATGCCCATCCCTTCTATATCCGATCACGTTCAGCAAGTAATAGCACCAAAGCAGAGAGTAATTCATCACCGAATACATAACTGTATATCGACACTGAAATCTTCTAAACTCCTAGTTATATCGGTCTATAATCAATGTCGGAACAACAAAATCGGATATGAGCATTGATTTTCTACGGAGTATATCCTCGTTAGATCTTAGATTTCAGGGACCCTTCAAGCAGACCCTGCAGGGAGGCTGGGTTAGTTTCTTGCTGGCCGTCTTCACAACATTTTCCTCTGTGTTTCATTCGTTGCTTTCCATCCAGATTTCTGGCTACGAGGTTCCTTCCGAACTCAAGTCAAGTCAAGGGATTTATATATATCTCCCGCTTGCCGCCCGCCTACTTGAGAGCGATTAGTATTTAAATCGACGCCCAGGGGAGGAAATCGGTGAATACGGGGCTCATCCCACCACTCGCGATTACATTCTAGTCTGAATAGGTAGTTTCTGGAATTACGGCCTCGAACAGCAATTGTGCCAGAAGATGGTTGACAGTCTTTGTTTGAGTCTCTCCACATCATTACCTTTACCTAATTCCTGCTTCGCTAACTAGTTATTTGATGATGCTCGAGCTAACCAAGTGACTTGTGCTATAGAATACGGAGTGCTCGGGGGGACAAAACGGTTAATGTAGGTAAAACTTGTGTCGCCGTTGGTTTGAAGTTGTTTTGAGCACAAAGAGAGAGCAGGTAATACTGCGTACTCCGTACACCGCGAAAAACGGCGACCGGAGGGAGAGGACTTTGTGCTACATGAAAAGGCTAAGCGACAACCGTCTGTCCTTGTTCGTCTCCGTTCTTTGTTTGATTTCAACCCAAAAACCTGAAGATTTCGCTCGGCTTGCACGCTTTGTGACTGGCTTGCAACAGCCTGGCCCACTTGCCTGTTCATGCAGCTCATGATCTAGTTAAATGCTGCTTCTGTGGCTGTGCCTTGCATGTGAAGAATCCTGAGGATCAGGAGTTGATAAAAATAAAAATAAAAAAAAACAAGAAAAAAGAAAGAAAATACGATGAAGCGCATTTTATTCGTTCTGCTGGGATGCAAGTGGTATTGGGTAGTTTTAATTAGAAAGTTATGTACATAACAGCCCCGATCCATTAAACTCAAAAAAAAATCCACGGGGCATAACATCCGTTTATAGAATGAGAACAAGTATGAGATCTGCTTTTTGCATCTCACTTACTCTCGCTTCACCAACGAGACAGGAGGAACGTAAGTGAACCTGCCGAAAATCACATAATAGATTGTGGCGAAAATGATGATGGCCGAGTACATGACGATCCCCCAGTTCATATTTACCGGTTCGGGATTGACTGTCAAAGGGAAGAAGGCGAACACAAACATGGGCAAGAGATAGCATAGGGCACCGATATTCACTGCCATTCCGAACTTGCCGAGAGTCCAGCGGCGAGCCGGGAGGGTTTGACCCCGGATGCGGCGCAATAGAACGCAGGAGATAGAGATGATATAGGATGAAAGAAGAGCGGAGTTGGTCAAAGAAATAATGGCATTTAGGGCAACCGCAGAACCTAGATTGATTAATGATAGACCTGCTGTGAAAGCAAGGGAAACAAACACTGCGGGCAGTGGGATATTCCAGTTCAATGGAACCTGTAAGTAAACTCTGTTTAGTATAACTTTTTTTTTGTTTTGCAGATAAAGAGTGAATGAATGGGATGTCATCATACATATGAGAGAGTGCTAGCAAATGGTGTGCCTCCATCACGGGCAAAGGACCACAGCTGTCTAGAAGCAGTGGCAATTTCACTGATGGCACTGGCGGTCAGAGTAATCACAACAACGGAGACCATCGCAGACGCAGAGCTATAGTTTTGGGTTGCATTATAGAATACTTGGATGAAGGGGAACCCCGTTTTAGTGGCAAGCACGGATTCGATATCACCCATGGTAAAGCACAAGGTAACCATCATGATGAAACCGAGTACGCCATTAATGGCAATAGCCGTTATCATAGCTTTGGGAAGTGTTCGAGATGCGTCCTTGACTTCCTCGCCTGTAGTCCCAGCAAATAGGATTAGTTAGTAAAAGATAGACAATGAATGCAAGGCCTTGACAGGGGTGGGTTTGCAACGTACACATGTGAACAGCGCAATCAAAACCAATCATAGATGGCAAAGATGAGGAGAAGCCAACTAGCACGGAAGTGCCTACGGAGCTCCAACCGCCTCCATTACTGAACTCTGTGAACACAAATTTGGCGGAATGGCGGGGAGCTAGGATCCAGAGGGGGATGACAATGAAGAAGACGCCCAAGACGTGAAGAATCAAAAGCAGGCCTTCAACCATTGGCAACTTCTTTGCCAGAACGGTGTTGAAGAAGATAGCAAAGGTGGTAATTGCAATGACTAAAAGGGTTCCATGCCAGGCTTGGGGCTGGTATGTTTCGCTATTCAAGGTGATTAGCCCTTGGATGATGGTTCCGGCCATGAAAGATATGGCGGTGATAGTACATTGCCACCCCGTACAGGTTAGCCAACCTGAGCAGACACGAGTTAGCGATAAGGCCATGAAAAACAAATTAACACTTCAAATGATTGGGCCGCACCTGTTAAGTAGCTTAGGTATTTCTGGCCTGTTGCAGGTGCAAATTCAGAAACCCAGTGGTACTGGCCACCAGCTGTTGGAGACCTGTTGATCAAAACAAAATTCAGTTAGTTGTTGGTCAGATCCAGTACCACGCATTCATGATGTAGGGGGGTGGACGAGAAGAGACGTACATCGATGCCATCTCAGCTAAACTTGAAAAGACAAGTGCAGCTCCGCCGGATATCACAACGAAACCCCATATCAACCCTGCAGTCCCACCATTCAACATTCCAAACGCAAGAAGACTGTATGGGAATAGGAATCAATCAGTATATATTTCGTATAGATAAAACTGCCTAACCATCTTCAAGCTGCAGTGCCCCGAGAGGGAGGATGGGAGAAAGAGGAGGATCCTACGTCAAGACAACCTCCCATGTTGCGATCAGCGTGCTACCGAATCCTAGAATCGAGATGAAGCTGAAATTTCGCTAGAGAGATTTCGATTGATTCAGTAATTATCAATTGAAACCATTTCAGGGTACATCAACTTACGCGCAAGACCTGTTCTTTTCCCAAAGCGCTCATTTCATGTTGATCCTGCGCCGTGCCCATGTATTTAGCGGGCAACCGCCCTTCCTTGGTGGAATCATGATCCCTTTCGTCCACCACGACAATATTTTTGGGCTCACTGAGCCCTTTGGAAGACACGCTGTCTGCCATTATTGTGGGAAGCGGTGGGTTGACGGAAGCACAGTATGAGAGCGTTCTAGAGGATATACTCCGTAGATGGTGTGGCTTTATCAGGTCCGATTTCTCCGCACAAAATATACGAACAAGGGACGGCGGACACAGAAGGCAAGCCAGGACAAGGAGGACAACACAACACTCAAAACAGAGGGAGAATTGCCGACTTGCTATGCAACTGAAAAGCTGTCCCCTTGCCACTGAGCGGAGCCGGCTTATAAGCAACCCTGGAGAGCATCAGGGATAGAGAGGAGGTATAAAGTATGGATAAGACCGGCTGTACTAGTGAGCATGCTGGTGAAGTCCACTGCCAATGATCGAGGTCTCTCCATAAATTAGGACAGATTGAGACATCCGGATGGCATTCCCTGAAGCTATATAGGGTTAACTAGTGCAACTCTAACCCAGGCCGTCCTCTCTGGTGGAAAGAATGGAGCCAAAACGTGGATGCCAAAGAGCATTATTTTATTTTCCATACCGAGTCCAGGGAGAAGGTTACAGGTAGCTCGTCGCGGAATGATACTCATGCATCCAGCATACAGTGTTAGCAAGGGCATACAGAAAAGTTTATCCAGAATCTCCCCAGTGGAGCCCCGGAAGAGCATCCATTCGAACCTGACTCCGTTTATGGAGACCGGACACGATGTTCGAGCTACATTATTATACGATACTTCCAAGCATTCAGAAAAGGGGAGAGAAGATGCCTTACAAAAGCAACCACAATAACAAAACAAAAAAAGAAAAAAAAAAAAAAAAAGAGCAGAAAAAGAAAGGAAAAGAAAAAATGGAAAAAGGAAGGCAGCAAGCCTGTCTCCATCCTTCCCTTCCAATGGAAAGGCGGGCGAGAGGCATAGTTACAGCCGCCGAGATTTCGTATTTCCTTATTGGGTTTTAAGAACAAGGATATTTTGCTTTTAATCTCTTTGCTTTTTCTCACCCCCAATGCCCTTGTACCTCTCTGGGATCGGAATGCAATTGCCCGTTGCCCTTCACCAATGTCGCCATCCTAGTGCCCTTCGACCAGATACCCAATAAGGCCTGGCATCACACACGTTGGGATACGGCTCGTTGCCGGAGGATCAATTACATGACTCCCTTATTTTTTTTTTTAACTCTGAGCAAGCAAGGATGACATGGAATATGCCAATAAGCTCTCCCTGTGCGGAACAATTCAAGTTCTCCTTCCTAGAGCTGATGAAGCTTTTTGAGATTAATCTGACGTATATTTTGTTTTTTTTTGCTCCTCTCTCGCCTTCTTCGCAAACTGTTGGTTCATCCTTTACGCGCCATACATATGTATATATACTAGATGCCGACCTTTTATTCCCTGGTACCAGCTGCATTAGTTTCCATTCAAGCCCTGTTTTTCTGGTCAAACTCCGATCGAGATATAAATATGCGCCGTCGTACTTCCTGAACCACCCACAGCCACTCACTTAACCCGATTGGACTTCGATGGCCTCAATCGATATACTATCTCCGCCTCTTCTGCCCGTTGATCACAAGCACCATGGGGCGTGGATTGCGATAGCCGCCGCCATCGGTCAGGCGATTACTCTGCTCTGCCTTCTAATTCGCGTCTATGTACGGGTGATTGTGAGTCCACCATTTGGAAAAGATGATATCGTTCTCCTAGCCGCTACGGTATGTATCTCGATTTTCTAATCCGCCAGCCGGACGAGCTTTAATTAATTAACATGGTCGGTCTAGATAAGTGCTTTCATCAACAATAGTTTGGTTTATGCAGGTATTCATCGTGGCCTGGGAAATTCAATCGAGCTGTTGAGCTCTGATGATAGCAGATACATTCAAAAAGTAAAACTCCCCTCATTGTGGCTTGAGCTAAAAAAAAATAAAAAAAATAAAAAAACCAATTTACTTACTTGCTGTTAATAGGTGTATCTTGCCAGCGACATTTTCTACCTGCTCGCACTTTATCTTACAAAATGCTGCGTGCTCATTATTTTTCTACGACTGACACCCAGGAAATCGCATAACATCGGCACCTGGATTACTTTCGGCATATCAACAGTATGGATTATTCCCGCTATTTTCATTATATCCATCAACTGCTCCCTCCATCTACCTTGGGAAGATGTCGCAGATAAATGTGCAAACCTAGTAAGTGTTGATACAAAACTCCTATCAATACCCCTTTTATGTCCCCCAAATCGATAGTTATATACGGAGTATGCTGACTAGATGTCCAGTTTTCAAGATGGCAGTTCATCACAGCCTTGGATATTATTACCGAATTCGCGATTTTTTTCATCGCAATATTTATTCTTGCTGAACTTCAGATGCCAGTATCGAGAAAACTAATCGTCTTAAGCACCTTCGGCTCCCGTCTACCGTAAGTTTTACCCTAAGGATTTTAGTCTCTCTTAGCCATTCCTTCCCCTGTTCGATTCAAAGTCTCGATCACTTATGAGTCCGTTTTTACAACCATTAGTCTCGTTGCCTTCGCTCTTATCCGGCTCCAAAGTCTAAAGGGAGCACTTGCCTCGTCCAATCCGTCCTTTGACTATATCAATACGGCAATTTGGACACAGGTGGGGCTTCATTACAGCATCGTGGCTTGCACCAGCTTCTGTCTTAAACCTTTCATGGCCGCTGTAAGCACCAATTATGGCCTTGGAGAAGGTACATCGAGCGGAGACAACAGTACGTATGCCAGGCGAAACGGCTACACCCCAAATCACTCGTATTCGACAAATAACTTTCCCATGAAGCCGCTACACAAGAACAAGATGCTACGGAGCTTTGAGAGCAAATCTCAGAGAGATGAAGATCAAATCAGGTCAGGAAACTCCATGTTCCGACGTGATGGAACCGATACTCTGACTATGGTGACCAACGAACGACGTATAGATGGTTCGAGCAGCATGGATAGCAATGACAGCACAAGAATGATTATCAAGAAGGATGTGGAATACAAGATCCAGTTCGGCCCGCGAACCGATCTCGGAACTGACTTGAATGCTCCGGGGCAAAGTTACCGCTCGTGAAATAAAGGATAAAAATCCCCATTTTAATTTCTTGTCTGGGAAGAGCATGGAGTATGGGATTGTAAACTTTTATTTTGACTTTGCTTGGTTGGTTGTCTCATGATTAATGGCTGCGATTTTATACACTAACTCTATACGGAGTATTTGTTATTATGTGTACTTTATTTAGTTATACTAAACTTTTGTGCTAGAATGGGCGGATGGATACTGGGAATTCATTTGATCACAATGTTAATACGGGATTTGGTATAGATAACGACTCCATACTGGATGCCGGTTATTTCTTATTTTCTTTTCACTTTCAACTTGTTACGTATTTTGAATCGAATGCATAGCGGAGATAGGATCCGTACGGAGTTTGAAAAATTAAATATTGCCCCAAGCACATGCCGGTATTCAGCAAAAGGGTTGGTGAAGCTCTGTGGTATAAGCTTCAACCCTCAGATCGCGGGTTTCTCCCATGTACCCGGATGGCAACAGAAAGCTAAATCCACCCACAGAAAGTCCCTGCGCTTCGGCTTAAGCCAATGATAAGCCATTGCACCATCACAGCGAATGGGTTCGTTCCACTCTCTCCCTTCTGGCTCGGCCGGCCCGTCAGAAACTCTGCATCCCTTCTCCTCCACTCTTCTAAGCGACGGTGAGTTATTATGGCACCTAACTGCTTCATTGCGTGCTGAAGAAGACGCCCGAAGCATTGGCCCCTTTAACCTCGGTTCTAGCAAGAATTGGGTGAATTATCCCTGTCCACGAAGCCAGGCAAGGGGGAAAAACTCGATCCGTGGGATGTCTTGGTTTGGAGTATTACTCCGTACTTATGTACCCACAATGCTACATGCCAACTCATGTCTGTTATGGAACAGACATCCTCCTATTCTTGAAGCATATCCCTGCGATGTTGCAGATATAGCCACCCCATTATAACGACTAAACTCACATTGGTGGCGCTAGGCTTCCTTCCGGGTCCAGCCCTTGCCCGGGGATGACAAGGCCTTTTTTGGGTTTTTGCTATTTTTTTTTTTATTTTTTAGCCGGATGTTCCACCATGCGAGGATCCGAGCGAAATGTTGACCGACCGAGTCCTTCCTCCCTTGTGTTTGAATATGAGGGGGTGGGACAGATGCAGTGAATTGACCCGTGAAACTGAGAACCAAATAAAGGCTGAAATGCATTTAATTTACCCAAAACCACCTTCTCCATGGTTCCAGAGAGCAAGCACAGAACACCCCCAGCAGCGGTTCTTTGGTATCTTTATTGATTACTTGTTCGACCAGCCCCAGCCATGGCTGTCCTCCTGAGTGGTAGCATTTGTCTATCGATTCTTTTCTTATTTTATAAATACTTGATTGCCCCGGCTGTCGTATCTCCCCTATCCAAGCTCCCCAATGCCCACTTCACCAGCCCTGTATTTCCTTTCTGGATCTGGTGGAAGAAGCGGAAAGGTCAATTGAATAGAACCACTCTAGCTCTGCATCAAAAATTTGGCCCGGTAGTACGGCTGGGGCCCAACGAAGTCAGCGTGAACTCTGCGGAGGGTCTCAGAACTATATATACCAGCCGTGGCGGATTTATCAAGACAACATGGTACCAGGAGCTATTCCAGAACTTTGGTGTCGAGAATCTAGTGAGCATGCAGGAGCACAAACCTCATGCAGCGCAGAAACGAGTAATGGCCCACATATATTCCAAATCGTACCTAATGGATTCCCAGGATTTGCATGCCATTTCGAATACCGTGATACTGGACCGGCTACTTCCTGTTCTTGAAAAGGCGGCGTCTAAACACGCCAAGGTAGAAGTACTGTCCCTGGGGAAAGCAGTCGGCATGGATTTCACCTCCGCTTATCTTTTTGGATTGGCGAATGGGACTAATTTCGTGGTTGAGCAAGAGTATCGCAACAAATGGCTGGGGAAATATGAAATCTTCAAATACCAACAGCCACAGGACAGAATCTTAGGAGATGTTGAGCAATGGTGCCTAGATCTCTGCAAATTGGCTGAATCCTCCTCGACGGCTGATGGTGATACTGGTACTCGACCGGTTGTCCACGAGCTTCTGTGGAATCATCTCCAGAGCCATCGCCCTGCTGCATCTGAGAACCGATTAAAGGTTGCTTCGGAGATGCTCGACCACCTCGTTGCAGGCCATGAAACCAGCGGCGTCACCTTGACATATCTTATGTACGAATTGTCTCGTCATCCGGATCTGATGGCGGAACTCCGTCAAGAGCTCGGTCAATTGAATCCTTCCTTGTATAGAGCGAAACTTGATCCAGCCCAAATTACAGGGGTCCCCTCCCCAGCAGTTCTCGATGCTCTACCATTTCTTGATGCCCTCATCCGAGAAACTCTTCGTGTATACGCTGCCGCGTCTGCTCCCCAACCCAGACTCACGCCGGCATCAAAACAAGTTATGATACACGGCTATGTCATTCCAGGCGGCGTCACAGTTAGCTCATCTGCGTACACTCTGCACCGAAATCCAGCCGTGTTCCCCAATCCTCTTGATTGGTCTCCTACCAGGTGGCTTCGAGCGGACAAACAGCAGCTCGAGGAAATGAATCGGTGGTACTGGCCATTCGGTAGTGGAGGACGGATGTGTCTGGGGAGTCATTTTGCTATACAAAGTAAGTAATGGAAATTATATATCCAATATCTGATTGTGATTTAACCTGTTTTATCAGAATTAAAATTAGCGGCGGCGGCGATTTATTCCAATTTCACGACGTATATAATTGATGCGGAAGGCATTGAACCAACTGATTCCTTTCTCTCAGCACCAGCGTCTAACAAGCTAATTCTTGGGTTTCAAAAAGTGGAGTGAAACCTTCTTGAATCTACATATTAATGCGAATGTCTGTTTATAAGTCAATCGAGTAGAAAATGAACTTATTCAAATTTGCTCTATACGTAAGATAGGCTCTATGTATGAAAAAAAATTGGCTTTGGGGAATAAAACTTGCAAAACCAACTCTTTCGTGGGAATCGAGAGCGAATTTGCCTAAATATCCTTACCAATTGAACGCAGAAGGGGTCCGAACTCTTTCCCTGCCCACTCAACGTACTGCTTCCAAGCTTGTTGATCATTCGATGCTTCTGCGCCAGGGAACGCCTGCTGTAGCTCGCGAGTTATCTTCAGCACTCCCATAGACGCTTCTTGCGCCTTTTCTACCTCTTGTTTAACAGCTGAATCTTTCAGTTTTGCCGACAAGACCAGTCTGAAACGTGAACTGAATGAATTAAGGTGAGACATGGTCTCTTCTGGGGCCAAAACGATCATTTTGGAGATCATGAGATTGCACAACGTGCGAATGTCTTGCTCATCTTCGATACCGGCAAGGATTCGATCAAAGACTTCAGGAGGGTTTACAGCAGAGAACGCCATATCAAGACAGGTGTACAGTGTTTCATATGCGCTCTAGTTCAAATATATTATTAATGGAAGTTTTGAATACGGGGGGTAAAAATGGAAGTCTACCTTGCGAAGCTCCAATCCATCATCCACTTTGTGTTTGAATGGTCCCATTTGCACCTCTCGAACTAATTCAGGTTTGATATTTGTATCTCCCATAACTGCAGGTAGTAACTCGGTGAGATGCGGAAGAACCATAGATGTTTTGTTGTGGATTGCGGAATTAAGCGTTGTCAATGCCAGACGATGGTTAGCTAAATCAGCGTCATTAAGAATGGTAATCAACACGGGAACCATGAGCGGCCGAAGTGCATCGTTATAGGCTTTGCTAAAATCAGCAAGCGTATAGCGGAATGCTGAAATAACAGTTCCCCGAACGGTAGAACTTGGATGGGACAAGTACTCCTGTTTGAAGGGGGAAAAAAAATAATGATCAGTACCAAATAAAGTGTGATTTATAGAAGAAAAGTATTGAAATACCTGTAGCTGAGGAATGTATGTTGCTGGGTCAATTAGTGATAGACGTCCAATGCACTCAGCACCAACTGTACGGTTATCCTCATCCTCTGATGCAGCAAGCAAGATTTCCCATAGTCGTTTAGCAAACGGAGCAACATCTGCTCTCACATTTTCGGGGTGTTGAAGGATCTCTTTCAAAGAATGTAGAAGAAGATATTTGGAAGAGCTGGACTTTTCAAGCCCCTCAAAAATCACTGGCAAGAAATCCTTGATGTTACTTGCACCAGCATTTCCAAGCGCCACAGCAGCGGATAATCGGACTTTATCTGAGGCGGCTTTGAAATTGGAAATGAATATCTCAGGCTTGAGTTCCGATTTAGCACCCATACGCAAGCCAATCTCACCAAGTATTGCAAGTGCAAGACATTTTCGTTGGTTATCGTGGGCAGTTTTCAGTTCGTTTAGGAAGTCCTCGGGTTGGACACCAACCCGTGGGCCACCGTAAACAACAAGAGTTCCAATTGCTTTGCCGACGATGGCCGGGTCGCCGTTAACACCAACATTTTGGAGTAGAGCTTTCATAAACTTGGAACCTGCCCCCTGTTCTCCAATTACTCGGACAAGAAGGAGGTATGCTCGTAAAACAGTTCCCGTCAAAGGACCCTGTACCACGGAGCACAATCCAGCGATCATACCGTCTTTGACTAACTGTGGGCCATACTGTAGAACCATCTTCGCCAGAATAATAAGAGTAGGGGTGACGAGATGCAGATCATCGGTAACGAGAAGGGGTAAAAGAGCATTCGATAGACCTTCAAGCGTTTTCTTGTCAAGGTGTTGCCTCGTATTGGAGTTGATCATGATACTCTTAAGTGCTCCGAGACAGGCATCGCGCAAAGCACGATCTACCTTGCGAAGTTGGCTTGCGAACTCTAATGTCACATCACTAATCCACAGTGTCGTTATATCCTCTCGATTGCGGGCGAGAAGCGCAACATCGTCAATAGCACGAGCTGCGGCTACCCTAGTGGTTTCATTCTTTAGGCGTTCGAGGAGAAGTGAGAGTGCCTTCTGCCGTTGAGGTAGAGAGATAAACTTTTGTCCGTCCGGTCCAGATGCTCGGCCTAGCATGATACCGAGCACATGAAGCCCGCGTTGACGTACCTCCAAATCAGTGCTGTTATCGGTTATTTTCTCCATCGCGATATCAAACAACTTCTCTAGCTGCAACCCAAGCTCTTGGTCTTCAGCAGAAGCACGGGGAGGAGTCAAGGCCACGACGATGTGCTCAATGGCTCCGAGGGCTTCACCAGCTACTTTGTAATTTCTATCATTCACGGAACTAACAACGCCTGGAATTAGAGCTATCAGGAATGGCAGGAGTGCATTAGAAGAATGTGTTTCAGCAATGGCAGCTACCAGGCCTAGAGCATCGATTTGTAGATTTCCAGCGCTAACGGACATCGAACCAGCAGAAACCATCGCTCCTCCGGATAGACTAGAATTTTTCAAGGCATCGGCTATGGGATCTTCTATACGTTGGAGATAATCCCCAAGGCCTCCGTAACGGACAAGGGCTAGCGCTTTTAATAATAGAATGGCACTTTGTTTCAGTGGTATCGTTGCGCCCTTCCAGAGCTTCGACAAAGCCTGCACAATTCCTGGGATTAATCGTGCTAGATCAGCTTGTGGACCAGGTTGGGGTGTTGAGGGCTTAACAACTGGCGAATCCAACGATGCAGCGGACATTTCAGCCTCAAAATCAATTATGACTGCATCACTGTCCGTACGTCGTCGTTTCCTGGAAGATCTAGCCTTCGAGAACGAATCGGGGAGTAAAGAGTCTGGACTAAACCCTGTACCGACATCGCTAGTCTTCCTGACCAAGCCAGTCATGGTTGTTACCACTTCGATCTTTACACTCTCTTCTCTCTCTTGGGTGAATCTGCTGAGAAGAGCTGGGGCGACTTTCTGATAGATAGAACCATCCTCCACAGTTCGAGTCTCTCGGCCTTGCGTGGAGATGATTGTGCTGAGAACTTTCGCAGAACAACGTCTGACTTTCCAGCTCAAATCATCGATGTCACTGTATCCTTCTTCTTCTTCAAAATCTTCAAAATCATCGTTATCTTCATCTGGATCCTCAGTAGTGCCATCGTCACTGCCTTCATCCTGAGTCCCACCCATCTCCTCGTCTTCAATCTCGGCAACGTTTGGATCGTATTTGAGATATCGTAAGGCAGCAGCAATGGAATCATTCAGATAGGGCTGCATTTCATTACCACAGTAAGAAATTAATGTTTCTAGAGTGACAAGTGCAGCCTCACGCAGTTCATCCTGTTTTGGATCATGCTCTTCGTCATCCGACATCTCATTGAGTTCATTCATTTCCCGCTCGCTAACCACCGCAAGAACGAAAGGAGCCAAAGTCTTCAGGTATGGCCCAAACTTGGCTGGTATTGCTCGAGCCACAGCAGCAATAGTAGCAACTAGGTGGCGGCGTCGATTAATTGTAAGATGTGGTGCCCGAAAGCTTTCAATGAGAACGGAGACGAAGCCACTCAGCTGATTATCTGAGAAATAAGCAGATAGAGCAGAAATAGCAGTCAGGGCTCTCTTCGTAACCACAGTTCCCGCATGGTCATTTTCTATCACGCGCAACGCTGTATCGGTCAAGTACGATAGCTCTTTGTCGTGGAGCATTGGTCCATACGATCGGACCACCTCGATCAAGACATCAATAGCATCGCTACTAAAACCTTTGGCCGGGTCATACTCTATCATTCCCCTCGCAGCTGATCCAGTTCTTGATTTCCCAACCAGACGTGGGATCAAAACCCTCGATACAGCGTCATAGCTGCTGTGCACCTCACGAGATGACACCGACGTTATGCTAGGGCGTGGCAAAGTTCCTAGTATGGATCTAATGGCGGTATTCGGAACAGATGTGTCGATTGTTTGTGATTCCGTAAGAGTTGCAAGCTTATCTAGGAACGGGGCCAGGATTTCTGGTGGTAAACGGGGTGCAAACGGTGCTATACTAACAACCGCACACAACGGTTAGTTCACTTAAAACAGCTAATGGACTTAAGAAAAAAAGTATTTTTATTTAGGTTGGCCCTGCTAAGGCTTGAAGGAAGGTCCTCACCATTTCAAAGCTTGGTTTTGTACTTCACCATTCTGGTCCTCTAATGACTTCAAGAGAGCATCAACCATGCGGTTACATGAATGATGATCCTGGGCAAAGTAAGTTCTGCCGCAATTTTCGATAAGATCCAAGAGGTCATTCAGGGACATATATCGAATGTCTGGGTCAGGGTCTGTTGTCTTGACCAGCAGGGCGCTGAGGTTTTGCTGTATTGAATGTTTGTCGAAGGCCATGTTTATGTCAGTGGGTGACGGGAGGATAGAGAGGAAGGCCCTTCTAGGAGCAAGGAGGGGTCAGATGGATGGAGAAAAGACTGTTTATAATATCGTATGGTACACGGGATTCACTCTGAGAGGGTTCAGTGATGCCTGGTGGTTATACTAGTTATGGTGTGTTAGCAAGGAGGATGTTTTGTTTGTGCTGGGCCGCCTTTGGCAGTGGGGTTGGCGGGGGAATAATTCATTTCGTGTCTTGACACCCTACTAAGTTAACTTATTTACCAAGCTATGCGATATTAACTTCTTTTTACTACTCATACAATATGTACTTCCCTTCTTTTTCTTAGGAAATACGTACCGAAATATTATACATAATACAAGGCTCAGCTGTTAGAGGAATCGAAGAAAGTTTTTTGTTGCTTAACCAAGGATTTTTGTATTTAACTAACGAAACTATAGAGAAAACGGTCTAGTCAACCTGACACACTCCTGAGACTCAGCCTCATGCCTGAGCAGAAAAGCTATTTAAACAAGGAACAGAAACGTCACCATGCCCTGCCAAAAGAAATATTTACTTCCATAGAATACCCATCTCTTATACCTGTTATACCACAGTTACAATGCCACCACAACTCTCTACTCTCCCGGAAGACTTCCTCCGCGGCCCTCCAGCATCTCGTCCAATAATACGGCCGATTCATTTCGCCCAAACTCCTCTCGATGCATACGGCGGGTGCTACGCCATTGTTATCGACAATGTTCTGTCTCCGGTGGAATGTGACCAGCTATTGCGTGCGGCTGAAGCAACTGCAGAAGGGAAATGGGCAGATGCACAGATCAATATCGGGGGCGGGAAACAAGAAACGTCCAAGGACGTCCGCGACAGTGGCCGTATAATATGGGATTCAGAAACCGTGACCCAACGGATTTGGGATCGCGTAAAGCCACACCTGGAATCTCGACTCAGTGAGCATGCAGAGCCGTTTCTGGAGGGGTTGGCGGAGGATGTCCAATCCATCGAACGCGGCAGAACGGACGGCGTGGAATTCATAGGCCAAGATGAAAATATTATCAGTCCATTATTCGATACTGGGATCGGTTGCATGTCGAAGGATGCCGTAGCCGACCTTGGTGTCTGGCTCAAGCAGGACCACAAGCATTGGGTCTGTAAGGGACTGAACCCCAGGATGCGGTTTTTGAAGTATCAAGACCAGCAATATTTTAAACGTAGGTCTCCGCTTTGTCTGTTTTTAGTAGTTTTAACTAACAGGGAACGCTTGGTTCCCAGCTCATATAGATGGCCCGTATGTCGTTCCTGGGTCAAACCGCACGAAACGAACGATGTTTACACTTCACCTGTACCTCAACGAGGCCAGCCCGACGAATCCTTTAAAAGGCGGTGCAACCACATTCTTCAGCGAGCTTCCACGTTACTGGGATCAAAAGGATCAGGCCAAGCGCAAGGTTAAAGAAATGAACGTTGTGCCCCGGACGGGCCGCGTTCTAGTGTTTCAGCACGAGTCGCTCGTGCACAGCGGCGAAGATGTGGCGGGGGGAGTCAAATACACGATGAGGACCGATATAATGTACCATGCAGAGGGCTTCCCTGGGGATGAAAACGGCAATTAAATATTCCGTAGTTAACAGTTCATTTTATTTTATTTGTTACTTTGCCCAGTTAGTTCAATCATTCAGTCCAGGACGCTGCAACTTAGTTATGTAAGGTCTTGGCCTTTTTTTTCTCGCCTGAAAGTCCGAACATATAGCTTGTTGACAGAGGATAATAACATCTGTTCCTCACTTGCCCGCCATCATCCCGCCTCCATTTACTCCTCTTGCCTAGCCTAGCTCTTGAACCAAGCAATTGATTCAGGTGTTTGTGTTTTCGTGCCTTCACAATGGTTCTTCCACGACCTGCCGCTTTCCGATCGCTCCTCTCGGCTCAATCGAAGAGAATAGCCGCCCCCAGAGTGTCGCCTTCTCGCGCATGGCAACGGGTCTCGAGGAGAGGCTACTCTGCCCAAGCTGGCCATGAGGCTCCTCCAGCGGGAAGTGATTTGCCATGGTATTTTCTGTCCTATCCGACTCTAAAAGATTATTTTTCCTTGGTTCCCCTCCATCTCGATTTGCCGCGATTACTTGGTTCTCGCCGTTTGAAACCCCCCGGGAAGGGACTTTTTTTTTGTTTTTTTTTTGTTTAATATTAATCTTTTGTTAGGTTGATTGGCTCTATTGCTTTCACCGCGCCTGCTGCATATTACCTTTTCCAATCCGGGCCGAGTGGTAGTGGACACGCTGCTAGCCATCATGACGAGGTCCATGGCCATGAGAGCCACGCCGTGAAGGAGCCTGTCGAGGAAGCCGCGAGCGAGGAGCCAGCACCTGAACCAAAGGCCGAAGAAAAGCCTGAGGCTGAGGCTAAGGCTGAGGCGGAACCGGAATCTGAATCTGAGGAAGAAGAAAAGTCCGAGCCAGCCACTCCTGCCAGCTCAACCGAAGAAGACTCATCATCTGAGACACAAAAGGAGGCAGAGGTATGCTCAATTCGTTTCCTCTCTCTCTCTCTCTCTCTTTTTTTTCCGTCGAATTATTATCCGATGTGATAGCTAATGTTCACTCTCTATAGCCAAAAGAAACCAAGGCTGAATAAAGGCTGAATTTAACTGAAAAAGAGACTTAAAGCAAAACCCAAACCTCTAATTTTGAATTGTTTTGCGTACCTTATTAGAACGACATTCACTTTATCAGCCTCTGCTTTACCTACCACTCATGAGCGGAAAATAAGGGAAGCCAGCTGAACCAGTTTTTGACCTTGACATGTTACCCACTGACTGTAATATAATACATTAAAACGCAGCCATATATCCCAGCATCTGGCTGTCCAATAGAGAGTATATTTGAGCAGACGGAATCCATATCTACGTAGAATACATAGCATGCTGGTCGGAGTTAAACCTGGTAGTGCTTTGCTAGAGGAATGGAATGGTGCAGCCTAAAGCTGGCTATGGTATAATCGCCCAAGTCCAGATGACTTGAATAATATTTATAAGAGACGTGAGCCATGACCTTCCTCCGCAGTATTAAAAAGATGTTAAGGTAAGAAACCCCGTTGCAAGAAACCACCTCGCTCTCTCCTTCCCGGTATATCCACATCCTAGCATATCAATTAATTGTAATTGTCCCCAAGAAGGCAAAAAAATGGGAAAATGCATAAAACAAGCACTCGAGCAAAGGAAGCCCAGCGGGGGACTTGCTGCGGTATGGTATCCAACAGCCAAAACCCGTATCTAGGTAGGGTTCGTCTTAAAAAAAACAAAAAAGGAACAAGAGGGTACAAGGACAGCAGCATAATCATCACACGGGAAAATATAATTATACTCAAAACGCAGCCCGCGAAGCGTAAGTTCAATGCCTATCTAAACCGTACACCGAAGCTATAACCTGTCTTAAATTATTAGGGCTAGGGCCCTGATTTTGAAAGAAACACACCTGCCATTATGACGTGAATCGAAGAATTGATCGTGAATTCCAAGAAGCTCAACGCTTGGAAGCATTATTGGGAACGTGGTAGCTTCCTATTGGAGACAATATGGTACCCATTGGTGGCTCCCGTGGCATACACGGCAGGAGCGATATTCTCCTTTGTAGGAGAGCCATTAACAAGCAATGTCGGCGTGGATGCGTGTTCATTGGATGCAGGCTTCTCATCTACTTCATCCTCAACGTCTGAGTGGTCGCTTCTCTCGTCTTTCCTTATGTTATCGAAAGCATAAGTTTTAGCAATGCGAAGGATGAAGAAAAGCCAGATCAAATTGATGGTTTGAAGTGCAGCCAAAAGGCCAAATGTAATGTATTGGCTGATCCAGCACTTGTACTGTTGGGTTTCCCAGTTCAACTCGAACGGGCCGACAGTCCGGAATTCCGTAAGAACTGCCCATAAGATCCGCAAATTGAGATAGTGGCGCATATATATCCAGATACAGACAAAGAGACCAAAGTATGGGGCTATTATGGGGGAGTCCAGATAGTTGAACGTTTTTGAGGTCTGCGGAGTGATAAGTTAGTACGGAAATGAAAAGAGATAGCCTAGCCAATGGCAAACAGTATGGAGATGGATATAATCACTTACCGCAAGGAAAAAGTCGGATACATCGTGTGTGATGTACACAGCCAAGCCAATATGGGTGAAATGAAATCGGTAGCTCAAGGCAATTAAGGCCAATGTAATGATATGATGACCAACTAGTTCCTTAAAGTCCTTTCTCGGCTTTTCGAGCTGCAAAAGCAATACGATACCCTGCTGTGCCCAGTAACTCGCCTGGAGGAGATAGTATGCCTTGAAATCAAGGGTATGGGTGCGATGGGGAAATCCTTCGAACATCGCGGTGGTATTGAAGTACCAGATATTGGTGTGGCGCATGACATACAATCCGTAGGGTGCGAAAATGGCGAAATAGATGGCAGTGTATGCTTGTTCCATGAATCGGGCCATTTTGGATTTGCCTTTGATCCCGCAGGATACAGCCCATGGTTTGATGAGACATTGCATCAAAAATTCGCGTGTGAACGAAAGAACAATAGTATAGAAAGCCACGAAGGCGATGTCAAGGCGGCCTTTCCCGTAAACAACAGGATCACCCGGGTTTTCGGATGGCAAAGGGTAGGAAAGAAATATGGCATGTTGTATGGGGTTCGACGGAGTAGGGTTGACGGCGTATGCAAGCAGAATAATCGTAAGTAGGACAAGAGGAGTAACCCATGTGTGTTTTAAACAAATGGCCTTCAGGCGACGTAAAGTCGACCGAGCTCGCCGGCGTTTCGAGTGAGGTTTATTTGTCTTGTCGATTACACCATTTTGGTTTCGGTCCTAGGTGAATCTGTCAGGAAACAACAGCCCGTATACAAATGTCCAATATGCGAAGTGAAAAAGTGTATAAAGACACCTACCCGATTCTGGATGGAATCCAGATTTGAGCCGGATATGCGAGGGTTTTTAGAATCCTTGCTCATTTCTGTATCGGAGAGCGCCTGATATCGTAGAAGAAGGGGGTAACTGTCTGTGTGTGTTGTGCTCGCGACTCTGCGACCAGGGAGGACTTTGGCTTTCTCTTTTCGCCACCTCTCTCTGTATGTTTTATTTTATTAGTTTTCCCCTTTTTGATAATTTATTGGATGAGACTAATGGGCAAACAAGGTGTTTCGTCGGAAGCTCCGGGGAGTTCAAGGCTGAGCGCCTTGATGGATGACCAATTGATGAGGGGATTATTTGATAACTTCGCTACGTTGCGCGCATAAAGTTCGGAATTAGGAGCTCACCACTTATCTCATGAAGACCATTAAAAAACCCCTCTATTTCCCGGCTCTGCAAGTGCGCGAGTTAGTTTTGTTGAGATTAAAAAAAAAAAAAAAGGAGGCCAGGGATATCGGAGGTGCGGTTTCTCCACCCCGGTCATCCCAAAACATTATTGGAGCCTTCCAAAGGTTGAAACCCGAACATGGAATCAAGAAACAACAAAGGAAGACGCGACCAGCAACAAGAGAAGGAAGAGGAGGTCATGCAGATGGAGATGAACGAGGATCGATATCTCTGACAACCGGTATCAAAAAAAAACTTCATTCCTGAATGTAAGTTGTTCCAGACATTGGCCGGAGTACACCGAGGAATGAATCCTGGTGAAATCGATAGCACATACATAGGAATTACTTCATCCCGCTACACCTGGCCGTGTAACCTGTGCCATAAAAGCCATCCATGCAAGCAATGGTTGGATATCCCCCTCCGTCTCGCAACAAGTTAGCCAGCCAAGATCTCTAGTTGTGGTGGGTGTGTTTAAAATATGATATACAGACGTCTAGCTGGAGGTGGGACGTGCATATATTGGGAGGCGTCATCTAGTCTGTCAAAATACCCTTCACCCGATGATCCATATCCTTGCCGTCTCGACCCCCAGTCTCCCGTCGAAGTATGGTTCAAACGCCGTCGCTACTCCGCATTTCATGCATATCGGGAGGGTCTATAGTCGTACAGGCGAGCTGAGCTTGACATTGTTTGGATTTCAACTGCCATACTTCGCTTGCGGGCCTGTGTTGCAGCACTTATTTTTGAGAATTTTTGCCTATTCGAGGAATATCACGCAATCTACTTCCATCATCTCCCTCCAAGTCTATCCGGAATTGCTGGAACACTGGCTTCATCTTGTGGCAAAATTGAGCCAGGTTCTAAATCTGACTATCATGGTTTATGAGGGATGGCATTGAGGTGAAGCTAAAAGCATTGACCTCTTCAATGGTAACAATCCCTATGTAGAAAGGCTCGTCTATAAGAAGGCCCTCATCATCTCCCATATTCTCCAATGGAAAGATCAAATCCTCATCTCAAACTGGCAAAAACACTCTTCTAAATTTTTTTTTTAAAGAATCCAACAAAGCAAGTAGTTAGTAATCTTCTTTCTTTGTCCTCTCTCCTTCCCATACGTTCTTGATGGTCAAATTTTGACGGTTGATAGTCACCAACCATGCCTTTCCATGTATATACCATGTGGCGCCGGGACGGCTTCTTTCCCGGAACAGTATATCGTACTCTCCTTGCTTTCGCAGACAGGGAGGCTGCCGACTATTTCTTCCGTGGTATTCAAGAAAATCTTCCCCTGAAAGTCAATGGAGCAGCACAGCTCATTACCTCCGCCGAACGCCTTTCGCCTCAACTGTGGAACTTCTATGGGTCTGGTGGTGATAACCAGGTATACGATCTCGTGGTTAATATGAACATTGGTCATGCTGCAGTCAAAGATCTTTCGTATCTTAAGGAACTGCGAGGCAAGATCCTCATGAACTGGCTCCCCGATTCCGGGGGCCGTGACATGCCTATTATCTCGGATATCGGTCTTCCGGATCGAATTGACGGCGGAACTTTCTTCATTCGCAGCAGACTCGAACCGTATCAGTATTGGTACGTCGAAGATGGTGTGGTCACTCTCTCACGAGACCGCAAATCCAAGTTCGGTATTTCCTTGCCTGATTCCAAGATCGCCGATGCTGTGTTGGTTCATAACGATAAAGTCCGCTTGACGTACACGAGAGATCTCACTCAGGTCCAGCTTAATATTAATGACAATGGTTTCTGGATCGTGGGTGCTGGACGCAAGAACAGTTTTCTATTCGGTGCGCTGCGTGGTGGCATTGAGGCTTCTACAGCAACTATCTATGGATCACCTGGGGATGGCGGCAGGTCCGTTCCCGCTCCTAGATTGCGCTGGGATGATGACCAGCTTGATTTGAGCCATGGGGAGGTATGGGAGCTTGTTTAGGGATGGACATTTGATTCATCTCTCACTTCGTTTTTTATTTTATTATTCTTTTGCCATTTGTTTTTTGTTATCTTTTTTTGATCCGCTGGTTATATATAATTCATTGTGCATTTGGGATTGATTAGCCCATCCTAAAGGTATAATATACAAATATATATTTTACTAGTTCTTATAAATAAATCTTATAATTGAAGGCTGAACCAATCTTTATAACAATTATAGTCAGCAAGTCTTAAGGGACAAATGAATAAACCGCCCAACACACATCAACACAGAAGGGGTACTTTATGTACAAATACAATAACAAAAGTGGTATATACTAGAAAAGGTCAAAATTCTCATAGCCCAGCCCATATATTATTGTTATCTTGACGTCAAGAAGTTGTCGCTTGTAATATATAGGATCCACCCTCAGTAGGTGGTAATGATATATCCGATTCCATAGATTGAAGAGGTCTTGCAGCAACTGCCCGCGTCTGCTGAGACTATAAAGCGGCGGGTACTTTCCAACAAAGGAGCATAATGGCAGCAATTATGTCTGAAACACCCAAAATTTTCTTTCTCTGCTTTCATTTTATTTTTCGTTATTATTTAGATGGATACGGGTTGTTGTCAGCCGGCAATTCGTGGACTATTCGCTCTTCGCGAGGTTGCGCTGGGAGTTCTGACATTGGCTTTTGACTGCCTACTAGCTCAACAGCTGCGGGCATGTAATGTGAAGAATCCTCAAGGTCTTCAGGACTACCATATTTAAGAGGTAGGGCTGCGGCTTGCGAGCCCATACCATCTTCCCCCTTGGCTCTTCGGCGGCGTCGGGTGTATATGAAGAATAATATTGCGCCTGCGATCAGGGCACCGAGCGGAACAGCCACTCCAATGCCTATTTTGGCCCCAGTTGATAGGCCCGACCCACTATCTTCCGTAGTAGGCATATTCACACCATCTGTTATGGTTGGTAGAGGCGGCATGCTAGTAATTGAACTGGTGCTGGAGGATTCGGTGGAAGAAACCGAGGTGAGGGATGTGGTTTCTTGAGCTGTGTCTGTGAATTTTTTCACAAGGTGGATTGGCGGGACATATCCAAGCACACTTCTCGTCTCCTCTGCCATCGTGATGGTTGAAGGTAGGGTGCTGCATCCAGTAGTGAAGCTAGTAGCTTCGATGAGCTCGGTGGCGGCTGGTTGGGTGATACAAACGTGATAGGAACTACTGTGCAGGCGGTACCCTCTACAGACAGAGTCAACAAACTATCCAAAGAAGCAAAGTGATCAAGACAACAAGATCATGTTCACCTGGGACAACAAGCATGATCGACCTCGCCGACTTCTAGAAGACCCAATAATCTTCCCTCTGCACCTCCCTTACTAGGAGCTGCCTTGTCCGTCCTCGTCCAGCTGCCGGCGGTGGTCCATCCTGAAGGACAAAAGTATCCAGGGGAGAATACTGGTAGAGCGGTACTCAGGATGGCTGTAGAATAGGAACTTGTGAGGGGAGCTGGGAAACAATCGGAATTCCCCCAGTTTGCTGAATTGCAGCCCACACCCCAATAAATTCCGACGAGAGAGCTGCTAAAATCATAGACATTCGGCACCGTACATGATGGCTTGGGCTGGAAGGCTGTCGTCAGTGGCCCGAGATCCCATCGCGTTATACTCATCTTGGTGATACCAGTGGAAGGGGAAAAAACACAAAAAAGAAGAAGAGGGAGAAAAGAAAGGGATATCAAGAGAAGAAAGAGGGAGAAATCAAAAAAGGATGATGTCAAGGATGAATAATGAAGATGGTTTTCTCCATTCAAAGAGACGACGAGCCGAAAGGGTCAACAAAAAAGTGAAAGAAAGAAACTGAAACATGACAGAAGAAACAATAACAGGGCTGAGGCTGGCGATTAATCTTCCCCTTTCCGAGCCCAGCGAAGGGGAAAAACTAGACTCGGTATTTTGGGGGGGGGGCAGCACGAAACGAGCATAGACCCATGTGTACTCCGTACCCGTATGCTGATCAACTAGGGTCTGTTCGAGGCTAGGCATGATGATGTACATCGGCAAACCCCATATGAACGGCCTTATACCAGGACATATTTAGGTTGAGAAGGAGCCTGAATTGCCCTAAACTACTCCGTAACCAAGAAGCAAAATAAAATATTCTGTCACGATTACCATGGAGACAGGTTATATCTTCAGCTCCCTCAATCTTGAATAGTGGAGCATAGAACAGTCTCAACTCAGATGTAGCTAATTTCCTGCCTGGGGCTCATTAAAGCTTGAAGGATTCTTGTTGGTGTACTGGGCGTGCTCCGTAGTGGAGAGGAGTAAGGTAAGCCTCACAATCATGCCATTAGTTATGGGAAAGGATTAATGACCAGCCTGGGTATCGAAATGGCCTCAGCTTTCGACTCAACGATAATCCCAGGTGAAAAAAACCCCCAATAGCTGAATCCTTGATCTGTCAACGAAGACATTGTTTTATTATACGCGGGTTTGTCGCGAGTTTCTGTTACAGTGGAATGAACATGTGACCTGCCAAGCGACCTAATCCCACCTCGACGGAGTAGACTGCTATTAGAAGACTAGTTCATCCTTGAACCTCGTTAATTAAATGAGAAACCGTTGCCTGCTAGATAGGTGATTCGTAATTCTTCAGATTCCTATTGTACTGGTGATCCAACTATTCGATCTTGAGCGAGAGTCATATTCTCCTGTCTTGGGTTCATGTATTCGGTACTTAACTAGTTAGTTATGTACGGGAATATTGAATAGTTTAGGTGCCTATGGATTGGAATATTGGAATATTAAGCATTGCTTCCAAAACTACATATTAAAGAAATAGCCGGTGTTTTCATTGTATCTGTCGGCACTCTGCGATATAGTTACATATTCTCATGGTAGGATGTGTTTCTCAGAAGTGGTCCTCTTGGTCTCGAATGATGTTGAGCCTGCAATTCCGTCCTCCAACCGATCATCGTCGTCCACCGTGCCAGTTCTCTCTAGTTTCGCCGCCCGATGAAACTGTCGGTGAGTCTTCCAGGCCGGGATGCCGATATATTTTATCCCGCTCGGGTCAGTGAACATCAGTTCCACTTCTTCGAGTGTTTTGCCTGTCGTTTCAGGGAACATGAAAAATACATGTACGAACATAGCAGCACAAAAGACAGCGAAGAGAATATAAGTCTTCCACTTGATATTCACAAATGCTGGAGGGACGAAGTAACCCAGAGCAAAGTTGAAAGCCCAGTTGAAAGAAGTGGTAAGGGCGACTGCTTTACCACGCACCCGGAGTGGGAAGAGTTCTGGTGGGTAAATCCACGATACGGGGCCCCAGGTGGGAGCAAATGAGGCAACAAAGAGGTAGGAGCAGGCAATCACGGCTTTGCTGGGCGGACCAGTGATTTCCCATGATTGTGCTTCGACGTTGTCTAGGCCGCCTGGTGGTGCAGCGTGACCTCGAGTGGCTAGCACTGCAGCGTTTATGAAAAGAAACGTCATCATAAAGAAGGCACCAACCAAGAGGGGCATGCGGCGACCCCAGCGGTCAATGAACAGCAAAGCTGGGACTGTCATAGCTACATTTATGACATACTGGATGCTGCTAGAAACAAGGAGCGTGTTTCCTGTTAAGCCAGCCATGGAAAAAACATACCTATGGTTTTCAGCTGTTAGCAACCTCTATCTCTCTATTTTCCAACTAGTATCTAACTAGTTGAATGGAGTGATGCTATATAAACTTACGTGATGTAATACATCATAACATTCATACCAGTCAACTGGCTCCAAATTTGGGTGAAGACGCCAACATGGGTACGGTTGATCATATTTGGCTTGAAAAGCTCAAGTAATGATACATTGGCATTCTGCCTCTCGAATTCACACATTTCCTTGATCTGATTGAACTCGCGAACGACAAAAGGGGAATTTTCGTCGCCTTTGCCATGTACCAAGGCCAGAACTGCGCGACAATCCTCCCAGCGATCTTTTCGGGCGAGCCAACGAGGTGACTCGGGAAGAATAAACATCCCGAAGAATAGAAGGATAGCTGGGATGGCTTGCAGACCCCATGGGATACGGAAAGCTGCGGGAGAGTCGATAAAGCTTGCACCATAAGAAATACTGTACTTCTTTGTCAGTTATGGTCGAGGTAAGGTATCAGTAATTCAAATAATAACAGCTTACTAGAACATAATCATGATACCCCATGTGATAGCCCACTGCTGGCAGCCCACTAGACGACCACGTTTGGTGGGTGGGGCCAATTCTGAGATATAAACCGGCACTTGGGCAGAGCAAATACCGACGCTGACTCCGTTGATTACGCGACCGACAATCAACATGCCAATGTTTTGAGAAGCACAAGTGATAACGGAGCCAACAACCCTAAGAATTCTTTGTTAGGAAGACGCATCAACAATAAACCTGGTAAAATGGTTGTGTGGTCATACCAAATAAGAGCACCAATCATAATAGCTCTCTTTCGTCCTAAGATATCGGAAAGAAACCCAGAGGCTAGAGCACCAAGCCACGAGCCGCCAGCCATAGATGCAGTGATTCCACCTTGAACCGAGGGTCTCGGGCCACCACAGGGTTCTCCTGGAAGGTTATCATACTGGTTGAAATAGCATTTGTACTGCTGGATACCAAGAATTGCAGACATGGAAGAAATATCAAAACCGAAAAGACCACCGCCTATGACAGCGATGGCCGAGATGAAGTATATATTTCCAGTCTTCCACATGATGCCAGTCCTATTTTCCGTGCTCAGCAGCGTAGCTGGAGGGTAAATAATGGTCTTTACTCTGGCGTGCTTGACGCACCATGTGTATGTATATTATATACCGTGGTAGAATATATCAATATCCGACAAGGTACCATGAAACCAAAAATAAAAAACTGAACAGGAAGCTCAAGCCAAGATCATGATTATGAGTTATGAAGGAAAGGAGCTTCATTTAAATAAAGCCTGTGGACGGGCAGGTTGCCTTTGCGACTCCACATGAAAGAGCGAATGAATACGACAGTGTGACGACCGCATTTCCCCAGGCTTTTGTTATTCTGCCCTTTTTCTTTTTTTGCTTCTTCTTGCCACGCCTAAAGCGGAGAAGTGGAGAGTGAAAGCAACCCTGGAGATCCCCGGGTCGGTCTTCTTCTCATTGAAGGACATGCTGTTGCATGCGAACCAATCATTTTCTATAGAGTGAAACCCACAAAAACGGCGCGACCGGCATCGAAACACTTGGAGTAGAGAGAAACGTCGTTTGAAAGAGAACCTCTAACTAGACCAAGACTCGTATCCATGTGGTCTATTTCCCCGAAAGGATCTTCATCCTAGGACTGGGGCTGGAAGGTAATTAGTTTAGCTTTCCAACTCGCTCGGCTGACGAATTTTTGCCAGCCAGGGATACTCTCCCCTTCGAGCTTTTGTTTCTTTCTTTCGTCTTAACATTGTCTACCTAAGTAAGGGGGGAGGGAGAGCGTCGCAGATGAAAACAGACTGATATGCCCCTATCCCGGACCCTTTTCTGTATGAGTCTCCTGGTGCTACCTTGGGCAGATTCTTTAATCAGGCAAGGTACGTAGAACGTCATCAATACAAACGCAAAACAAGCAAAATGAAGAAGGTATTAAACTTTATGCTGCAAAGGCTGCTTTGGGAAGTCTGGATGTCGATCCGCCGGATCAGCAACCAAGTCCCACTCTGGGAGGGCGGGTAAATGCTAGGGCCGCAAGTACCCCATACTCTTGCTGCTGCCTTGCCGACTCCAGCCAAGCCCGTACTTTCTACATATTACATGTTTCCTACCACCCACGCTCAAAAGAGCAAGCAGGTATCGGAACCTTCTAATGTTGGTACCTAGGTACTAATGGCATATTGGCGGGCATGTGATATTTCTTCTTTTGGTACATTCCCTCTCCCTCTCTCGATCTGTCTCTCCCTTTTCTCAACTCTGGAACTTGGATACAACAACGTCTGATTGTGAGAGGGGCCATGTACAACATAACGATATTAAGCTCGAGCAATGCTCCTGTCCCAAGTGCGATCACCATCCATGGGCAACCTCCTGTTTTGAATGAAGGGACTTGACTGGACAAGTCCCATTTGGTCAGCTGCCACCTACTTTCATTGCATCCCCTACAGCTACCTCCCCGTTCAGCTGTCCTAAACCCGCACTGCTCCGTTCTGATTAAATTGTCCGTCGAAAATTGGTTTCAGCGTCGTTCCACGACACCTGAAATAAGGATATTTATTGCGTTACTCCGCCTAGAGTGCGTGGCAGAGTGGTTGCACGGAGTTGCCGTGTGCCCCGGCTTTCTTGGCTCCCGATACTGCTTTTGCAGAGATGTGAGGACAAACGGAGATAGTGGTAAGGTAGGGAGAACCCTCTTCCCAGCAGCAACTTCGGGACCATGGTTCGTGCGGGAGATAACTACCTAGGTAGTATGGTAACAAATAACCCTAATTATGAAACACCATACTTCACGACCTAGCCATACATTCACGTCACTCCTTCAACCACGGCTATTACAGAGTACTGAAATGAGGCATGATGGGAACAAGGCCCAGAACTTTCCCCTCCAGCATCTCCTCCTACTTGTCCCATGGATACTGCAACAGATTATCGACCTTCTTGACCACCAGCTGTCCACTGGGAAGCTACGGCAGCTATGACATATGCAATGACTACAATCAAAGCTGACGAATATGATAGTAAGAACTTGATTATACTCTTCTTATAAATTCTGGTTGGCTATTAACCAAGGTGCTATATCTAGTTGATTCCGCCTCCCTTCCTCCCTTTTTTCTTTCTCCTTCTTCCCTTTTGTTTCTACAGATTTACTATATAACGTTTTATTGTTGTACTATATCGACCTCATGCCGTTTTTCCCTTTTAAGGCACGCGCGAAGAACACCGAAGAATCTATTGGTATGAGCGTCCTTCACCTCTTGTTACTGGGGAGCTAACATTTCAATGATATATAATATTTAGCAGCTTACCGTGACAAGGACTGCCCAAAAATGTATGAGAACAGCCACAAATCCCCAAACTCCGACTTTTTGGTCGTCGATGGACAGGGGACTAGCCATGAGTGCGATTATCACTCTCATAATGAACACGCCTGGGATGAAGAGGAAGAAAATCCAGCCTCAGACCCCGTGACTGGCTCAGGAGTCGAACCTACTTGGGATAACTCCTGCCAGGAAGCAGACGTGGATTGGGCTATGGAGAATATGCCCCAAGAGGGTGATATAGCACTGGCTGATGCCCAGAAAAAGAAAGTAGTGGCCCTCCAAGTGGGAGATAAGCGCTTCGTTACCACGATAGCAACGCTCACATGGGAGAGTCAATACTTTGCTTCTTTTTTCCTCAACCAGAATGATGATGATAAGAACGGTATTAGCTATGGCAGAGTTCCATCTCATACTGGTGAATGGCTTGCCCCGGAATTCAATCAGTTCATGAACTTCCCTGTTCTACAAGAAGACGGTTCATACTTCATCGATGCCAACCCAGACATCTTCAAGCATGTCCTCGATTACATGCGATCCAAGGTATATCCACTATTCTTCTCGTGCGCCAAGGGACATGATTACCCAATGTACTCTGCTCTATATTCCGAGGCATACCGCTTCAGACTCCCAAACTTGATGTATTATTTCGAGTTAGAAGGCTACCACCAGGCGGTTGCCATCGAATACAACCATTCATACCAAACCGTCTCTCAGCAGTATTACAAGGAGAGGACTATGTTCAAATTGACCTGGCCTAATTCCGCAGACCACGAGATGCAAATTAATCCTCAGTGGGTTGAGCAGAAAACATATCTCTGCCCACGGAGGATCGAATTGCATTATGGACACCAGGAACGTTGTGGTAGGGCATGTCTTAAGGCGAAAAACGATACATGCTTCGGAATGAACGAGTATGACTCAACCAATGTCTTGAAATTGAGTATGATCGAGAAAAAGGTCATATTCAACCTTGAGAGGCTGAGAGTCAATCAAGACGACATCCTGCCCCTCCAGCCGCCATCCCACACTTTCTGGTAGCAACGAATCATCGATCTGGTGTTACCATACATTCTCTTCTTGAAATGGATTTTCTTTGCTTGGTCTCAAAGATTGGGCATATTCACACCCTGCAAGGCGTCAGATTAAAAGTTGTGGAGTATGAAGTTAGATCCAACGAGGAGAATATTATTAAAAAGGAAAATTTTGTATTTAAGGGAAAATATTGATTATAGTAAACAGTTAAAAAATTCCAATCCTAAGACAACGAAAAAAAAAAATAGAAGGGCTTACCACACGGCCACAAACGGTGGGCCGTTAAAGCTAACCAGGGACAGTAGTGTTGACTCAAAAACCATCTCATAGGTTGTTCTTCCGGTGCAGCCCATAGGCCCAACACAGCTGGGTCATATATCCTGGTCCATCCAAAGCTTCGCAAGGGCAAAGAGGACAAATAAAAAGAAGAAGAAAAATCCTGTCCTAACATCATTATTAACATCATCTATCGAGATAAGGGACCTTTTCAACCTGGTACCCGTTATCGTCAACCGAATTACACATCCAACCGAATCCAAACCAATCCAACCAAATCCCATCAAAAAAAAATGAAATAACAATATGCTAAGAAAGCGCCCTGTTGTAACCTTCCTTATATATACTTTGAGGAGGGGGGAAATAAGCATAATCAAACAAGTTGCCATAGGGCAACGCCGGAACACCCCATTGCAACCCGCCCTATGTCCCGATTGAACTCGGCGGCAGTGAGGCCACGCGCGTCAGCACGGTCACCGAACATCGTGATAGCATACACCATCAACTCAAGGCCAGCACAACCTAAAACGCGGCCATCGGGAATATCAAGGTACCAAGAATCCCCGCCGCCGCCTGGGCTTGTGCCCCTTACGTGATCGAAAGGGAGATATTTGGGCTCCCGGCCATCAATGCCATGAGAGAGCAGAGCGAAAAGGGAGGCGGCGCGTTTTCCACCATGTTTTGTGATTGACCAATGAGGACACATGTGGCCGAATTGGAAACGCACCGGCCGTCCGGCCACTTGGTGGATGGAAATGGACTTACATGCTGGCTGTATGGAGCGTTCTTCGATACCGTGTTCTTGTCTTGCGTTGGTGAAAACGGTGGGGGGATCGCTGGGGCCGGAACCCGGAAGAGACCCTCGTATATATGATTCCCAGGTGATATCTACGCGACTATCATCACGGTGAAGATCATGCTGGGTATTGGTAGGATAATGACGCATTCCGAAGTCGTTGTTGGACATGGTGAAGCATTCAGGTGAAAAGTGCTTATTGTAAGGCTTGCCCGGGCCTTGGACATTACCTGCACCCCAGCAGGCGTCGATCAGTTTCCATTCGTCTTTGTCGATGCGTACCGCGTTCCAGGCGTGGTTGGATGAGAAAACGGGCACGGGATCGGAAGGTGATGTGGGCACTAAACCATACCCCATTCCATGGCCAGAGATCAATTTGACTTCTAAACCGGCGTGAGTCGCCAGTTCTTTGAAAAGAGCAGCGTATCCAGAACATACTCCAAGGCCGGTTGCAAGTACCAGCCCAGGCTCTTGTGGTGGAATCCGTTTGTTGAAAAAGCTATCCACGTCGTAGGAGATGTTGTGATGAAGCCAGGTGAAGAGGGCCCGAGCTTTATCTGTGGGTGATGGAAAGGGGCGTGTTAACTGGCCTGACAACCAAGCTATGTCGTGGGAACGGAGCGACTGCAGCGGAAACTTTGTAGCATGAGTATCTGGCGCAGAAAAATCCCGACATTTTAAGCAAACTTCTGCTGGGGTGGTTACGGAGTGTTGTAGAAGGCTAATTGACTGGGGATTTGCAGGCCGGATATTCGGACGAGAAGCCAGGGGTACAGGAGGCGGAGGAGAGGTGCGCACGGGTTCCAGAGACTGCTGCTGCCGCTGTTGTTGCTCGTGGACGCATGTGCAGCTTTTTGCAATAGCTGATTTGTTGTCCTGGACATTGGTCTTTAAAGTCGCGAAAGACGATTCTCGGATATTCTGTAGAGCATCGTTGGAATGAGTTGGAGCCAAGTTTCTAGGTTTTACCTGAAGCTGCAGCTGCTGGATGGGCTGAAAGTTCGCTACGGCGGTAGGCGAAGTGCCCCATGCCGATTTCTTTGATCCTGAGATCGAAGATGCCCCGATATTTTGTAGAGCATCTCTTTTGGGAGGCAGAGGGGGAAGCTTTCGTCTGGGGGTCGTTGAGCTTTGGGTCATCTGCGTATTTTCGACGATTGAAGGTGCTGATGGCCGGCTAGGTAGCGGAGGTCTGTAAGGAGGAGATGATTGTGGAACCTCAGGTATCGTAGTATCGGCGCGGAGAGGAAGAAGAGGCTTCCCGACTGGAAGGGATGGCTCAAACCGGTCATCCGACGTCAATGCTCTGCGAAGATCTGCAACACATCTAGGTGGCCCTTGGTTTTCACGGTTGGGAGTTTCATCAGCTGTCCGGCCATTGTACGGCCTAAAATCTTTTGGAACTGATGGGGAGACGTCATTACGATGGCTAGTAGTGTTGGTGTTAGTGGTGATGTGAAGGTTGTTCCGAGGAGTCACGACTGGTGGTAGGTCTCGCTCATTCCATGCAGGTGCTCGAAGCTGATATTTCTCTGGCCTGGGAGACACGTCAACGGAAGATCTAGATTGTAGGGACCCAGTAGATGTTGGGGATAGAGAACCCGTTGAGAGGGAGGCTTCACTTGGAGCTCTAACACTCTGAGCTGGAGACTTCCGAGGAGGCAAAGCAGGAGGTAATGGCGTATTGCTATGGGAAGTCGGTCGTAGAGGAAGAGGGATAGAAACTGTTTTGGTTGGTCTGGATTTCCAAGATGGAGGAAGAGGGGGAGCAGGCTTTTTCTGGCCAGTTCTAATAATATTGGTGGGAGGAGGAAGTACCTCCTTGTCTCGAACAGCCATCTCTATCTACGTCTATTGTTGCTCCCTATCGTAAGTTGGTTAGCTGGGTGCAGAGGTGAATTGGCTCATCTCTCTTTGGAACAGTGAAGTGAGCTGAGTTTAATATACCAGCTAGACGAGTGATGACTCGGTCACGGTCGCCCGACGTGGATGAAGGACGAGGAGGTTGATGTGTAGCGGCGAGTTATTTTTACGACGACATAGCCTGGGTTGACAGGCCCCCACATGATGAGACAGCCCTGAGAACTCCCCTGGTGGGATGGGCTGTCTGGCGATACGAGGGCAGCAAGCATCCGACGGCCGTCATCAATAGTTCGCTGCAATATAGCCAACTCTGCTAGTCTGTCAACTAATTAGTTAATAATTACGGAGTAATACCTCAAGTAGTTCTCCCTTTGCAGGATATTTCCATGGTTCCTCTGAGGCCCCACGTGATGTGCGGCTCCCTGATTTCTTCTTGTCACTGCCTCTTTTCTCCCCCCAGAATCTGGAATCTGGAATCTGGAATCCTGCCGAATTGAATCAACCATGGTAGGCATCTCCTCGTATGAGGATACTTCCGAATCATCTCGTTTTTATTTCGGTCGAATCCGTGCCTGGATAACACAACCTTGAACAGGGATTGCGCCCACTTAGATGGTCTTTTGTCCGCATTCAGTTGGCTTCTAAATCGTGCTTAAACTTGGTATGAAATTGTGAAACAAACGGATTTCCATGGCAAGCATGTCTCAGCTGAGGCATATTTTGTGCTTACTCCGCAATTAGAAAATCAATCTTCCTCACTCTTGGGTTATTAGTTAACCACCATATTCAGTTCATAACCTCACCATTTTGAGGACAATTCTTATTCCTAAGCCGTAGTCACCCTCAAGACATCCAAGATAACTATGGACTCTGGAAAAAGCTCATTCGATTTCGTACGGAGTATGCTTGAAAAATCGACATGTCTATTTACGACAGGACGAAGTAACCCTGTCCCTCCAAATAGTAGAGAGCGTGACTTTGTTAAACCAGTTCAAAAGAAAGCAATTAAAGAGAGACATTTTCATAAGGAGAGAAGAGCGGCCACAGGAATGTTTGTGGTTGCCGGAGTTTTACGAAATTAAGCCTCCTTTCCTCTTTATTTCCTAGTTTTCTCTTTTTCCACCAGACGTGGCAGATTCGCCCAAAACTCGGTATTATAAATAAAACAAAAAGAAAACAAGAATACAAAAAAAAAAGGAGAGAGAGTATTCATAGGAACCGGATACTAGCCTGAAGAAATGAGCGCATACCTGACCTTGCACCGGTTATCATGCCAATGAGTAAGAGAAACCTTGACTCGGAAAAAAATATCAATCATCGATCGTAACAAAACCTAGCCGTCAACTCGTCGAAGCATATACACTCCATGCATAACTATTAAAAGGGCTCTTTCATAACATTGTTCCATTCTCATACACTGCCCTCTTATTGGCTTCCCTCGTCGTTACCACAAACAAAATGCTCGCTTGTTTCGTGGCGGTTAGACCGACTGGTATAGCAATAAAGGTTCACCGGTATTCTCGATTTCCGGGATCGTGCATTTTAAATCAAAGGCCTTGCTGAGAACAATCTTAAATATCTATCGAATACGTCAGCAAATGCATAGGGCATGAGGAAATTATACAGAGCCAAAGAATAAAACCCACCTTCTGCACATTTATACTGTGGCTTGTGCTGCTGAATATCAAGCTTGCCCTCATCGCCTTTGCGAATCGTTTTGCCTAGTAATTTCTTGAATTAACGTAAGGAAGCAGGCGAACGGGGAAATCATAATGCCGTTACTAACCTGAATGGAAATCTCCTCCTGGTCTTCCCGAGGGAAATTAACAAAGTGGTCGTATTTGGTTCCTACCAAGAAGGGTATCGCAGTCTTATTGAATCCCCGACCTTGTCGATACCATTCCTTAATCGAATTGAGTGTGCTTTTTCGAGTAAGATCAAACATGAAAAGGATAGCGACGGCATCGTTGCAGACCAAAGGAAGCATGTTGACGAACTCTCGCTGCCCGCCCAAGTCCCAAATGGAGAAAGTAATTTCTGTATTCCGAATTGATATTGTTTTTTCCATAAAATTGACGCCTGTAATGACAATCAAAAGGATTTGATTCTATGTAAGCAAACAGCCCAAAGACACTACGGAAAGATATCGAAAGAAGACAATAAATTTTACTCACCCAGCGTTTGGATGTAATCTTCATCCCAGCTCCCTTCAACATACTTAACCATTAAACTCGTCTTCCCAATTTGAGCGTCGCCTACCATGCCGACTTTGATAACGACACTATTCTTGTTTGGCGCTGTTTGCTGCTGCTGCTGCTGCTGCTGCTGCTGATGATGATGATGCTGCTGCTGCTGCCGTTGACTTTGGTCTTGATAAGATTGAGGGTATCCATACTTGTCTCCTCCGCTGGAAACCCCAGACCCAGGGCGTGAAGCCGGTTGTGATGGTTGTTGGTAGTGTTGGTACGTCATCGTGGGCGAGTTATGCCTCGACGAGCTCTCCCCTTCATATGTAGCAAATGCGGAAGGAGTGGGTTGGTGTGAATAATCGGCGTGTGGAGTCTGGCTATGGGTGGTCCGTCCATTGCTGTAGCCATTACTGTTATGGCCGTTGATGAATTGCTGTTCGGGAGAGTTTGTCAAAGATTCCTCCCGTCTTGTTGGTATATCGGGGGCAACAGGTAATTGGGTAGCAAACTCGGCGGGTTCCGGTACCGATACTGGCGCTGGCACAGATGCAGTCACATCCACAGTCACAGGCTCGGGTACGGATACAGGTATCAGCTCGAGAGGAGGAGAGGTAAGAATATTTTCGGCGGCAGCGGTTGAAGGCTCCGTAGTGCTGGACGTCGTAGTGAGCGTACTATTCGGCAGTGCTTCGGTTGGCATCTCCTGAACATTCAGTTTCCCCACGTCCGATGCTAGGGAGTCCATATCCGCAACGACAATCGTTCAAAAAACGCGTGTTCACGAGAAAAAAGACAGCGACCGTAAGATACGATATTTAGTGGGAGTGAAAGTCATAGATAACTCATGTGTTTCATTGGGGGTTCAGGTCATGGAAAAAGGCGCGTAAAACTGATGCGAGGAAACTGTGTAAGGGTATGAAGCAAAATAGGAAAAATGAAAGAGGAACCACAGGTAAAATATCAGCCCCGGTCAAACTACGAACGACGAGCGAAAGACGAATGCAGGTGGTATTCCTTGTGTGCAGCACACAGCAAACCTCGAGCTGTGAAGTTGACTGAGGATGCCCATATACTTCCGAGAACGGACTAGCGCTGGCCCGCCTTTTCGGCCCAAAGCTTCAACTGGAAAAAAAAAGATTTTCGATGTTTACAAGAGGAAGAGAAAACCAATTGCATGCCTTTATCGACCTGACACACGATTTTTTTCTCGTTTTCTCTCTCATAATACACAAAGAGTTTACACCCACAAATATCACAAAAAGAAGCTACTTGATTATTTAATTCGTTCTGTTAAAACGTCTTGAAATGGCCAAACGTGGTGTGGAGGGCGACGATGGCGGGGCATTGAAAGGAGGAGAACGCCCAATCGCAGACGCCCCGCCAGATGAGATGGGGGAATTCGAGGATGAGTTCGAAGATGAATTTGAGAGCGAAGATGAGATTTTGGAAGCTGGCGTTGACGGTCGTCCAGATGCTGAACGCGAAGCTGAAGAACAGCAGGGTATGTCTACTTCTCCCCAGACACGATGATGTTGGATTTCGTTGTCGTATTATCCCGAAAAAGATACTAAGTTGAAACGGCATGGGGATTCCAATAGATGAAATGGACGTGGATAAACAGACTTTCATCCCAGGAAGGACGAAACTAGCCCCCGGGGAGACTCTATCGCCTGATCCTTCAACATACGAGATGCTTCACACACTCAGCACACCATGGCCTTGTCTTTCATTTGATATCGTAAAAGATAATTTGGGGAATAACAGAAAACTCTATCCTGCAACTGTGTACGGAGTTGCTGGCACACAGGCGGCGTCCGTCAAAGCAAAAGACAACGAGCTGATGGTTCTGAAGCTGAGCGGATTGAGTAGGATGGAGAGGGAAAACGGCGCAGACTCAGATGAAGAATCCGACTCGGATGACGACTCCCCATCAGAACCAATTCTCGAATCCAAATCGATCCCCCTAAATTCTACAACAAATCGTATCCGAAGCCACCAAACACCAGCTAACGATCCCGTGAAGCCACCCCAGACACTCACAGCATGTATGTTAGAAAACTCGCAGGTTGTTATTCACGATGTATCGCCCCATTTGGCTAGTTTCGATAATCCCGGATTAATCCTGCCTCCTTCTGCGTCGAAACCCTTATCGACTCTCCGAATGCACAAATCAGAAGGCTATGCACTTGACTGGTCTCCACATCACCCTCTGGGCAAACTTCTCACAGGTGATAATGACGGGCTTATGTATGTGACTACGCGCTCCGAAGGTGGCGGGTGGGTTACGGACACCAGACCATTCGTTGGACACACATCCTCCGTCGAAGAAATTCAATGGTCGCCTAATGAGAAGAACGTGTTTGCGTCTGCCAGCAGTGATGGCAGTGTGAAGGTATGGGATGTACGTTCCAAGTCCCGGAAACCCGCCGTGGACGTCAAAATTTCCAACACGGATGTCAACGTGATGAGCTGGTCAAACCAAACGTTCCATCTCCTTGCAACCGGTGCTGATGATGGCCAATGGGGCGTATGGGATCTAAGGCAATGGAAACCGGATACGTCCTCTGGAAAGGGTGGAAGCCCATCCCAGCTAAGGCCTAAACCTGTCGCTTCATTTAACTTTCACAAAGAACCTATAACCAGTATAGAATGGCACCCAACTGATGATAGTGTTGTGGCAGTTGCTTGTGCAGATAATACTCTGACCCTGTGGGATCTTGCTGTGGAACTTGATGATGAAGAAGCGCGTGATTCTGCCCTAGTGGATGTTCCATCCCAGTTGCTCTTTGTGCACTATATAGAAATGGTGAAAGAACTTCATTGGCAAGAACAGATGCCAGGTACAGTGATGGCAACAGGTGGAAATGGGTTTGGGTATGTGGAGTTCCTTTTCTTGCTTCCCCCTTTTTACTTGCAATCCTTCCTATCTTTTAATGTTTTGTGCCTCTGCTAATATCCATCTGTACAGTGTATTCAAGACTATCAGTGTTTGATATTGTTTGTAGAACTGAAATGAAAGATGTTAGATGCAGGACATGATGAAGTGAAACAATACTTACCTTGCCGCTCTCCTTAAAAAAAGTTTGGGAATAGAAATAATGATTTGTTTATAGCTTACTGCTCCTGTTAGATTTTTTTTTCTTATGACTCACGAACTTCAACTAGATATTCTTATACCCTTTTTTATCTTGAGAACAATTGTTGGATATAATTTCTTCTACTCAAAGCTGAATTTTTTTCCATGAAAGTTTCTTACATTAGTAGGAACCCTTTAGGCAAGACCATGAAAACCACACCACCATCTGAAAGATAAATGAGAGATATAAAACCATCTGCTGGATTTCTGAAGAAACATTTGAGTTGTTGAATTCCACTTTTGAACATTTAAGTGAATTACAGGAGTAAAGACACCCTTAGTCGTCACTCACTCTTCTGGTCATTTGTACAGGACAATGCATATCTCCACGCTCTCTATCCTCTGCCACCTTCTCCCCTTACACTCTGCTATCCTCATAGCCCTCATTTTGTTTTAAAGAAAAGGAAATAAATATCCCAGACGCTCTATGAAAATATTATTTCATCTTCTGGCCAGAGTGGTTGTCCCTGCATTTTGGAAATAAGGTATGATGACGATCCTGCTCTTTGCTTCCCCGCTTCTGGTTGTTCAGTGATTAATATGCGAAAAAGTGCCTAGGGTATTGGATATTGATTTCCATTCAACAGAAGACCTCTTGCCATCAGGCAACCTGCAAGTCAGCATTAAATTAAAGGCTGGCAGGAAAGGGACGTGTGAACAGGATGAACTCTAGCGAGCATTTCACCGAAACCATTCCAAGCCCAAGTCTCAGTAAACAGAGCACAGACCAAGCACATAAGTTAAATGCAGATCTATGTGCAAAGGGGATCGAAAGCTTGAACCTTCAAGATTTGTGTTTGGAGCGCAGTGAACAGGTCTCTGCTAAGCAGGTTACCACAGCTCGACCATGCCTCAACTTGGAAACCAATACAGTGCCTGTTTTGGAAGCTCCCGGCAAGGACAAACAGACCTCCCAACCAAATATGAGAGGAATGCGTGTGGCTTTCTACCGTATGGCAGCAAAAGCAAAAATTCGTCGAAATCAAATCCGTGTGATAAAGCGTGATGTCGAAGTGTGTGTCCAATCAAAATTACCAACCACTGGCTTTGGGTCAATGCAGAAAACATCTTACATTGTCCGGAAGGTGCATCCACGTCTACGCCCTTTAATTTCAGCACCAATCCGGCCCATAGTTCGAACAGGGGTGCCGGGATTGCCACTAGTAAGGCTAGCAACCATCCACGAGCACCCCGATGAACAGGACGAAGAGGCGAGGGAAAATCGCGAACGAGGAGCCAGAACAGGAAGAGTAGCACCGCCACCAACGCCGGAAGAAGTATCACAGCTCGAACTTCGTGGGGGAGAAGGACGCAAGTATAGTGACGACTACGTAGTCCCTGGTTGGGTGTGGTGGGTGTCAGGGGGGAGAAAATCGAAGCAGAGACTGACGGTAAAGTATTTGAAAGAATGGAAGAAGAAATCCCGCGGAGATTGGGATGAAGGGAAAAAAAGGGGCTTCTTAAAGGAAGTAATCTTCGTTCTGTCGAATGGCAAATATTGCCGAAACCAGAATCGGAAGAAGCAGGAACAACCACCACCACAACCACCATCATCATGCGATAGTGAAGAGGGCAGCTTTTGAGGGTAAAATCCAGTTGTGGTGAACCAACGATGCTGGGCATGTTTTTTCGAATAGCTATCTATCAATTTGACATCTAATTAATTAATCAGATTCTTAATTTGATATCTTTATTGACTATTCTAGGGGTTCAACTCAAACGGAGCATTATTGCACCGAATATACCGATTATCTAACGTAAAATACAACTTTGTTCGTTGGCGTGTATTTGAGCTTCTGGTGTATTTTCTCGGACATCGACAAGACCTCACTCTGTGGATGGTACACAACAATAATTTTTGGCCAGAGTCACACGTACAGAGAATCAATTGAAGTATTCTAAACCGGACCAGCATAGATTCAAGAAGAGATATGTTAGATAAGATGATAGACGGGAAGAGCCTCGATATCTGTGGTCCTTTACTTCAGCTCCCCAACATTGCCCCTCCATGCCCCTCCATCCCTTCTAAAGCCATCATGCATGAAGGGACCACCCAGGTCCATGCAGCCAATCCCGAGGCCGCTGGGAATAAAGTCAAGGATCAGGGAGGCTATTTCCGGGATCGGTCTGGCTTTTTGGGTCGCTGCAAGCGATATGGCTAAAAATGTACAGAATGGGCCGATCACTTGGCTGTATCGACTAATGAATGTTATTAGCATGTATCCTGTTGTCAGCCACAGCCACTGGATATCCCTAGAGAGTAGGACAAGAAATAATCAAAAAAAGACTGAGAGCTTTAAAGATAGAAAGCCCGCCTAGAAAACAGTCCGGAGAACTAACATCTCCCTCGGTTTCTTTTTTCCTGTAAATACGGGTAGCTAGACTGTGCTCTGTGATCTGTGATCTGTGCTCCGTACTCCATTACAATGCTGTCAAATTTGCTGGCAACTTGAAATGAATCAGCCACAGGAGCTTGATGACGTTGGATCCCCTCCTTGCCTTCAGCAGGAACGAGAGTGGCGCCGCTTTTGTTCCTGAACGAACCAACGGCCTTTTACTGTTACTTTTTTTGGCCCCTTTGTTGCTTGGATAACACCTTCTCACGAATGTCCGTCCACTCCATGACTAAAAGGAGTGGAAGCAACCGGGACTTTACTCTGGTTACAATGACGTCTCAGCACAAGAAGCGACACATGACCATTGCGCGGTTTCTCGATATGGATTAGCTGTATGGAGTATTTGGACAAGGATGCCAACTGGTAATACGGTGTCCCGAGGGCTTGTAATACCAATTACGGAGTACGCGGTGGAGTAATACCTTGTAATACGTCAACCGTTATTGCTCCATCTTCGACTTCTCGAACTCAGAAGCACAGAGCATGACTGGGCACTTTCTCGTATGCCAATAGAGTGTAAGCCCACAGTTCTCTCGGAGATCGGAACTTGGTCGAGAGTATTTGACAGACTGGTTGGAGGTCTCCGTGCCTGTATGTACGACGTCTCGAAGTCTCTCCTGTCACGATCATCTCGCAATGGCGTGGGAATAAAAGGCAAGAGATTAGTTAGTCTGGTAAGGAATCTTTGGATAATGGGAACATCAGGGAAAAAAAAAAAAAAGAGAGAGAGAGAATAGTGGATATGGAGTAGTTACATATGTAGATGTTAATGTCTATATTTATAGAGATTTTTCCCTTTACATGGCTTACTTTTTTTTTGATCTCACTCGAAGCAGCTTCAAAAATATATCCCAGTACCCTAGTTCCGATATCCGGAACTAAACAAGTTTCGTTGGTCCAACCGTCACGCAACGAAATGAGGATCGTTCATCCAATTTCACCCCGGATTTTTTTCTTTCTGGCAACTTTGCACTAGGGAGGGAAAGGAACCAATCCTCTCTTCCCTAATTGGAGGGAAGAACAAGAAAAATCTCCACTGGTTCCCCAGACCCACGCGACATCTAGTTCCAGTCCACGCCACCAATGATGATGCTTTGAGAAGTGGGAGTTGACGACGCTGTGGAGAACGATTTGTTTCGAAGCTACGGAGCACCGTGCTGTTTCGAGTGGATGGGATTTTCTATTCATTTATTTCGGAGCTCATCAAGTTGGAGAAATGTAGGCGGAAGGTATCCTAAACAAGGAGAATAGTTAGCCACCAGGTGAAACTGCGGTGTTAGGCTGGGTTGATCGTTGATAGTTCGATGTAGATGCAGATGCCTCGGCATGACTGTAGAGTTCAATGGAAAACATATAGCCAAACACGCGCCAATGCTTTCGATTATGCCAAAGTTCTCGCAGATTGGTTGGGCATCAATAACTCGAAAACCATGGGAAACTTTGTTTAAGACACCCAGCGTGGTGGATCAAGTGGAGCGTTCTTCAACAGGCAAATGGCAAAAGCAAAGAGAACCAAAACTGTACTCCGTAGATGTCCAAAGTATTATATTATATATTAATCTTTTAGGTCGTTCTCAAACCGAGTGAACAAAGCACAGGAGGACAGTGGAAATGAAACCAGGATCTTGATAGGCGAGCATGCCCTGTATGACAAGAGCAGAAACGAAGCGGAAGGGGACAGACAACAGGAACAAATCCAAGTACAGCGTACAGCGTACAGGGGATGTAAGGGGATTGTAAATGCCGGGGAAAGTGACAAACGATACAGGTCCATACGCAGAACGAAGCAGTGGAGTTAGACGGAAGCAGAGGGAAAGCAAAAGTACAGCAGCCCTGAAAGTGCAGGGGAGGTAAGGCGCCAAGCCCGGCCTGGTCCCGCCACCGCCTATAAAGGCTGGTGTATTACGGGGTTACCATACATACGGAGGACATACATAAGCCTCAGCCGAGCACTAGTACCAAACGGGCCAGACCCAGAGCCAGAAGGGAGGAAAGGCCAGGAGATTAATACTCGAAATAACTGCTAAGTTAACCAGACGGGTTGAAGCAGAAGGATCCTCGTCCTCAACCTCAACCACCTCATTTCCTTATTCCTGTACTGCACTGTCCTGTCATTGCTGGTTTCTGTCCTTGTCTTCCCTGCCAATCTCTCTTTAAGAGACTGTGCTGGTGAGCAATTGAAATATAATCTTGAATTGAATCTTGAATCTTTTTTTGTGGTTCCTGTTGCCGCGGCCAGGGGCATGCTGTCATTCCTGACTTTGGCGCACATCCCACCTACCTAACCATCAAACCACACACCACACACCTCACCTTCACACCCACGCCTGCCCATCGTCGAATGAGCATCCTTACACCTCCATCTCAGCCCATCTAGATGCCACACCAAGCTACGAAGCTCTTTCTGAACCGTTTCGCGTCTGCATCCTGGTCTCCCTTCTGCCACACCACACATACTTGCAGATAGATCTCCTGCCATAGATCTGCTTGCCCACCCACACCACCACCACCACCATCACCACCAACCACCCTTCTAGTTGTTCTTCATCATCTTTACACCCTTAGCTATTTGAGTATTATTTTACCTTGCACTATCCTGTCATTTCCCATCTCTGTTTATCGCGTTATTGTCCAATTTGTCTGTGTGATTATCATTGTTGTTTTTTGTTTACATCTCTAATCCCTCATTCTCCTTCAATCCCTATTATTTCTTCTTATTGTCATTTTATTGTTATCGTTCGTTATTCACCCTCCCTCCCTTTTAAACAACCCACCTTAGGGTGGATCTGGTTGTCCGGACCTTGAAACCAACGTGTTTGAAAGCTTCTTGTTTCTATACCATATCACTGGTTGTTTTTACCTAAGATATTCTGTGAGTGGCCGACAGCTGTTCCCTGGATTCTTGCCTTGCATACCCGTGCTTCTTCATGCATATCAATACCAAAATACATCCATGCTGGGTCCTCCGTACCTATATCTATATATGTACATGATCGACTCTTTCACTTTCCCTTTCCTCTAATCCATTCGGGTTCTGCATAAGTTGCGTGCCAATCATCTTACTCAATCAATTGCTAACCATCCATTTTCGTCTGATGTTTCCAGAGACCTCCCATGTCGCCCCTCTGTTCGATTACTCAACTATAAGGCATCTACATGCATGTTTGAATATTTCGTTTTCCAATCGCCTACCATACATATATCACCCTAATCCCATTATCTTTCCCCCCACATATCCTACCTCGTATCTGTACGACACTGTCTTCGTCTATTTACCGTGGTAGAAATAGAGATTCGAGATTCTATCCTTGAATTGTTTGCGCTGTTCATCTGCCTCGTTGCGGAGCTTTTGAAGCTCTCCACGCTTCGTTGATAGATGCTACAACTTATAGACCCTGATTTCCCGGTTCAGATGATGGCAGATCAGATCGCGCTTGCTACTCAGCCAACTCAGGACCTTGCAGCGATCAGCGAGGTAGTTCAAAATGGTCCTTGTAAGGATTCACCTGGCCCTTCCCTATCATCGTTTGTTTTTTCCCCTGAACGTTGCTCATCCTTATCTCAGCATCCCAATCTACCCCCCAAATGCCAGCGCCATTTGTTTCCAACCCGGACATTCCCCCTCCGAAGACAGACAAGCCCCGCCCACATGTTTGTCTGACCTGTACTCGTTCTTTCGCCCGACTAGAACATTTGAAACGCCATGAACGATCTCACACCAAGGAAAAACCCTTTGAGTGCCCTGATTGTACCCGATGCTTTGCGCGAAGGGATTTGCTTTTAAGACATCAGCAGAAGCTCCATATGGCCACTGCACCAGCTGCGCGACCAAGAAACACTCGAAGAGAAAGCACCAGCAGTTCTAGAGTCCGAAAAAACTCGATAGCCGGGAATAGTACCAATACTATGCGACCAAGAGCCAATACAATAAGCCATATCGAGGGTGGTGCTATAGGGCTTCTTTCACCTGGACACTCCGTACCTCGACCTTCGCAACCGGGCCATTCTCATCACCCCAGTTTGGGAAGTGTTCCGGGCCTTCCAAACTTCGATTACCAACCTGTGATTTCGGAGAATCGCCACGATATCATCCACGGTCTTGCTAAACTGAACACGGCTGCTCTCGCTGGGGATTTTTCAGGTGGCCTTAGAACCGCTCCTGTGGTCGGATCCTTTGATTTCTTCTCAATGGGCGATTCCATTCTCAATGGAAGCACTATCAACCCAGCACAATTGCATGCAACCGGATCTCCCCGTGGATTTCATGAACCCCCTGCATTTCATTTCCCCAATAATTTTTCAAATTTATCAAATTCCCAAAGTGCAATTGAAGATGATATAAAGTTCGATTGGCTTAATGGTTTCGATAATACCGTCGTGTTCGGGACTGCCAATGAATCTGCCATTGATGGATCATCCCCTTCTGCCATGAGTACCGGAAGCCCAAGCGGGATTAGCGAGGCCGTCATTGATGGGTCCAAGCCAATCACTACAACCTCCGCTAGTACCACCTGGTCAAATCCATTGTTGTCGCAAAGTCAACCTCGGCTTCATCACTTTCCGTCGCTGGATTTTCAGAGCCATTCGTTTCCTGAATTTAACCAACCGTCGGAAACCATGTCCCCAAAGTCTATACTTTCCCCGGGTCAGATGTCTAGTACTTCCTTTTCAACTGCGACTCCGATGAATTCTATGAACAGCACCGTGTATACAGGACCGTCCACTAATAATAATACCTTCCCCGTTCCCTCCCTCGGCGGTGCTGTCAACCTCTCAACATACAGTTCTGGTTATGGTCAAAATTCACCACCAGCTTACTTGAGTTCCATCACTGACTCGACCCGGCAGGCGTTGATCGTGGCGCTACAGCAACCTTCTGGCTTTAGCAGTGGTAGATTTAGTCAAAACTCTCTAGGAAACTCCACGGCATCCTCTCACCCTCTATGTAATTCAAATATGTTGGACGGAAATCTACATAGCCTACCAAGCACATATGATCTTCAACGATATGTCTCCGCGTATGTTAATTATTTTCACCCCCATATTCCGTTCCTCCATATTCCCACATTGGATTTCAGCACCTCTGAATATGCCGAGACACCTGGGACGTCAGCTGGACATAATGGCATGAACGGAACAAATATTGCGGTAGGTGGTGGATGTCTAATCTTATCCATGGCCGCCATTGGTGCACTCTATGAATTTGACACTGCTGCATCTCGAGAACTCTTTGAAGCAGCCAAAAAAATGATCCAGCTCTATCTTGAAGAAAGACGAAGAGCTGATATGTCTGCCACACTTAACCGCGCTAATCCCGGTCGCGATAACTCCTTGCAGAACACTCCTCTTTGGCTAGTACAAGCTATGCTACTTAATGTTATCTATGGGCATAATTGCGGCGCTAAAACGGCTGCTGATATTGCAAGTACACATTGTGCAGCCTTGATCAGCCTTGCACGAGCCGCAGAGTTGACGCAATATCACCCACCAGAAAGCCTACCAGCAGAACAACTCGGATACGACCCATCCAACGATTTAGCCGGGATAGAAACAGAGATGTGGGATCACTCTCAATTGGATATCTCAACCGAAAGAAAGCAATGGTTGAGGTGGAAAATAGTGGAAGAGAGGAAACGCACTCTTTATGCTATTTTCACATTATCCAGCATGCTAGTATCCACCTATAATCATGCTCCTGCTCTCACGAACGCTGAAATTAGATTAACACTACCATGTGATGAACAACTTTGGGCTGCCGATTCTCCCCAAGAGTGGGCCATGATGGGTGGTGTAGCTGGCATGGAACAGAATGCAATTGAGTTTTCTGATGCACTCAAGACTCTTCTTGCTGCTGACCAGACCCCTCACAATCACTTCAGATCTTCCATTGAAGGGCCATTTGTGAGAAATGCTCACCCTAGCACCTTTGGATGCTTAGTCTTGATTCACGCAATACATAACTATATCTGGGAGACACGGCAACGACATATTGGAAAACAGTGGACTGCCCAGGAGACGGAAGCGATGCACCTACATATTGAACCTGCCATCAGAGCTTGGCAACAAGCCTGGAGTAGAAATCCTGGGCACAGCTTGGAACGACCCAATCCCTTTGGAATTGGTCCTTTGTCTGCAGATAGTATCCCTTTGCTGGACCTTGCCTATCTGCGATTATATGTGAATCTTGGTCGAACAAAGGAAGCATTTTGGCAACGAGATTGGAATGGTATTGCAGATGAACTTACCAAAGCAGTTCAAATAGTTCACCTTTCTGATGGCAGCCCTGGATCGGATTATTCAAGTTTCAACCTCGACGAGTTTGTATTGGGTACCAGACGAGATTCTTTGGCTGACTATGGTGTGGCGGATCTCTCCTTATCAGGATCCCCGATTGATGCCCAGGGACTACACAATCCCGCGATGCGCAATGGCTCACAGGTATCCAAAAGCGAACGTTTACTTCGAAAAGCAGCATTTTATGCCGCGGATTCCATGTGTATGGCCAATGAATGGTGCACCACCTACGCCGAGTTCACATCTCGTGAGCTTCCAACACAAAGCGCGATATGCCTCTTTGACTGTGCGCAGATATTGTCTGAATGGGTGGCTACGGTTCAAGACCGCGTTGGACCATATTTGGGAATTTTGGGACAGGATCGGCTCGACTTCGGCGAGGTTCCGTCCATGATGCTCTTGGAAGACGAAGATCGCACGTTGATGCTAAAGATCAGGGATATCCTAGATAGTCTTGAGACTAAGATGAAGGCCATGGTGCCTCCAGTCGGTGCAACAGGCTCAGAGCCCTGGAACTGTTTGCCGAGTTTAATCGAGGGTGGATATGGAATCCAGATTGCATTCTCTGCCGCTTTCTTGCTTAATAGTGCCGGAGTCTGGCCAGGTAAGCTTACAATTTTTCCTGCCCCCTTTCTCAAGATTATTGATACGGCCATATGCTAATTATCTCGCGTTTTCAAGTGATCAAACTCATGTCCCATGCTTTGGAGGTTCAGGGCCACAGGCTAAAGGCAAGAGCCCAACGCTCACGTTCTTAAAACATTTTCGAGCATTCTCTGGATTTGAAACAATCGTCTTTACGTCGTTGGCGATCAACATTCAAACCTATTTCGCTATCCCAGCAGATTTTTATCCATCGATACGTTTTACAACGACCGTCCTTAGGCCCCATTATTAATTCCAAAGTAAACTTCGCCTATCATTACAACTCTAGCTTTATATGACCTTCGTCAGCCGTCGATTCTATTGTTATACACCAAATCCGGATCGAAACAGACAGGCACCAGGGGTTTATTTCTTCTTCTTTCTCGTTTTCGTTTTCATTTTTCTTGTCTCTGCATGAATTATCAACATTTGGGCTATGGTACATTACGAAAGTCATGAGCATGACCGGCGCTACGGATTTCCAAGAACAACAAGAAAAAGGCTTTTCTTTCTTTTTTCAGCTCTACGACAGGTTGATTTATTTTCGGAGTACATTTTGTTCCTTCTTCCCACTGATCCGAGCCTATTTTCAGTTTCAGAATCCTCTTCGATTTGCTGTCGATTGCTCATGGGTCTGTTCATAGCCGTCAACCCCTGGTGTATACTCATTTCCACAGTTTTCTCTCCAGTTTCGCCCATATCGTATCCGGTTCCAACAACTTTTATGCATTTCAGAGACATTTCTTATACCAATCAACGACAGGAGGTAAATCCAATACAAAGGACGGCGTTTGGTACTGCATGCATACGGAAGGTTGGGATTTCAGTTTGTCACACTTTCTTGTTCATTTTCCCCTGTTATGTACCCTCATATTGCCATCTGATTGGCACAGACACTATTATATGGCTTGTTTTCATCGATTTTCTTATTTTTCCCCTTGTCTGAGAGTTCCATGCATCTATCTATATTATTATTGCTTCGTGGGTTGAAAGCCTAGGTTCGATTTTGTGTTTCGGCTTTTTTTTCTCCTTAATACTCCTGCCGGTCGTCGAACACTTATCCGAGATGAGCAAATCTTCCAACAAGTATTTCCACGCCTTGTTGACATTTCCGGCCATGTTTTTGTGCCAGCTATGTTTGAACTCTGGCAAGCAATCTCGAAGAGTTTACGGATAGCTAGCTCCCTACCTTGTTTTCCATTGACACGAGCTCTGGCGATTTGACTGTCCCATTGCACCTTCGAAAAGACGCTGCTTTACATTCTGCTGTCGCGTAACTACCTACTTAGCTCTCGTGTGTTTTGTTCAGCTAATTATTTCCCCTTCGCTCTTCGCAATCCTGTAATGCTTCTTGCGTTATCCTCGTGAACAGCCCGTTCTAGTTGTTGTCCTTGCTCCCCCGAAGCCATCATTTGTCTATTTGTGTTTTGCGACGTTGCACGTCAGTTGTTTCCTGGAACATACATAACGGGGGCGAGTAACTGAGTACATACCTCGTGGCAAAAAAGAATGCGAAATAGTCGTGCGAATTGATTATTATGAGCCAGTAAATAGTTATGTTTCTATAGTAATCTTTTTACGAGGGATCTCGGGCATGATTCCGCTGAAGTTCTAAACAACTAGTAGCCTGTAAATTGCTTGTGGACTGTCTGTAGACATATTTATGTAAAGTATATCCCACGAGTTAGGATTAGACAAACAAAAAGGTTGGTATTTGAAAATTTAGACAGTCTATTTATTTTATTTTCTATGTGCATTTAAATTCTGATTAAATCACGATCCTCTCGAATGAGTATTTTCCAATGGCCTTGCGCTTAAGATAACCGGTCTCTCGGCTGCTTCTTGCTTTTATCTCACCTGTTGCCTTGTGGACTTTCTTGGTCAGATCGTCACCCATCGAGCCAACAACCCCAGGCACAGTATCGTGCAACTTAAGAGATAATGGTAACATGTTCGAGCCACTCGCAGAAGAATTGACGATGCTATTCTCGTCGCCCGCCACGCCGGTATCAGGCGCAGCATCGTAAACGAATATATCGGCACCGTTGTGATGTTCTTTCCGTTTTGGTTGTCGAGACCTAGCTGAAGAAGGGGAGGACGCAACTGCTTGGTTTGACTGGGGGGTTTTCCTCATCTTGCTGATGGTAAAGTCATCTATTTTCAGGGTGGCCGTTTCACAACATCGGAGGAACTCTCGCAGTATCCCCTTCAAGTAAGTGGCATCGTCGATTGCCGCTAGAGCGGCGGAGATCTCGCTCTGCATATCTGCAATTAGGGATGAGGCTTCACTCCCTATCCCGCCCACAAATTCGGAGGCGGATATCCAGCCACTTGGCCCGATAGCGTCAATACATGCTGTAAGAAGATCGGCAATGATTTGAAGAGACAATAAGGGGATTTTGGGATGAGAGAATCCCGCTGGAGGCTGCTCTGAGACGCGAGAGGTGAAACCGCCTGTTGCTAGGGAGTGGCGAAGATGATGGATCACGGAAAGAACATCGGAGTTGGGAAGAGTCGAGCGGATGGCTTTGGAAACCTGGGGTAGCGGTTGAGATTGCAACTTTGTTAAAGCAAGGTTGAGGCCTGCCATTGCATCGACGAGGACATCTTTAGTCTTGGTACTTGTCTCAGTCCCATTCTCTTGCAATGGTTCTCCTCCAATTGCAAGGGTGCTACTATCTGGGTGTGCTGCAATAGCACTTCGAACATTTTCGCTTGAGCTGTGGGATCGGGCGAATTGAAGGAGAACTTTAATTACGTGGACTAGTTCTACTGCGTCCAGATGTCCTCGCGCTCGCAGCACATAAAGAAGATACTGGATAGAGCGACCAGACGAGGAAAGAGCATGAGTGAGGGCACCGGATGATAAAATAGGAATACCATGAGGTGCCATTGTTTGTCGGAGGGCGGCCTGGACATTTGTGAGATTGACATGCTTCGATTTAACTAGCCATTTAAATGTTTCATTTGGGATAAAGGATAATTTCAAGGTAAGCGATCCGTCACGGTCTGGCGTAGTAGAGAAAATTTTTGATAGCAAGAAACTTATTTGTTCAGGATCGATATATTCGGTACTGTCAGGGAAGCTGTCGAGGTTATCGCTAGTATGGTATAATTTTCGGAACTTTTTCTTCATTACGGCGTCAAATTGGCGATTATTCATTGCAGTGGCGAGCTCATCAAGTTCTAATTTTAGTTTGCGCCACTGTTCGGCTTGCTGTTTTTCAGTCAGTCCAACAGGGCGTAAGAACTTCATAGAGCCTTCATCGAGAAGCGGCCTTTGAGTATCATCGTTATCTATGCCAATTCCTTTACCTACGGAATCAATCAAAAGGCTATGCTTCAGTCGTTTTCGAGAGAAACCGCGAGAATTTTGAAGAGCAGCAAGGTCAAAGCTCAACAAACTATTCCCGTACACCGCGATTAGAATATCGAGCTTGGTGAAATAGGCAATAAAATCGAGGGGCCTTTGGGGGCGTTTCGTCTTCTGCGAAGCAGCTTGCGGTAATGCATTTAGGGAAAGATCGGCTTGAAGCGACTGGTACTGTGTATCGTAGACGGATAGAGTAGTCTTCCCTGCCGCAACGGCGCATTGTGGCGAAATACGTATCACGGAAGAAAAAGATTCATCTTGGATTATGATATGAGAATAGATGCGGGGAGAAAACTGGGAGATGTCATAGCTTATGAAACCGGACCTGTAAGAGAGCGATAATTCCCCCGCTGCAAGGTTGGCGTTCCAGTGAATTTCTTCGGCATTTAGCAAATCTTGATCTGGAGAATTAGGTAAGTTGAGTGTCATAAGATGCTTCATGGTTTCTAGCGTGCGCCCAGAAATATCGTTGGTTTGGTTATAGGGAGATATAGAAACGAAGTGTATCTGAGCCTTGTTGGGAAGGAAGCTGCTCTCCTGTTGAGGATACGAAACCAATACTAGGATTGTCAGGCTAGAAGTAGTCCCGGAGTCAAGACCGCCACTTCCCAGTATGGAGGCAACTATATCCTGTCTTTTGCGGAACAGGACCTTCCGGGCATCTTCAAATGATACAGAGAAGCATGACACGATATCACGGCCAGCCCACATACTATCCGCAGGGCTATTCCATCTCTCAGTGCTCAGATCGGAAGAAAGCTTTCGCAATCGACCATCTTTATGAATGACTATCACATCGAAGGGATCGGATTTTTGATCGTGAGTAGTCTCCAAGGTGACAGGACCCAAAAAAACTGGATGACTCTGGGTATCATTTATTGCGAAGGAGTATGGGGTAATCTTGGGTGCATTTCGATCGGTGGTAAGTTCATCGACAAAGCATTTAATGGAAGTCTTCGGCTCTCGAATTGCGCAGTATGTTTGCCTTATTGTAGTTGAATTGAGCCTTTGTCGCACCGAGCAAGGCGGACATGTATGAGATGCTTGGGGCGGGGTTGCGTATGAGGAGAGTAGTTTGGGGAATTGAGCCTAAGTTTTTTTGAATATATTAGCTTTTAACTCGCAGTAAAGGAAATTCTGAGCTGGTACATTATATATATTTATCCCCTCCCCGTCAATTGCAGCAACAATTTCGTGCCGCTTGCGCTTCTTGATGCCGTGAACACCATATACTTCTCCAAACTGCACTTTTCCGCCATCACTGCCCAGTGGCTGAGGCAGCTGAGCCAGAAGCGATGGAGCCTGAAGAGACATAAAGACTATTCTTTTGGCTTGGTATTCGCTTCTTCTTTCTCTTCTTCTTCTACTTCTGCTTCTTGAACGAGTCCGTAAAAATTTCCGTTTGGGAGAGCTTGACGGAAAAGATATTTCTCCAGAACCCGGTAGGATTATATAATCATAACGATGACTAAGCCTATCTCACGTCACGTTGACGCGCTTGACGCGACCAACCAATAGTGTTAACTAGTAGTTGGTTAAGTAGAGTTAGTTGATTAGCAACGGAGGACGGGACTGCTCAAATTGAACTAGAGAACGTATGAGAGACAAGAAGGAGAGGCAGACAAGGAGAAGGAGACCACAGGATGGGCCCAGCTCTTACTATGTGTATAGAATTTTCTTTCCATTTCACTATCTAGGCTACGACTCTTTCCAGAGAGTCAATGACTCTCATGATGGTGCGGTCAGGTGTTGGCCACACTGAGCAACAGACTCTTCTTCCTTTTTTTGGCACACGTATGTTGCTCCTATCTCGATAGATCATTGTCCAGTATCGTTAGTGCTAACTCGGATTTATCTTTAGCTTTATCTTCGGCGGTAGCTCCCATTCCCACACCCACCCAGTCCCCGAGCACCATCAATTGGAAGGCTGAGAAGGCCAACAATGACACTCTCCAGGGGGTTATATCCCAACATACCACTGGTGCTACCGTCGCGGGTAAAGAAACACCATCGTTGAACGAAGCTTGCCCCGATTCGACTGGAGTTTCCAACCCTCCGCACACAGAATTTGCCATCTCACCACCAGGCGAGCATGAAGGTCAGGATGCTCATCGCAACAAACGTCTTAAAACAGAGAGCTGTGAACCATTGACTATAAGCGTCATGAGGACAGACCCAAATAGTACCTCGGATCTAGGCCCATCTGCTCGACCTATTGATGCAATACCAGCGGTTGGGCCTCAGGTGCAACTTGAAGGAGATCGCTCAATTATACCCTGTACGAACGAGGACTCTAGTGTTAAACTTCCTTCGGCTACTGTAAAACCTCAGCAGCAACAGAGAGTTTTGCGTTTGAATGTTAATGGAACACTGTTGAGTTCTCCCCCACCATGTGGCCTGACAACCCAACGAAGGTCCACCCGCAAGAAATCTGCTTCGCAGAATGCCCGAGGAAAGCTCATTACGCTGTCTTACGGACCAAATGAAGGTTCGAAGCGGCGGGTATCAGAAATTGTGGATGGCATACTGAGCGGAAAAACCACTTATTTAGAATACAAAAGCCGTATATCACAACCTAAGAAACCCTCCGGACCACCAAAACCTACACATCCTTTCTTTCTGCAACAATCACAGCTACGGAAACCAGCAATTACCTCCCGAAAGACGTCCATCATACCATCACCTCCGCGTACGGCTGAAACCGAGCGGGTTGCTCTGTCCACCTTACCTTCCCGTGTGAGCGGCCCTAAAGCTCGAGAATTTGGAGATCTTGTTCTTCCAATGTGGCCTTCTCGTGATACGGCCCATGTTCGTGATACCGATCATGCAATGGAGTCCACTGGTTGCAAGTTTATTAAGAGAATGAGAAAGGCTAAGGAATCCAGCCTCCCCCTTTCAGATGCCGAAAATCTCCTCTCGAGTACATTCCGCTCCTTGCAGAATTCAATTTCTGGAAACCCAACCCAGCTGCGATCGAATGCTCTACGCCGCCCAGGAAAGGCTGTGTTTACTCACACCGATTTTCGGGAATTTGTTCTTCAGTATTTTCAATCCGAAAAGCAAGATGACCTAAAAGATGGTGACACGCGAAACTCATACGCGGCATCACATGCCGCTGTCAGAAAGCTGAGCTCGTCCCTACAAACTAGTAATAGTGCGTTTGACCAAGGGAAGTTCGATGACACACCATGGACTCAGAAGTATTCTCCCGAGTCGGCCGATGAAGTGCTTCAGACTGGACCTGAGGCTTTGGTGCTGCGTGATTGGGTACGGAATTCGATGGTGTCTTCGGTTCTCACCGGGTTGGACACAAAGGCTTCAAGGCAACCTTCTGAGGGGAAGAGAGCTAAGAAAAAGAAAAAACGTAAGCAACCTAAGGATCTGGATAACTTCATCGTGGATAGTGATGACGAGCAGTATGTAATGAATGAATTACATGCCTCTGACGATGAATTGGCGGGCGGAACTACTGTGAAAAAATCCGTTGTTCGGACCGCTGATCCCGAGCTAAATGATGGATCATCTGTGAAACACTGGCCCTCCTCGAATACTATACTCTTGAGCGGGCCTTCTGGGAGTGGGAAGACAGCTGCGGTTTATGCAATTGCGAAAGAACTTGGATTTGAAGTGTTTGAAATTAATTCCGGGTCGCGAAGAAGTGCAAGAGATATTATTGAGCGGGTAGGAGATATGACCCAGAACCACCTTGTTCGGCTGGGTACCAGGGACGATGCCGAACATGAAGCTGAACCGTCTGATGTTTCAAATCGACTTAATGTGGATTCCGATGTTGGAAAACAGAGCACGATGGCTAGCTTTTTTAAGAAGAAAGATGCACCAACCGCAAAGGCGAGGAGCAAACCCGTTGAAGTTGAACCAAGAGTCTGTCAGCATGATCAAAAGCAATCTTTGATCCTTTTGGAAGAAGTTGACGTCTTGTTTAACGAGGATAAACAATTTTGGAGTGGCGTTCAGGCATTGGTAGCCCAATCAAAAAGGCCAATTGTGATGACCTGTAACGATGAATCTCTTCTCCACTTGGAAGATATGCCTTTATACGCCATTCTCCGTTTTCGACCGCTTCCATGCGACATTGCTACCGATTATATCCAGTTGCTTTGCGCAAACGAGGGCCATGTTTTGCACCGAACCGCAGTATCAGAGTTATATAGTGCTCTTAGAATGGATCTACGTGCGACAATAACCCAGTTAAACTTCTGGTGTCAGATGGGGGTTGGTAGTCGGAAATCTGGGCTTGATTGGATGGTACCTGTCCATCCAACTAATTCATGCACTCCGAAGACTGATATCCGGACGGCAAGTCATGGCACATATTGCGAGGGCATGGGGTGGTATTCTGCGGATATAGTTGTTGGTGTAGAGGACAAATTTGAAAACCGGCTCGAGATGGTAACCGAAGCTCTTGAACAATGGGGCATCAACTTGACGGATTGGCTAGAATTGAGCCCCGAGTCGTTCAATGGTGGCTATTCCGACACTACTAGCTTGAAGGACATAACAAAGGCAGCCGACGTGAGAAGCTCTATAGACCTCATGCATATCGATACTTTTGAAAATACCTTCAAGGTTCGTTTCTTTATCAATTTGGACTGACGCCATTTTTGCTTTTGAGGCTAACGATAAATAGCAACCTTTGGATACCTCCTTACCCGCAGTTCCCGAAAAACAACGCTTTAATTTTATTGAAGGCCATACCCTTCTAAGTTCCGAACCTTGTCCTGATTATACCAACTTGTCCACACAAATAGGGGCTACCCTTGGTATCCTCAGCCAGGCTTCTTTTAATAATTCCGAACCGCAGATTGCCGAGCAGCGGGATATTATTGAGCAAGTTTTAGCGAAATCCAGATGTGCAACGCCGGCGCAATCGCAAAGCAGCGTATTCCAAACTGCGTTCCAAGCCCTCATAGAACCGGTCGACTATACTATTTCTGCTCCGAGCCACAGATCGCTTTCCTTTGAACACGGTGCTTCCGTAACAGCTGAAGAAGTCGCACCATATATCCGGAGTATCGTGTCTTACGACTTGCGCTTAGAAAAGCATAGGTTGGCGCTCGACGACCTTTTTTCTCAGGATGGACAACCCAGAAAGAGACCTAGAATGACCCGAGCAAGTAGAGCGGCTCTCGAAGGAGGCGATAAGGCTTCTACAAGGCGAGACCGCTGGTTTTCTGGGCGACTAGTTCCTGAGCAAGTGTTGGCTACCGGTGGCCGAGACTGGATTGACCTTCTATTGGGGCATAATGGGGGGACAGAAACCGAAAGCTACCCACCAACTGAAAGTGTTCCGGAGATGGAGACAGCATCTGAGAGCCGAACTTGATGGCGGTTCGGCTAGACGGCCTCTAGTGACTAGGCGTGTACATATATGTAGACTGTTGGTGATGTAGCGATATCTATATATGTATATATATATACGTTGATTATTCAGACGAAGACTAGTTATTTAGCAGGGAAACTTGTTTGTTTATTGGACAGGTCTTCCATCCAACAATAGAGTTAAATTATATGTGTCGTAGCTGAGGATGTAAAATAAATACATACATATATCCGGCCAGAACCATGGAAAGCTCTAACCTTAACCACCCCGATACTTAACTCTCCCTCGCTCTCTTCGCTGTCCTCGCTCTCGTTACACCTTCTAGACTTTGACTTGTAGCCCACTGCAGAGCTTTGCATGTTGCCATCGTCAGGCTGCATTCCCTGTTGGTTATTAGTTGCTCGATATAATAACACTACAAGGTCCAAGCAACAACAGTTGGAATCCTAGCTCCTTGGCTGCGTACGTAGCTTGGGCCTCTTCATCAAGACGAAGCAACATTCCCCTCTCTCGTCAGCCTGTTTGCCTCAGTTGCTGGCTTCTTGCTTCTCTCCCCTGCGTCCTAGCATCCTTTTCTCTCCATATAAATCATACACACACCCTCGATGTCGCTGTTTGGCACCTCGCCGGACGATTCGGGCTCCCATTTGCCCAAACAACCAGCCTCTCCGTCGTCGCGTACACGATCGAATCTATTTACTGACGAATCATCGTCTCTCTTTGGCGTAGAAGAAGGCTTCTCTGAGCATAATTCTTCCACTGCCTTTAACAACTTTGACAACACCGCGGGTGGGGATCACGATAGTTCATCGCCTTGGAGTATGCCGTCGCCTCGAAAATCAGGTGGCAGACAGCAGATTGTGAGGACCCTTCTTCCCCAGAAGGGTATTCCGGAAGGGTACGTCGATGCATATGATGCGCTTGTGGAAGCGAAGGGTGGCATAAATGGCTCTGGCATTAGCGTAGAGGAAGCAAAGAAGTTGCTCTCTAGCACCCATCTGAGTGAAGAAGAGAAAACCAGCATTCTAAATACGGTGACGAATGATGGGAAACAGCAGACTTTGGAAAGAAACGAGTTCAACGTCTTCCTAGCTCTTGTGGGATTGGCCCAAGAAGGGGAAGATATTACCCTGGATAGTGTTGATGAGCGAAAAAAGAGTGAGTGCTAGCTGATTTGCTTATATTTTTACTCCTTTGCGCTATCACATATTTTCTTAAGCCCTGGGATACTAACTACGCTTGATTTATAGGGCTTCCCACCCCTAACATCCCTTATATTGAACGACTGAAATCTCGAAATGAGCTAAACGGAACATCCGCTTCACCTTCGCGTTCCCCTTCTAACAATCTTGCGTCTCCGCCTTCGCAGCCACGGCGTAAACCGCGGCAATATTCGTTTGATCCAGAAATGGACCCCTGGGGTAGCCCAGCACCACGCCGTACAAAGAACCGCTCCACCTCTAGCGGAATCAATGGATACCATCCGTCCGTTGAGCAAGCAAAAGATACCACTGTATCTAAGACTCCCGGTAGCCATCGTACCCAAACGGAGGCACATAATGCTGGTGAGACTATATCTCGTGAATCTGGGCAAGCCCCCGGAGGTGACGGATCGGGATGGGGCGGTGGTAATTATGGCCAGTCAGCCGGAACGGCCTTTGGAGGAAGCCATAGCCAAGCAGGGTTGGAAGGCGGCTTCGACGCATCAGGCGATGATCAAGGTGATTCCGATCCGAATCCGCTTGCCAGATCTTTGGGCGGTGGACGATTAAATGGCACGGCTGTGGGCGATGTCATTTCGATTCACATGCTACCCGAGAAGGAAGGCCTGTTCCTATTTCAGCACCGTAACTACGAAGTTAAATCCTCGCGCAGAGCAACGTCTGTCATACGGCGATACAGTGATTTTGTTTGGTTGGTGGACTGCCTGCAGAAGAGATTTCCTTTCCGCCAAATACCATTACTTCCCCCGAAAAGGGTATCAGGTACGTTGAAGCTTGATTATAGCTACCTAAAATATGCTCACATGTTTATAAGTAAATGGCACTCACCTCGCAGCGGATTCAAACTCCTTTTTGGATAAACGTCGTAGGGGTCTCGTCCGTTTCGCCAATGCTCTTGTTTCTCACCCGGTGTTGAGTCAGGAGCAGCTGGTAGTTATGTTCTTCACTGTACCAACGGTTAGTTTTAATCCACCTGTCATTCTCCTCCCATACAAGCTTGAATAACCACTAAACTCTATTGGGACATAGGAATTGGCCGTGTGGAAGAAACAGGCCTCTGTGTCAGTCCAGGAAGAGTTCAATGGAAAGGCCCTTCCTCCAGACCTTGAAGATTCGCTACCACCCACTCTGACGGATACCTTTGATACTGTCCGTTCGGGCGTGCGTCGATCCGCTGAAATTTACATCAATCTGTGCAATTTGCTGGATCGGCTGGTAAAACGAAATCAAGGAGTGGCGGCAGAATATTTCAGGGTATCCAGGGCCCTCCAATCACTGACCGAGAGTACACCAGACACATATGCGGTTGACACCAATGATGTACCCCTTCTTAATAATGGTATTAACTCTACCGCGAAGCATCTCCTTTCTAGCCAGGGCCTGTTGGAGGATGAAGCCCGAGCCTGGGATATGGGAGTTCTTGAAGACTTCAAAGGCCAGCGGGATTGTTTGGTTGCCATGCGGGATCTGTTTGATCGGCGGGACCGCTATGCGAAAGACAATATTCCCCAGCTGGAGAAACGTATTGAGACTAACGAGAGGAAACTGCAAGAGCTGCGGACTAGGGGAGAAGGCACGGTGAAAACTGGTGAGGCAGAAAAACTTGAAGATGCAATATTTAAGGTATGTGTGATATCTGTTCTCTATCCGAGGAGATCTAATCTTCTCCAGTCTTTTGACGCTATCTGGGCGAAGTACGCTGACATTTTGGGGAACAGGATAAAGAATCTATTGTCCAGCAGCATGCCCGTGGAGTTTTCATCAAGGAATGCATTCGTGATGAGCTTTTCATTTTCCAGACAAGTCAATACCGTATTAGCCAACTACACCAGGACTGGAGCCAGGAGAGGGTCAAGTATGCAGAATTGCAAGCTGACAACTGGCGGGCTCTGACGACTGAGGTGGAAGCCATGCCTACCTCAGAGTAGAGCAACACAGCAAGCGGTCGTGGCCGGCAACATCTACGCTGTAGTAGCACGTGTTTATTGTTGATTCGATGAGAATATTCCTAATATACCCCCATTTACTGGTTCTTGTAGGATTTGTATCGGTCTAATTTTTTATTGTCTCTATCGATGCTCTTTTAATCTATCACATGTTTTGGATTATTTTCCCTCCCTCCCTCTTTTCGGGTCTTTCGTCTCCCATCGTCATTATAATGCAGCGGGCATGGCCCATCCCATTTCCGAAGCGTGTTTCGATTAGCGTTTTCTGCGTTTGTTTGCACGACACACCATTTGTCACATCTTGTTGGCCACAGTTCCAGTAGCATTCTTCATGTACATTCGTCTATTGAGCTGTATTAGTAATGTCCTTCCGGCCTGCGATGACTTGACAATTTCCAAGTCCAGGTTTTGAGTTGGCAGTTTAGTGTAGGGAATAAACGATCATTTCTCTTCTTGTTTAATTGTCCGAATCTCGCTAGGCTCCGCATCAGAGCCTGGAGTTGATGGGCCGTCGAGAGGTTTTCCGCTCATCGCAATCCACTTGTCAAGCTCACGATCAAGTCCAATGATGACCCTTTCTCCCCTGTGTCGTCTCCGTTGTCTAACCATTCGCCCTAAAATCCGACCTGGCTGCTTAAAATCCCGATGGAACGTATCGGACATGTGTCTTTGAAGGTGGGAGTAAAAATGGGCTCGGGAGCTCCTTCGATACAGCTCGATGTTATCAATGCACCATCGAACAATTTCCAGTTGTTCTGTGGCAAGCGTACGGAAGTTACCAATGCGCTGGTTTCTGGGACGTGCTTCAGTTTGAAATCGGATGTATGACTGGGCCCCTGGATTGGAAAGAAAGTTACAATCGACGTTTCTGTTTCGGTTGGAGCCGTCGGGAACGGAGGGGGCGTCGGGAGATATAATATTAAACGAAGATGTAGGAATTGTTTCTCGAGTACCAGGTTCCGTCGTTTTATTTCTCGTAGCTGTAGTTGAAGTAGCTGGACCTGGGATCTCTTCACCCAAGCTAGATGGAGTCACATCCTGAGCACCAGGTAGCAGACCAACTAGTTTCTTCTCGAGAGTGTTTAATGGGTCCAATAATCTGTGGACAGAGCTTTGGGTTGGATCATAGCCTGATCCCAAACGCTTTTGTTCCTCACTCATAGAATTGACAAGACATCAGCCGGGTACAAATTGGTGAGATGGATATAAAGGTAACTCGGGATCCTAGAAGTACGCTAGAATTGGAAACTGTATCAAGGAAGTTGACCAAGCTCTGACAGAAAAATCAATGTCACATTCGTGGTTCGCTATACAACAAGTTGTTGCATCCAAATCCAAGTTCTGTTGACCCAATTGGCCATCATGGCGAGTTGCTTGTTGCTAACTAGGAAGTCGACGAGTTTATGTGATGGAGTTGTTCTGGGGTTAGTTAATTATAACCCAGCACAGCCAGTCCAAGACAAAGAAATGATGACTAATATCTGACTAATGACATTTCCTCTTACGGACAAATCGTGGCTGGTGAATGTGGCTGGTGGTATCGGGCTTGGCGGACATGTGGCGGTGTAGTTCCCCATGTGGCCAAGCGTGCTAGGGCAAGACTTGTAGGTCTTTCCGTCTTGTCAGCACTTGGCGACACGATGTCGATGCTTGAATCGCTGATGGAGAAGCTTGCTCTGGTGTTCAATGTGGAGTATCATGAAGGCGCTTTGTGGAAGATCGTTGCTGGCAATATTTGATCTGCGTTGATCTATTCTTGCTGGCGCGTTGGCCCGATCGCAATTGACGGCATCCGCGAGAATTTGCCCCCACTTCACGCATAACTTTTATTCAGCATTAAAGGCAGCTGGGCTGGCTGCTGTGCTAACGAGAACTAGTGGAGCAGGGCAGCCCCCGAAGCTAGCTTTTTTCATTTACCAGGTGTTGACAACAGAGGAAAACAAATTCCACGACGCCCTTCTTCCTTCCAAATTATCAATTGCTTGACATTGTCCGGGGAGCCTGAGGATATGCTTCATCAAACGGTCGCGTTTCTTGCATTCTTCGGCTTGGGAAGGTTTGATTTGTGTGGTGGGAGTGTTTGATAGACAGCACTGGGGTTAGGCCAACCGTTTGGTCTTTTTATTTTTTTTTAACTCTTTCCTTCCTCTCCTCCAGGCACGAACGGGCTTCGAATCGCAGCTGAGCCGTTATTTCGAACGCGCGAGCAAGAATGGCATGGAGCCACCTCGATATAGATAAGCCGCATCTGGCTTATATGATCCTCGGAGGGTTTACCAGCTTGTTCATGCTATGTTCCCTCCTGGTAAAGGAGAAATTGTACATCGGTGAAGCAACGGTCGCTACGTTAGTCGGTGTCATATTCGGTCCCGCCGCCGCCGATCTAGTCAATCCGATATCATGGGGCAACGTGGACAAAATTACACTGGAATTTTCGCGGGTTGTCTTGGTTGTGCAATGTTTCGCTGTCGGGGTCGAATTACCAAAGGCATATATGGAGAGACATTGGAAGTCTGTCACACTTTTGCTGCTACCAGTAATGACATGGGGCTGGCTCATAACCAGTCTTTTGATCTGGTGGATGGTTCCATCCTTGAACTGGCTTGAGAGTCTCGCTTGTTCTGCATGCGTCACCGCCACTGATCCGGTCCTTGCTTCATCCGTAGTAGGTAAAGGAAAATTTGCCAAACGGGTACCGAAGCACTTGCGAGACTTACTCTCTGCAGAATCGGGTTGTAACGACGGCATGGCCTTCCCCTTCATTTATCTCTCCTTGTATATCATGCGATACCGTCCAGATGCCTCGAAAGTCGCTGAACATTGGATAGTAACTACTATCCTCTATGAATGCATCCTTGGTGCTGTCTTTGGCTTTGCCATCGGCTACGCTGGCCGCCACGCCATCAAGTATTCTGAGAAGAAGAACTTGATTGATAGGGAAAGCTTCCTCGTCTTCTACTTCGTTCTGGCTCTGTTTTGTGCAGGCACCGGTAGCTTGCTCGGCATGGATGATCTGTTGATGGGCTTTTCTGCTGGAGTCGGTTTCAGTAATGATGGTTGGTTCTCGGAGAAGACCGAAGAATCCCATGTCTCTAATGTTATCGATCTGCTACTCAACTTGACGTATTTCGTTTATTTCGGCGCCATTATCCCTTGGGGAGAGTTCAATGCCCCAGAACTTGGCATCATTCCATGGCGGCTGGTGGTGTTAGCTCTTTTGGTCCTTCTTTTCCGCCGAATTCCAATCATCTTGCTACTAAAACCGATTATACCCGACGTTAAAACCTGGCGAGAGGCCTTGTTTGCTGGTCATTTTGGCCCTATTGGCGTTGGTGCAATATATGCCTGTATCCTGACTCGAGCTGAGTTGGAGAATAAATCAACGCAGCCCTCAGATGTCTTGCCAAAACCCGGTGAACACAATTATGTGGTTATTTCGGTAATTTGGCCGATCACAACCTTTTTAGTCATTACATCCATTCTCGTCCACGGTTCCTCCATTGCTGTGTTTACACTGGGTAAACGTATTAACACCTTGACAATCACTATGTCCTATACACAGGCCAACGATGAAGGGCCATCATGGATGAATAGGCTACCTCGACTATCGAAACCCTCTCTGTCTCTTCGAAAGGATTCCTTCGAATCTTCAAAGGCAGAAACAACCGAATTCCCTCCCGGAACACTCGGCCCCATTGGCGTTTCAGGTAACTTGTTGCGGCGCCAAAAGGAAGATGAAGGTATCAGCCCCGCCCACAGCCGTTCATCCAGCCTCAGACCCATCCGCCGAAGAAAACAAGGCGCAGGTGGTCCCGTCAGTGAGTCGGCTATCACTCCCCAGTGGAGACAGGATATTGCTAGCCCCGAGAGCCATCCTACAACACAGGCAGAGGTGGAGGTTTTCCGTGAAGGCCATAAATTGGTGATCGAGGACGAAGAAGGAAATGTTCTTGAAACTCGTAACATAGCTGGCTTGTCTCCAGGCCAGCAGGATCAAATGGCCCTTGCCCAACAGAGACGGATTAGCGAAGACCAATCTGGCCATTTCGCGGAATCTGGGGCCCATCCTCACGAAGAAAGAACCCAAGGGGATAGAATTGAAGCAGAACTCGGCAACAAGTTAGGGCATCCATATGAGAACGTCAAAGGCCGTTTCGCGTCCTGGAAAGGTTTTGGCAAGAAGCCAAAAGAAGCAGACACAACTGAGATGAAGACCCGTGATCGTGGACGACGGTCCGCTCGCGCATACCAATACGCAAACACCGTTATCGTGGAGGACGATCAAGGAGAAGTGATAAAGAAATATACTATCTCACCACCATCTAAACAACAAGCAGCCACACCCGAGACTGGCCCAGAGAATAAACCTGGTATACTCCAGCAGACTCTTTCTAAGATGGGGAACTGGGGTGGAAGGGCAACTGATGGCAAACCCGGTGAGCCTTCTACTCGAAAACCAGGAGTTAGTGGATCTCAAGGAGACGATGAAGACGAAGACAAAATGATCCGTTTTACCGTTCCAGAGGGTAGTCAGTACGGGTTAAGTGGGCGTAGAATGAGCAAGCAGGACTTTATAGATCAGATCCAGCGTCTCCCCCCTAGGACTCGCCATGAAGTCTCCGCAAACGAGCTACTAAGTGGATTCAAGCATATCGGAAGATCCGGTCATCACAGACCCACACCTGGCCCTGAAAACCTCAATGTCCCCAGGACAGATCGGCACCATGAATCGTCTTCGACTGATACCCCTCTTCCACCCACCACCAACCGCCGCGATTCGGAGGATGATGGTAGCGAACGTATTCCCCCAGCTCAGCGTCGTGCGATGTTAGCTGGTATAGGTTCAACTTCAAGCCATGCAGCCTCTTCATCTGCCGCTTCTCAGCGCAGAACCATGGCCGGAACTGACGAGGATAGCGAAACTCCTGCAGAGAGGAAACGTCGGCTTGCTGCGCTTGGCCAGTTCGATAGCTCTGGATCCCTCAGCCGTGAACCAGATAGTGAGGATGAAGGCGAGTTTCGTACTGTGAAAGGTAAAGTCCAATTCGCGGATGGCACGCGGCCGGCGAAAAAGAGATCGCCTCCTAAAGGTACCAGGCCTGTCCCACACATCGGTGACACCGAGTCTCCAGCCACCCCTTCACCTTCATATCCTTCTCCAGTCGTGACTCGGGGCGCGGATCCTGCTGAGACTGACAACCAGGATGGCACTAATGAAAATGAACACGAAACTGAAAGCGGGAACGGGAACGGAGGTGGTAGGGTTGGCCATAGATCTCGTATTTCATGGGGAGGTGAAAGAGGTCGTGATGCATAGATTTTTCTTTTTTTCTTGTGCTCTCATCTCAGTGCGCGTCATATTTTTAGCCAGCCCTTAGTTGGCTTTTCTTGTTTTTATTTTGTCTAATATCCCTCCTGGTTCATTTTTTTTTCTTTTTAGCTGTTTCTGCTTAAAACCATAGAGTGGACAATTAGGTATCCCTATCTATACCTTAGGAGTTTCAATTATTACTTCAATGGACCAAATTTCTTTAGTATTTATGATATAGATCAATAACTGTACTAAATTAAGACTTAGGCAGGAGCCCAAAATTATATTTGTATAATTAGTGTAAACCCAAGTGTAAATAAGTAACCCCGGCAGAACCGCCAAAAGAGTAGGAACCAAAAATTTCCTAAACGAACAGGGATATCAAGAGATGGATAGAAGCAAAAAAATAATAATAAATAGAGTGAGCAAGAAGGAACCAAATAAAGAAGCTTTTACTCTCCTTTGACTTTAGGTTTATATATCAACACCGAGACGCTCATAAAACACCCCCAGGTAGTTGTATCGCGGACGGCGCTCTTACACCACCAGGCGTCGAACCACCAACAGATATGCCTCCTCCAGAAGCCCCTCCAAGTGTTATGGAAGTTCCACCAGGCCCACCACTATCGAAGCTAGCACCAGCCGGTATACCAATACCACTTGCGGGTGTACCTCCCGGGTATATATTAGTAATCTGCCCGTCTACCATTTGTGCATGCTTTCTGAGCATGAACATTGGTTTTCGGCCGTCTCTGTCAAGTTGTTTGAATAGAATTAAAGGTTTCTCCTCAAGCCCGAGACAGCGTTCTTGGTCGCCATGGACAATGTACAAAGCATATAACCGCCAGTCCTCGTGGATATTATATTTCTTAAGTGCGTTGGGTAGAACCTTGTAACAAGGATCATCCATCGATATTCGGAATGACTTGAAAATTTCCACGCTAGGTCCAGAAGATGGCTCGGGAGGATTGCGGGAGTTACTTGTGGACCCTCCCGCGCTAGGAGATGGATACTCAGGCCGGGTTGAGGAGGCTGGTTGTGTTGTATTATTGGATCGTTCTTGTCTTTGACTCGATTGTGATTCTTCGGGATGATCGTAAATGGTGCGAATAGCATTGGAATTTGATACAGGCTGTTCGCGAGAATATGTTCGCGGTCCCAAGGTTTGACCCTGGTTGTAGAAGCTGTTTGGTGACGTAGGCGACGGTAAGCCCTTGGGAGAGGGTTGGCCATTATTCATAGAGGCAGTGAGGTGGTTAGAAGCAGCATTGGCAGCTGCAGAGGGTTCGAGGGTAGAACTATCGGTGTATGTTCTGCCTTCAGGTATAGATTGCTGGTTGTGCGTTGGTGAATTCAGTTTTGGAGTCGAGACGCCTGGGAATAGTCGCTTTGAGATTGTACGAGTCAACCCCACAGACTTCTCCTGAGTGCCTAGGAATGAAGGGGATATTTGTGTTTGCTCATGGCCATGCTGCTCTGCTCCGAGTGTAGGGGCATGCTGTGACGGCATGGGCTGGTATGGCAAAGGCTGTGATTTATCCTTCGCCATTCTAAATACCGGCAATAATTCCTCCCTAAGTCTTCGATAATCATCTGCAAGTTTCCGCAATTCAGCCTCAGCAGCCATCAGCCTTTCGTCTCGCTTTCTAATAGTATCTATCAGAAGTGCTATATCATCTTGCGTGGCTACTTCCTTTGCACTGCTTTGATCTGCGGCTATATTGCCAAAAAAAAATGTCACATTAGATGGGGAGAACAAAAGATGGAAAGCAGGTTAAAAGGCCGAGAATATACGTACAGAGCGGAATATAGTGATCCGGGTCTATCGGCAAACCCTGTTTAACCTTCAGTTCGTATACACTCTTTAAGATGGTCAAACGATGGCCAACGCTGGATATGCCCATCTCTTTCAATTCATCATGCTTTAGAGCGATGAGTGCTTCGCCAACAATTTCATTCTCTAGAAAAAAAGAAAACGGCGAACACAAACGGTTAGATATATAATTTTTACCACCCGGCCGCGCAAACGAATAGATCTGTAGGACTAATTATATCCTAACACGGATGTATAAATCCACATACCAAGAAACGATTCGCGATATTGTAACAGACCAAGGGCGCCAGCGAATTTGGCACAGTCATCTGTAGTCCAGTCTGAGATACGGGTTTTGGGCGAGTGACGGTCGTCAGGAGCCATTCCATATGTCGTGGGAGTATTTTCGGCCGATGGGGCTTCAGAATCGGTGGGAGAGCCTTCGGAATCCTCAGCGAGGTGGGGAGATATTAGAACACTCCGTTCATACTCGTCGTCAGCATCAGAATCACCAGGGTAATGATCTGTAAATGCCATCATTTTGAGCGGTAATGAACTAGTAAGTGCTCCCTCCCGTGGGGTTATATCAATTATGAAGCAGCAACGGTATTATTTAGTTATAGATCGCAATGGCCGGTTGGTCGAAGGGGTTGCACAACCTCAGGATGTATTGAACGACGGAAGAGCATATAGGTGGGATAGAACAGCATTAAACTGAGACGGTATAATAATGAGTATAGTTGAAAGTAACGATCTTGTATGGCCTGAAAGAATCCAAGTAGGAGTACGGGAGTAGGTTGGCACATATAATATATATATATGCTATGTTGGCAGAAAATTGCAGAGGGCTTGCAGGTATAAGACAGATCTAACGCCAGCAAACACTTGCTACCAGCCCAAATGAAGAGGAATTATTGAGAAACGGCTGAGTGTGGGCGAAAGTGAGGTATCAATTTGGAGCACCTAGGTGGTTAACTTCGGACGACACGGCGGAAATTCAGTGACATAAGCTAATTTTGAGGGGCTGGGCAGCACTGTGCTGCGTTGGCTGGATCTAGAACCTAGCGAGGGAGAAGACGAGCAAGAGCCTGGGTGTTCGAGCAGAGGGAGGACAGGGCAGCGGTTTGAAGTGGGCGAGAGTGAGGGAGGGAGGAGGGAGAGGGAGAGCATGAGCGGGTGAGTAGGTTGTGGTGGTTTCTTGGTTCTTGTTCGTCTGCTTCGTCCTTCGTCGCTCTCTTTCGCGCCCAGTTTGGCAGGCCCGACTGGCGAGTCACGTGTCGGTCAGCGAGATAGATCACATGATAGCCCTGGGTCCAGATCGGGTCTAGCGGGCCCCTGTCGTGGTGTACGGTAAGTTTGGTAAGTTTGCGTAATCTCCCGCCTGCGCTAGCCTTAATACAGCCTAGCGGCCCCCCCTTCCCGAAATCACCTGATATCCTTTTCCCAATGGGGGCACTGGAGCAGCAACTTAATTATTTTTTGTACTCCGTAACCCTTTTTGAAGCGAATAATAATTGGTAGATTAACTAACTAGTTTAGTTACCGTTCTATTACGTTTTTGTTTATACAGATCTTCTTGCAGAGTCTGTAATAGTAAAAACCTTTCCATGGTCAGAAAACGGCTTGGATCTTCAACAAAACAAGGCTCGCGTAGGGCGCAGAAAATCATGTGGGGAGAATCGAATGCATTCACAGGTTTCCTACGGAGTACTCTGTACTAGATAGATAGCCTTTTTATATTTTTTTATCCCGTTTTACTAAAAAGGCTGTAACGAAATCAAAGGCAAAGGAGCGAAACCCGCACAAGCCAGAGATTTTGCCCTCTCCTCTGCTGAGTGTGGAATATCGGTAACCAGTAGTTACTCTATAGTTATGTGTTTGCAAGAACAACGATCTCCCAGTTCCACATGGTCATAGACTACAATCTCACTAGAGTTGGTGTTCTCTTTTCCTTCTAAAGGTCATAAAACATAAAAATAATAAAAACCATATCCTTCACTCTTTTACATCATTGTGCAACGGCAATCTTCCAATCGTTAAATCCATTTTGCCATGCCTCTGGAATGCGAGAGTTGATAGCACAAACTTCTCGCTTGTGTGATTGGCGTTGGGCCGATGCTAAAAGCCCCCCCATCCAGGGTAACACAGCACAATTAGGTCCAAATTCCGTGCCGTACTTCCTTCGTACATGCTCTGTACTCCGTACTCCGTAAGTTAATACATCATTAGGTCAGTTTGCACAGAAGACTGCACCATGAGTTGTTCAGTACAGAGGAGAGATAAAAAGAAGAGAAGCGCAACCCCTGCTGGCTGCGGCAAGCCCAAAGTTTATCTGGAGGGCTTGGCAAAATGACATCCCTTTCTGCCAGCCAGCCAACGATTCCTCTCTTCGCCTCGCCTCGGGAATTCCTGGGCAGCCTTTCGAGATATCGAAAAACTGAAGCTTGGGTTGAAGCGGGATCTGTTATTTTTCCTAGGAAAGGAAAGCTAGTGGCAAAGTCAAGATTCTATCCGGGCACACTCTTAAGCGCAGGAGGAGGGATCGAGCGGCTAATTGGTCGAACTGGTGCTTACCGCCTTGAGCCGCTGCCAAACGGGCGTCTCTGTGGGTGGAGCCTCCGTCATTCCTCATTCACTCACTCGCTGGGGAGACAAGCAAAACACTGCACCCATTCACTTGCTGAGTACATGCTTCTGATAGACGATTGAATGGGCACAATGTATCACCAACACTAATGAGGTCATATAATCCCTTAATCTTTCTGGTGAATGAGTATGGTGGCCCTTGTTCCCACAGATTTTTTTGTCTCCCGCTCTCCCTCTTTTTTTCCCCTTCTCCTTCCTTTCTCACCTGGCTCATCCACTAGACATATTTTTATAACCTCGATTCGCTCTTCTTCCGGGGATCGCATACCTACCCGCTGCTGTGCACGGGGAGTTCAACATTAGATCCACCAGTCAACCAACAGCCCCTTCTCCCAACAATTGCCTCTTAACCTACGAATATTCCATACCTCCTCCTTTCTCCCATTCGTTCCGCACCTCGAACAACGGTCGAATATATTTTTGTTTCCTTTTTCAGGAGCACTTGATTTTGACGAAGATGGCTACCTCTGTTACCGATCCGGTCGAACATGTCATGGCAAGACTTATAGATTCGCACAGGCTTGAAGACCTGCATGCAACCGTTGCCCACTCTCTCTCTACTCGCGGCTGGACCGAACGGGTACGTCACCTAGCATTGGAACTTTTCCGCACCGGCCATCACAACCGCTTCGAAGATGTGGTCGATAGTATCGTTACCATGGCTACCTCGAACCAACCGTCCTCCGTGCTGGGTAAACGAAAACGTGAGAATAACGAACCCATCCTAGATGGCAAAGAGATCAAACCAATGGCCAATGGGGTTGGTCCAGAGAAAGACAAACAGAAACAACCGTCGTCCCTTCCAGCTGGCGGGCAGGGCACTACAAATGGAGAATCACACCAAGGCAAGCGAATCAAGAGTGAAACAATAACAGGCTCTGGTGGAGATGATAGGGCGATAATTGATGGTGAATTGGAACAACTTGCCACAGAATATGATGTGAGGATACCAGAAGAAGTAGTGGATTCTGGGGTTAAAATTTTACATTCTACACTACATGAATTATTCGGTTCGGAAGAGCATGACGATGACGCCACGGGCGAAGACGATGCGGAGGGCATCAGCGACTACGAATCTCTAGAAGCAGTCAACGGGCGGCCGCCGAATGGTCAATTGAAAGAGCATAGAAGGCCTCCATCCCCAGACAAAAAGCGATAAGACTAAACACATACCATTGATATCTTGATGGAGATTTTTTTTCGGCACCTGGCGTTAGGTATTCGGGGAACAGAGGGGAGGCGATCTGCTCTCTATATCATTGCCTTATTCTTTTACATTTATCCTTTTTTCTTTCTTTATTTATTTTTCGTTTATTTGCTTCATCGTCCCTTAAGATTTGTACATTGGGGAGAAATTATCCCATTCTCGCATTTGTTGGAGACATTGTACAGTAATATGGTTATGTGTTGGGTGGAGTTAACGTTACTGGATATTTACTCATGGCATTTAGGCAGTTATACTTAGACCAAACCAAATGGATGTGTATTAAATACTGATGAAATGAACTGAGTGCTTGTTTGTTGCTGGATGTAAGCTTAACTCCGGGATAAGGCGCCAGCGTGGTGCGTTTGCGCCAGACTCCAGCGCCTTCCAGAGGCTTCCAGCGCCAGTCGCACCCGCTGCTCTGATTGGCCTAAGGTAGGCTTTGTCATCAGGCTGCCTCGTTGTAGCTTGTTTAGCGGGGTCACGGGGCTGCCCTGGCGGCTGACTCAGCGGCCCGACTAGAGAGCTCCAACTTCTTCTTCCAGCAGGCGGAGAGCGGCCACCTTGGATTCTCCCAACAACCTCATCTGCATCCTCGTTCTCCATCTTTCCCGTCACTCTTCCCATCATCTGCTCGAATACTAGCTATTGAAGCAAGAAGCCATTTCTGTGGTGTCTCTTCTTTTCTTGTTTTCTCTTATCCCTTGAGCTGCTGTTCCCAGAAGCTCCCGCTGCCTCACTCTGGTGTTTATCAGCTCAGCATTTCGAGTCGTGATACCTCCTTTCTCTCTGTTTTCTGTAGCATTTATTCGATCATACTCCGTACAAGATGTCTGGAGAACCGGAGCAGTCTAACCCAAAGCACAAGGTCAACTTGAAGTGAGGCTTACCCCCCCATACTCCCTACCTCTCTCTCAAAGCTGCTTTATATATTGACAGGTGTTCGTTCTGTTTTCCTCCAGTGACCCTTCAGGTGCGGATAAACGTGATGTAAGTTCCTCTTCATTCAGTATTATCATCGGTTTTGATGGCATGACATGGATCCTAACTTTGCTACAGGAACCTGATACATCTACTGCCATCCTTAAGAAGAAGAAGAAGCCAAACTCTTTAATGTAAGTGCCTTGTCTTGTCCTGTGGAACTATTGTCCTTATTTTGGATTCTAATCAGCTTTCGTTATGGTTAGTGTCACCGATGCTGTCAACGACGACAACTCCGTCATCTGTCTCTCAAATGCCACAATGGAGACCCTCCAACTTTTCCGTGGCGATACTGTCTTGGTCAAGGGCAAGATGCGTCGTGATACCGTATTGATCGTCCTCGCGGATGATGACCTTGATGATGGTAGTGCCAGAATCAACAGAGTTGTACGACATAACCTGCGGGTCAAGCATGGTGACGTTGTTACCGTTCACCCTTGTCCAGATATCAAATATGTTAGTTCTATTGATTCTACTACTCTCACCAGCAAAAAAAGCTGAAACTAAATGCTGTTTTAAATCTAGGCCAAACGTATCGCTGTCCTACCCATCGCGGATACCGTTGAAGGTATCACTGGCTCTTTATTCGACGTTTTCCTTGCTCCATACTTCCGTGAGGCATATCGACCAGTCCGCCAAGGCGATCTCTTCACTGTAAGAGGTGGTATGAGACAGGTTGAGTTCAAAGTGGTTGAAGTCGACCCTCCAGAGTATGGTATTGTCGCTCAAGACACTGTCATCCATTGTGAAGGTGAACCCATCCAACGAGAGGATGAAGAGGGTAACCTCAACGATGTTGGATATGATGATATTGGTGGCTGCCGAAAACAGATGGCTCAGATCCGTGAGCTTGTGGAATTACCTCTGCGTCACCCTCAGCTCTTCAAATCTATCGGTATCAAACCCCCACGTGGAATCCTCATGTTTGGTCCTCCAGGAACAGGTAAGACTTTGATGGCTCGAGCTGTTGCCAATGAAACTGGAGCCTTCTTTTTCTTAATCAACGGACCCGAAATCATGTCAAAGATGGCTGGTGAATCTGAGTCGAATCTACGAAAGGCTTTCGAAGAAGCAGAGAAGAACTCCCCCGCCATTATTTTCATTGACGAAATCGACTCTATTGCACCCAAGCGAGATAAAACCAACGGAGAAGTCGAACGCCGTGTTGTCTCCCAGCTGTTAACTTTGATGGACGGCATGAAGGCTCGCTCCAATGTCGTGGTTATGGCTGCAACCAACCGTCCCAATTCCGTGGACCCTGCTCTACGACGATTTGGCCGCTTTGATCGTGAGGTGGATATTGGAATTCCTGACCCAACTGGTCGTCTTGAAATTCTCCAAATTCACACGAAGAATATGAAACTTGGTGAAGATGTTGATCTCGAATCGATTGCAGCTGAGACTCATGGTTATGTCGGTTCTGATATTGCCTCCCTCTGCTCTGAAGCTGCCATGCAGCAGATCCGCGAAAAGATGGACCTTATTGATTTGGATGAAGACACCATTGATGCTGAGGTCCTTGACTCACTAGGCGTTACTATGGAAAACTTCCGATTTGCCCTTGGAGTGTCCAATCCATCAGCTCTTCGCGAAGTTGCCGTTGTTGAGGTTCCAAATGTTCGTTGGGAGGATATTGGTGGACTGGAAGATGTCAAGCGTGAACTCATCGAGAGTGTACAGTACCCCGTTGACCACCCAGAGAAATTCCTCAAATTTGGCCTTTCACCGTCTAAAGGTGTTTTGTTTTACGGGCCTCCTGGCACAGGTAAAACCCTCCTTGCTAAGGCTGTCGCAAACGAGTGCGCCGCCAACTTCATTTCTGTCAAAGGCCCTGAGCTATTGAGCATGTGGTTTGGTGAATCAGAAAGCAATATCCGCGATATTTTCGACAAGGCTCGTGCTGCTGCTCCCTGTGTCGTATTCCTTGATGAGTTGGATTCAATCGCAAAATCTCGTGGTGGATCTGTTGGTGATGCAGGCGGTGCATCTGACCGAGTTGTCAACCAGTTACTCACAGAGATGGATGGAATGACATCCAAGAAGAATGTGTTTGTCATCGGCGCGACTAACCGACCGGAACAACTTGATAATGCTCTCTGCCGTCCTGGCCGTCTTGATACCCTAGTCTACGTCCCACTACCCAACGAACCTGAGCGCGTAGCCATTTTGAAAGCTCAATTGCGAAAAACCCCTGTGGCTCCTGATGTCGATCTCGCCTTCATTGCCTCAAACACCCATGGGTTCTCTGGTGCTGATCTCGGCTTTGTGACCCAACGGGCTGTTAAATTGGCTATCAAGCAATCTATCGCTACCGATATTGCCAGGACTAAGGAACGTGAAGCTGCGGGTGATGTAGACGCCATGGACGAGGACGAGGGTGAAGATCCAGTTCCTGAGCTTACCAAGGCTCATTTCGAAGAAGCTATGAGAGATGCCAGACGATCCGTGACTGACACCGAGATTCGCCGCTATGAAGCCTTTGCCCAAAGCATGAAGAACACGGGAAGCAACTTCTTCAAATTCCCGTCTGAAGGTGCTGCTCCTGCTCAGACAGGGTTCGGAGATGCTGGGAATGACGCCAGTCTTTACGATGAATAAGTTCCTCACTTGGTTCGTTAGAATAGCGTTATTTAATGAGGTTCGTATGTGATGAGGTTTTCTTGCCCAAAATCTAGACTCTCTCCATCTTCATAACAATGTATGGGGCCAGGTTCTGTTGCGGAGTGGGGGATTCGGATGCTTTTTTTACGGTTCTATGGAGTGCTTACCCCGCTCATTCCCTATTTTCAAATTGGGGGATATTTTCTACTTTTCGTTGTTGGTAAATCGTGGCTCATGTTTTATGTGAAGTAAGATATGATAATAATAAATGGATCACCCTTGTTTTCCTAATCCAGAGGTAGACATGTACTCACTATTATAACTACATACTGACTGAGGTTCACAATACTGGAGCTTCACGAATCCTCGTTCAGTCAGACACTCTGTGCAAAGCTCTTGTCCTATGGGTGCTCTCAACCAGGGCAGCTCTGCTGGGTTAGTGCCAGAAGCTACCATGACACAGCCTGATAAACTTCTGAGACCCATGGACAACCTAAACAACTGGGCTGCATCAAGTTTATGGGGTAGTAGCATGGAAACTAGAACCACAAAACTACTCTGTAGATTTTGTCCACCTATGACTGTGTTATTACTGTGTTGCACCATGGTACAGGCCTGCGATGTGGAAAGTTCCATTTGAAATGAAATATCTGAGAACATGGTACACTCTCGCTCACATACAAGATGAAAGAGGTCCAATCAATCTTCCGTCTAATATTTCATTCAGTTCACGTAACATTTCTTACCTTCTAACTCTCCCATAGCCCAGACAAACACATACACAGAGTGAATCTCTAGAGAGATCCAGTAACCAACCACTCACCCTTTATCTTCCACCATCTCGGCAAAGCAAGGGGAGAAGCCCATGGAACACAGAGGGATACAAGGAGTAGGAGAACAAGCCGAATATCTCAAAGAATACCGACGAGCTCTAAGGAATGTTCTAAGCCATACCCAACTCAGTACATACCTCAAGGGTTCCACACCCATCTTTCTCTTTGGGCTCCTATCGTTACCAGCCATGTTAAAATCCTTGACGGACGCCGATAACCGCATGGATCAAGCCATCAATATGACACAAGCCAGCTTACTGCACCACAAACTGTATATTTTCGAAGGCTCGGATATACCCCTGATCATGCCTTCGGCCGATTCAACCGCTGATGTGCGCGGGCTGCTTGTGTTCAACCTCAGTCCGGAAAGAAGGGGTTGGATACATGATTTTGAAGCAACCAATGAGACGGAGCTAAGGAACGTCCAAGTCGAGATTGTTTTGGACGATGGGAATCTGTGCATCATCGAAGCTGGGGCGTTCGTGTGGCAACGTGGGTTGCAAGCGGGAATTGTCAAGGCAGAGAGCAACCAGTGGATGATGGATAAGTTTTTAAAGACGGGATTGTATGAGACGGCAACATCTGGATATCTTTCTTGCTGAAGCTCCAGCCCAATAGTTCGAATTTGAACAGGAACGGACTTTGGAGAAAGCCCTGAGCTAGAGATATCGGCATCATACAGACAGCCTGCTTGTTCAAAAGATTCTTCATGGGGGTATTATGAGTATTCATGTCATGGAATAGTAACCTTCAGAGCTATCTCATCTAGCAGAAAAAATAATCACAAAGTTACTTCCAAATTTTGCTCTGACGTTGCACAAGGAATGTGTTTAATGGATACCATTTAACAAGGCATTCTGTAGAGAGGACAGTAGATAACAGATGAGATTCACATAGACATGCATCTATGTAACAACATGAGACAATATACCATTGCTAGAATCACACTAGGGAATATAACTGTATCCTGCACAAGGACACTGGGAATCAGGCAATCTGCAACCCACAACCGACACTCCAAGAAGGGGTTTATCATACTTGCCGACTCAGCGAACAGAATATATCTGTATATCCTGCACAAGTGCACTGGGGATCAGGCCTGCAACCTCCAACCCACAACCGACACTCTAAGAAGGGGTTTATCATACTTGCCGACTCAGCGAGCAGAACCCGCAAAACTCTGTTCGCTTCCTTAATTTCAATTTTTCTCTTCTCCTAAATCTTTTCTCACTTTCAAAAGGACAACAAGTTCAGGTTTGTGCAAAGGGGGCTTTAGGAGGCCTTTCCAGTTGTTTGGACAGCAGATTCTTGTAAGTTGATGCACACAATTGATCCTTTCCTCTCTTATGATCCAATATGGAAGACAGATCAGTAAAAGGAAGGTTTCAGGTAGGACCAAAAACTGACAAATGAGTTGAGGGGAACAGAGAAAGGCAAACTGAGCAGGCAGACACTGAAGATACACATCTATCAGGGATATCATAGTGATCTGGTGAATATCCTTATGTTTCGAAAGCAATATCAGGAAGTGGTAGAGAAATTGAGAATTGTCTCTATCTTTCTCTCTGGAGACAAGGAAAACTGACATCCTGGTATCATAGCAGTGCAAAGGACACCCCGGGTAGGAGATACCAAAATAGAAAACAAAACAAACTGGTCCACAGGGCTTTGTTATTGTATCCAGCAACAATCAAAAAGAGAAGCACGAATGTCAATTCCTGGAAGGAACTCAGCCAGAGGCTTTAGCATGGAGGAAAATATGCCTAGATCCCGATTCCTCACTCTGCCTCTACATATCCGCGAAGCGATCTACGAAGAGCTTCTAAACATGCGCAACACAATTGAACATCATATCGACCGAGGTTGGGATACTGTGGAAGTTGTAGATGACATGGTCAATTCGGATGTTCCTACAGACTGGATGTCCTCGTTGTGCCCTCGCACAACCTCGTACAACTTCCATACTGATATCTTGTACGTCAACCGTCAAATCCATGTCGAGGCAAGGGAATACATAGGCCGTAAAAACCAGTGGATCATCCTTCGTGTCCTAGAAGACAGTCTGGGTAAAGAGCTAGAGAAGACAGGCACAGCCATTCCGATTCCAGCTTCATGGACACTCTCTGGTTCAGGCGGAGAGAATCGAGCAGCAGCAGATATCCTTGTTGGCGGCAGCATTGACGAGCATGCCTCACCGTTGAAGATGTATCTCATGGGCGTCGATGGTGTTTGGGACCTGGTAGTACTGCTGATGGGATGCCGTTGGCAGCCTGACAGGCTGCATGTTCGAATCTTCAAGGACGCTATATTCCCTTATTCTGATGCACAAAACTTCGAACACAAAATCTGCGACGCACTGAAATTGCTGCGCATCACCGAATCTTTTCGCGGCCAGCGTAATGACGGGCCGACGATCATTGTTGAAAGATTCGAATCTGGGCATACCGAAATCATTCACCTTCCTACCCGGTCATTCCATGATATCGAAGTCCTGCGCTTGTTGAGAGACTGGCTGCCTCCGTTCAGTACGGACACTGAGAGCATCGACTGGGACCAGGAGGAAGTGAGGATGGCGGAATGGGGCTTTCTGTTCGGAAACTCAATGCACAAGTACGGCGTCCAGCAGAGCATCGGGCCAATCTGGAGAGACACCCTTAGCATGTGCCATGCTCGCCTAATGGTCATCCATCTCGGCAAGGGGTGGAGGGAAGCCGCATCATTCCACAGTGAGCGAAGCTGGGACATGTTAGAGACGCACGAGAAAAGGTTATTCTGGTATGAGGCTGCTTTCCGTCACATCCTAGATGCCAAGAACGTCCACTGTGCGACGGAGCAAATCCTGGAAATCGGTTGGTACCTATCTCGCCTCGAGAATGAGCAGTGGGTAGAGTTCATGTGGCTGTATGGCAGCCAAAACTCTCGCACAGAATTGGAGATTGTGAACATTCTAATCCGTAAGGCCAAGGAAATTAACACGGTCTGGGCACAGGCAGCAGCGAGTGGGCCGGCTAGCTTCGAGCAACGAGTCGAGATTTTCAATCGGCTGGGGCGTGAGTTTGCGTATGAAGTCACAGCGCAGTTGGACCCTAGAGTCACAGCGAGGCTCCTCAACAAGAAAAACGGGCTATTGGAGGTTGACAATGCCCCTGACAGCTTCCTGAGTATCGCCCGCAACCATGGGCTGCCCCATTGGTTTCTAACTCCTCCCCCCTCAGTTGATGTTGGTAGTGACGAAGAGGAGGATTTATTTAGCAACTGAAGGTTAGAAACTACGGTCGGTCATATGTACAAGGATCACCAATTATTTCCTTCACTTTCAGTTATGATTTTTTCTGTCCTCTTGCAAGCATTCCATTGTTCAATCATTCTTTGTTTTATTGTCTTTTTGAACCAGGAAGATTTATTGTTTTCGGAATGAACAAAGCTCAATGCAGAGATTTTCAACAAATCCCATGCTAGATCCCTTTGTCAATGAACATTTGGTTGGACTGAAGCTTTATTCGGTTTCCAGGCTAAAACCAAGTAAGAAATCAATTGAATAGTTAATACATTTTTGCCTCATTATTTCTACTCCTAGAATAAATAGATAAAAGATATCAAACGTAGACAAAAACAAATGTTTCTGGTATTTGACAGATGGAAAAAAAGGGTCTTTTCTGAATGAGATTCAACCATGCACTAAAAAATCGAGTCTATTCTAACTCGAAATACTTCGTCTGGGATTGTGAGCGGCGATTCGCATTGAGCGGTTTGTTCTTTGACTCTTCTTTGATGGCAGTGTTTGGATGCTCCAGGTGTGGATTGACACCAATCTCCGAGACTGGCTGTTGAATGCTCAACAGTGCAGGATGACCACTTGGCGCAGTCTTTTTATCGTATTCTGACGATTGATGATAATGCGACATACTCGTATGGTCAGCGGAAGATAGTTCGGGCGGCGGCTTCGTTGGTTGTGTGTTAAACGCCGGCGAACCGAACCCAGACATAGGGCTATATATCGACCCCACACTACTGGGATGGACTGAATACACTGAAGGGCTTACTGGTGCTATTACCGATGCTGCCTCAGACTGCTGCTTTAGAAGATCCGCCTGGTGCACCAGTCTTTCGACTAGCACGGAATGCGCCTTCTTTAGCGTCTTCTTCACAAAGCTGCTTGCAAACACATTACATCGCATGTTAATATCCTCTCGTAGATATAAGCCTTCCCGTGGGGCGTCTGGGAGGCCTAGCTCGACGGCCTCTCGTGGTTCGCCTGGCATGTTCCCTCCCACGCTCCATTTATCCTTGATGTCAAGTCCCGTGGGCGCGTAGACGTGTGTTTGGAGACCTGTTGGCAAGTCATGGAAACACGCTTTGTATGTGACATTGCCGGAGAGAATGCCGCCCGGGAGGTAGTGGATTTTGTCCGTCAATTCGTACCAGACACAGTGAAATTCATCGGGCGGCGCGCTCGGGGGAGGCTTGCATCGTTCATATTTTATCACAAGCGGGTTTAATTCAATCATCGCGCCATGGTTGTGGAGGGTTTGTACCACCATTTCTCTGGTGATGTAGTGGGGGAAGGGTGTGACTGACGTAAAAACGCTGCGTTTAGACATGACAATGGTGTGTGTGTATGACTTTCGTTATCAATGTTGAGGATGGGGAGGAAGGAGAAAAGAACTTTGGACTTCCAGAATAATATAGAATATCCAACTCTTGTTTGTATCAATCCTTTTCCGGCTATCTGAGCTCTGATCTGGCTAGTAACGTAATTGATTTGGGGCTGGTGTCAGTCAAGCTTCGATTCAACAAGTTGCCTGCTCAGCCCCAGCCGGCAGAGATCTATAATTAACCATGCAGCTACTGGCTGAACCTTCAGATTTTCAGGTTTAGTTGTTTCATTAAACGTAAAATCGTGTCCAAGTGAGTCTAAATAAATAAAAAAAAGTATCTCAAAATACCCTCCCAGCACTGTTTTTCAGTCAGGGTCTACCAACCATCACCATGCACATTGCTCCGGATATAAACCCAACCCATCATTCCCCATATCTCTAGCCTCATGCAACCATCATAAAATCAATATCCAGATCCGTAACACCAAAGGGTTTGATGCATCCAACTGAAGAAATCCGAGTCCAACCTAGAGTGCAAGGGAGACTGTGATGAAACGAAAAAAAAAGCACTTAAATGCTTCACAGATGCAAATTATGAAGGCAATGAGGGGATATATTATACATGGTAATGGTATATGGAGCGCTTAAATATGAAGTAAACATGATACTCTAGTTGATATTCGAAGGAATCAAACATCTTAAATCCGCTGGCATGACCTCATAATACGTCAGAAAAAAAAAAGGAAATGCTTCGCGATTCATCCTCCACTGCTGTTGCCACTGGTATCGTGGTGCCGTAGCTCCCGAAGAATGGTAACTGCCTTGTTCACTTCATTACTCGCAATGACTGCAAGTTTAGATTTGGTTTCTGAGTCCAAGGCACCCGTAGAGTCAACTTGATCGTACAAAAGCCGGGATATTCGGCGGTTTATATCTGTATATTGTTCCTTGGAAACCTCCTTTCTGCGGTAGAACGGTTTTAGAACGGTACTGACCAGCTTTTGTAGGTCGGATTTAACGGAAAGGGATAGTCCTGGGAGCCCATCACGAGTAGGAGAGGTCTCGTTAGAACGGGAGCGGAATCGAGAGAGAGGAGAGTTGCTGTTCAGAGTCCTTGCGGCAGCGGGAAGGCGGCTCCTAGATCTTGTCTGCTCCGTAGGTGCAGGGTCATGCGTGGGGGAGGACCATGAGGGTGAAAATTCAGGCGATGAAAAAGTGGGCTCGCTAATAGCAGGGCTGATTGTAGGCGATTTGGATTGTTTATGTGGTGGGGGTGTGATTGATGAAGGGCGCGAAGATGATGGACTTGAGGACAGGTGAGATCGCGCAGGTGACGATGGACCGGATGATCCCATATCGACAGTAGTTGAAGGGGCGGTGGCCAGACGATAAGTGCTGTTGGCATTATTGGGGGTGGAGGATGCTTCGACTTCCTTGAGGAGAGATTGTAGAAAACTAGGGCCCTGAGGAAGGTTGGTCGAGATGTTTTTGCTACTGTCCTGACCGTCAAGCTGCCTCGTACGGCTGGATGATGGTTCTCCCGAGTGCTCAAGCATGTCTGGAAGAGCCTCGGGCCGCTTAGTTCGAGGTCGTTTAAGTTTGCGTTCTGGTTGGTTCGGTTCTGGGTCTATCGGTGATGCGGTTGGAGATTTTCGTTTCCTGCGGTTGGGATTTGGGTTGGGGCCATCATCGATTTCCTTTGCCCTCTCGAAAGCATTCCAGGCTCTGACCTCATCAACAGATTCTGGCTCTGGAGTTTCTATTCTTTGCCTAGGTCGAGAGGGCCAGCCCCGACGCATCTCAAACAGGGCGGGAGCAGTGTCGCGAAACCGGTTAGGCCCGCCTTGACGTTCAGCGATGCGAAACCTGCGTTCCCATGCCCTGAATTCCCTCCTGTTTGATGCATCGCGCCTTCTATGTTGCAAAATGCGGTCTGCAGCTTGTTCGTCGTCAAAGGGGAAGTCAAGGTCTAGATTAAGTTGATCCCACACCGATTGCCAGACTCGCGCCCAGTGAAAAGCATGCATTTGACTGCGATTCCGATCTCGTCTCTGATCTTCGCGAGTGCGACGACTAGGCCGAGTGCGAGGGGGCCGAGTTGGCTGAGGGGCAAGAGCGCGTTGTGTTTCACAGTTGGCGCAATACCAATCCCCGGCTGGAACGCTATCCAAGCCAACACAGTAGGTATGTGAAGCTACGTTGCAGCCATCACAGAGTAGCAAAACTGCTTCGTTATCATCATCTCCACACACAGGGCATGGCAGAAACTCTGTTTCTTCAGGAAGGTCGTCGATAATCATGAATGGGTCGATGTCAGCAACTTGAACCCGATCTTCGACGACATAAGAGGATAGAACGGGACCTATACGATAGATATCATGTCAGCAAAACTGAATACAGAATAGATACTAAACAAAATATCTAAATTGGAATATAAGTAAAGGTAGACTTTACCTCCAATCTTCTGGACTAGTTCGACAACATTAAAGTTCTGCCTACAGATCGGACAGCTATTTGCACGTTCAACCCACGGTTTTAAGCAATCGTTGTGAAGGTTATGGCCACAAGGGAGGAGATGGGCAATATTCCCAACCTCTTCGACGGCTATGGCTGTGCTGGCTGTCGTGGTGGATTCTTCTTTGGCCGATTCAAGAGTGATTACAACGTCATGATGTTGTTGGTTGTTCTCATGGTCAGGCGGCCTTGGCAAGTTCAGAGCTTCGGGGAAATTGGAGATCCCTTCTTCTCCAAGGTCGCCTAAACATACGATGCAGGTGTCTGCCATTGTTGATAAAAGGGGAGTTAAGAGGACACCTGCGAGAGCTGTGTGGCGGCATGAAGGATAGCTCAGGGCAAGGAAGGGATTGGATGTAGACTGATGGCGCAGGAGGAGCGAGCGAGGTTGTGGTCGTGGTGTGGGGGGGCAGAAAGACGTGGGCGCTGGTCCCTTTTGAGTAAGACGCTAGTGGCCGGAGCTAGGCCATATTGGGTTAGACTCGGCCAACCAACCCAGCCCGTGACCCAGCAAGTGACCCCGTGCTCCTGGATCCCGTGACTTCTCTTATCAAATGCTCTTCTTTTTTCCCCAAATGCCATATTAACTAACGACTAACAGTGGTGCATCGGATCAGTCCACTGCTTGAACTGAGTAAAAGTTGAAACTGAGTAAAAGCCGGCGAGAGCTCTCAAAGATGTGGTGGCAGGCCGTTTATAACCAGACTTGACCCCGAGACTGTATCTAACTAGCTGTACTGGTCTGGTTTTCATAACTAGAATATGTTCTGTTCGATAAGAGATAGTGCCTATCTAGAATCTTGCGAATGCTGTTATCACAGCCTAGCCAGCCAGTATACCTAGGACGATGTCTAATGTAGCCTTGATCTAACATCACCTTGGTCTGCTGCTGGGATCATATGTGCTGGTGGTGGTCTAAGATGTGGTAACTAACTAACTAGCGGATCAAACCTCCTTAGACCGGGAGTGGTTTCATGTCTGGCTTCGATGGAAGAGAGGACTGCGATATCTCTGACCTGCCTCATGACGACCTGGTTGACTGGACGGTCCTGAGGGTTTAATTCGGGAGCAATGCCCACTGTTCGACTGGATCCTCCCTCTTCTCTGGTTGTACCATTCTCTAACTGTAGATTACCGCCTGGCCGATCATTCTAATTTTGACCAGAGTAATATATTACTGCAAAGGAAAAGTTTACTTGTTTATTATTTTCCATAGAAGGTTAATATTATGTGTGTGTAAATAATAATAAATTGCCAGGTGCGGCTCTGCCATTTGTGGTGATACTGCTTCACCCCACAATGTGACAACCCTCAAGAATTAGGTGAGGAATCAACAACAATCATACATTGGGAGTTCATCAACTTTTTATCCGCAGCACCTGTTTTCAAGCTACAGAGATTGTTATACAGTCCTAAATATGGCTGCAGGGTAAGTTTGCTTGGTTACATTACCTTCCTATCGATTTAAAACAAGTCTAATGTGCTATTTCCTCCAGGCCAATCGCCTCAGCTGTAGCGCCGCCAGATCAACCCCAATCCTCGCCGGGCCTGGATAATGCGTTGAAAAGAAGACAAAGCGATTCACAAGCACATGATAACAAGCGACGACGGCTCAGCACGGAAGATTCACTTTCACCACAAATCCTTGAGGATCTCCAAAACCCAGTCCAACTCATACTCCAAGAAACAGTCACTTTACCGAGCAAAACCAAGCTTAACGGCTCACTAGACGGAAAGGAAGGAGGCCGACGGAGACTAGAGACAATAGATGAACGGAAGCGTGGCCGAAGGCTCTTCGGTGCTCTGCTAGGCACACTTTCCCAAGGCTCATCTTCTGCACAGAGGCGGCGATCAGAGATCGATAGAAAGCAACAAGCAAAGCTAAAGCTGCAAGAGAAAGAATACGATGAGTTAACACAAAATAAACATGATGATCATATGGCCGCGAGGAAGAGGGATGGAATTGTCTATTGTCGGCAGTCTGTACGTCAAATCCTTCTTTGTGCCTTACATTGCTACTTGATCCTAACCGGCTCTTTGTAGATGGAGGTTCGCCATTACAATGCGATGGCGTTAGCACACTTTCTCAAGACAAAATCTGAACCCGTTTTGGTAAGTATGCACTTTTATTTTCTTCCATTGAGAAAATGCATTTTTGTTGACATGGACTAACTGCGTTTTTTATGCAGTACTACAAACCATGGCATCTGCAACCTCAGGAGAAAGCCAGAATACAAGTACAAATCGAGGAATCTAAAGCCATAATAGTCAGTGAAAAAGCAGATTTCGACCGCAAGCATCCTCAACCAGACCAACAAGACCAAAACAATGTCAGGCAAATGTCAACCAAGAATATATCTTCAACTGTGACGGATACGGTGGGTAGCACTGCTGACAATAAGAAACAGATGGAAGATACCCCGCGATCCCCATCTTCTGCTAATCCTACTACTACTGTTACAACTGATACAACAACTGCTGCTACTACTGACCACTCTGAAACCCCCATGAATCTCGCTAACCCAGCTAACTACTTAAACGACTCTCTTGAAGATGATAGCTTCGAGGTTGTAATGGAAGAAATTGAAGATACTGTTATTTACTAGGCACACTTTCATTTCCCCTTGCACTGAACCTTTGATTTTCTGCTTCACAGTCCTTCTTCCTACCTTTTGTCTGCTTCTAGTGACTGCCACTGGTATTAATATGTGCCCTGTGGTGCCATTGCTTGATCTAAGGGTTTGAAATATGCTACGTGGGATACGGGAATCTGATTTCACTAACAACGTCATGGCCACCCCCGATATCATGATATCATGTAAATAATCGATCCATGTAAAAGGCCAACAGATATGAGCTGAGAGCTCCATATAGTTTGCAAGTAACTGCCTCATAATGCGATACGGAATTTTTACCCCATACTTCCCAGTTGTGCTCTCTTTTAATTGATAATCTCCGAACCCCTCGTTTACTACCTCGGTTGCATGCATGAACGAACAACAGGATGACTCCTCTTCCAGTAGCCAAGTCAACTGGGTTAATGTTCCCATATGCCAACTTGCTTGGGGGTAGGACGGGACAGGGTCTCGATCCATCCAATATCCGATGATACGCCTTGAGCCAAACAATTGTCTTGTTCGTTTTTTTATATATAATCAGCGATATAACCCGCGATAGCAACCAGCCCCGAATGCAACGTTGTGTTCACTCCATCCAGAGCCTTATAATTGAACTGAGCTAGCATCATAGCCAGCTATCTCTTTTCTAGCTTCTTGTCCAGATCGATATGGCCGCCGATAAAATCGCTGTATCAGGGGATCCTAGGATCCAACGTTGCACAACTGTCGCCAACGGAACGACTTACGGTACCGTTAGCTGTTCCGCCCCTCTTTAGTAGCTATTGACTGACAGAATCTTGATCAGGCTATCTCCTCGCAGTACCTCCAAATGGCAAATATCGTGCAACCATCTTCCTGGTTCGTCCCAGCCCGGGCCCAACCGATATACCTACGATTCAAGATACATGATGATGGATGCTAATATAGTATGAATAGATTCATGGGTTCCCCGATCTCTCAATGGGATGGCGGTATCAAATCCCCACTCTCCTTAAGATGGGCCTCCGAGTTGTAGCTCCAGACTGTATTGGATATGGGAGATCCGATGCTCCGGAATTCACAGAGCAAACGGCCTGGAAGTACGGGATAAAGAAGTGTGCAACGGATATGAAAGAGATTGCAAACCAGCTCGGCGCTTCACAGATTATTCTCGGTGGACATGATTGGTATGTCTCTGACCATATCAACCATTTGACTATCTATATCGTACATTCTCGGGAACAAAAGCTAAAATTTATATGTTTATCGGGGCGGGATGGTTGTTTACCGCATTGCTCAGTTTTATCCAGACTTTATTACCCATATATTTGCAATCTGCACGCCATATTCCCCCGTTCAGCCAGAATTCGTACCACTTGAGCAGGTAGTCAAGCGCATTCCTTTCTTTGGGTATCAATTGCACTTTGCACATGGCGGATTGGAACATATCCTTAACACCAAGAACGATATACGCCAATTTTTGATTTCCCTGTACGGTGGCCGAACGCCCAAAGGAGAAGTCGGAATGAGCGTCATGAGCGGGATAAAATTAGACAAACTGCCTGACTTGCAGCCGTCATCCATACTCAGCGAAGAGGTAGGTCAATGCGCATATAGATCTAAATTTGTTTACATTGTGTCGCACTTTCTAAGAAGTTTTACTGATGTGTTTATTAGGAATTGGATTACTATGCAACAGAATTCTCCAGAACTGGACTTCATGGGCCATGTAAGTGTTCTCTCAAATAGAGGCGTTAATGTAAGAGTATCTACATGGGAAGTTCTTAACCTTATATTCAACACCATGTAGTAAGTTGGTATCGTACTCGAGCACAGAACTTTAAAGAGGAGCGCGAAATCCAAGGCCGCACCATTGATGTTCCAGTGCTCTTCGTCAGGGCCATCAATGACCAAGCACTCCGACCTGAACTATCCAAGGACATGGCTAAGCGACTGCAGCATGTCACCGTAAGGGAGGTCGACGCCGGGCACTGGGCGCTGTGGCAAGCACCTGAGGCTTGTAACCAGGTTCTTATGGAATGGTTTGAAGAGGTGGTGTTCGGGAACAAGGCCAAATTGTAAGAGACCACGAAGCTCTTTATATCCGGAGTAGTTTATGAATCATGGTAATCAAGATATAGTACCATTTGATGCTAGAAATAAAAAGAAAAAAAAGAAAAAAGGAAACAAACTTCGCAGTTTCATGTAAATCTACCCTGTAGTCTTTGGTTTTGAATATGTTATCAAAAGAAAAGGGTTAAGCAGCTGGAACGAAGGATCAATCTTTCAGAAGCTTAACCTGAAAATGTATCCCAACTTTCTCTAACCGGTCAATATATTCCTGCTCAAGGGCAGCCGGAGTCACGTATCCCCCTTTAATCTCTCTGGTAACTCTCTTACTTCTGGCCAAAACCATACCTGCCTCTGCAAGTAATACTCCCGTCATGGTGTACGGACCACCCTCGTACCTATACGATCCTAATACTTTGACATCATTTCTTGCTGGATCTGGGTGTTCTGCTTTTGCAATACCCCGATATTCAACCCTGCTTCCCCTGCTTTCATCGGGCGGGCCCTGGCCAGGCGTGGTGACATAATGCCGCAACAACCATCGTACAGGAGCAAGGGAGATAGAAAGTGCACCAATAATGATGAAAATGTGGGTAAAAATGCCAGTGAACAGATTGCGTGTTTTCATGTACTCCCGGAATCGGAAATTCTGGTGGAATATCTGAGGCATCAGTGAGCTAGTGCGATGGACTATCGGTTCATCGCAGCTCGCTGCGATAGCAGTGGTCACCACCCCAATGTCAGAGACATAATGGGCACCGATGATCTTTTGGTATATCGGAGTGCTTTTGATGGCTGCTGGCCTATTGATTGATAGCTCATAGGGGTCAGAATGACGGTATTCAGCGCCGCCAAAATTTTCGAGTACGGATGCAAGAGTTCCCCCACTAAAGCCTGGCGCTCTGTATATATTTAGCACATCAGAAGCTGTAAAACCCGGAGAGAAACGCTTGGTGGAAGGGTGTCGCGTACTTTAGTTCATACAAAGTCATTATTACTTCGCTTGTCAGAATATTGAAATCTTCTTTTATGGAGTTGGCCATGGCCCAGGTCAATAGGTCTGCCGGTGCACTCTCCATACCACCCCCAGATATCAACTAAATGAGTTCAAGTCAATAAGGTATATGGTTGAAGATGGGAGAAGCTTGAATAAAACATACAATTGCACCAGAAGACTTTGCGGTCTCGTGGAATTGATCGACCATGCTCTTTATCCATTTGAATTCGCCAGTACTGATCATCAAATATTAGCTTGCTAGAATACACGAGATGCATCGATCCGTTAGGATATATATCTGGGCGAGTTTTCTCTTACACATCCATATAATGGGTGCCATTAACGGCACAGGCCTTTACTACAGGTGCGGAATATAAAACATAGGGTCCGACACAGTTTAATATGACCCTAGTTCTACGAACTAAGTCCCCCAATTCCGGGCTATCTAGCTGAACCTGAAAGACCTCTTGTTATTTTTGTGAAGGTTAGTTAGCACATGAAATTAAGCAACAGGACCAAGTCATCCACAGGAAATTAAGCAGTCACTCCATCATGGGGGTAATGGCATACCTGGGGGTCTACGGTCACTATTTAACGCTTGGAGCTCTGTCGCCAATGCTTCGAGTTTTTGAGTGGACCGGCCAGCAATTCCCCATTTTAGGTCAGTAGGAAGGCTCTTCGCAATGTGCTCGGCACAGAGCTTCCCAGTATAGCCTGTGGCTCCAAGAAGCACAATCTCGAAGTCTCTCACAGCGGCCATGTTTGGAGAAAGGGATATATACTCCTTTTCCTATTATTCCGGATGGGCCTCGATCAATATGGTAAAGTAATTTGGGCCTTTATATAGCTTCCATGAATGTCACTTTAACCCCGGATGTTCGTGGCAAGCAAAGAACCAGGTATAATAGCTAACTCTGGAGCTACCTACAGAGAACGAACTAATAACTCTCAACTACTCCATAGTTAGCTTAGCTCACTGTAATCTTAATCTTAGCCTGATGCCTGATGGAGCGAGGTGACGTATGGGCTAATCACGTGATTTATTCGCTGTGTGCACGGCGCCAAGGCTTTGGCCGCCCGCAAAGGAAAGTAAGCGAGCCCACAACCTTCAGCGAAACATCGCGCCCGTCGCCAGCCTTTCAATTTTCCAACCCATCGCAGAGGATCTCGACTTTCGCTGTCTCTTAATCCCACAGAAAGCGCGACAAAATGACGAAGCGCACCAAGAGTAAGTCTCGCGGCCTTTTAAATTGCTAGCCAGTGTCGTCTTTTTTTCTAATTGGTGATCAACAGAGGTCGGTGTTACCGGTAAATATGGTACTAGGTACGAATCACTCAATTACTCTTGAACGATAATTTCGAAGCCCACGGACGAAAGACCTTTTTCTCCAAAGCGGGAGAAAAAAAACCAAAGAGAAAATGAAGATTTTTAAGGTCTATTCAACTGATTGTGGTCTTATATGCTGGTAGATACGGTGCCTCGCTCAGGAAGCAGGTGAAGAAGATGGAAGTCACCCAGCACGCCCGTTACATCTGCACATTCTGTGGCAAGAACTCCGTAAAGCGAAAGGCCGTTGGAATCTGGGAATGTCGATCCTGCAAGAAGTCCGTTGCTGGTGGTGCCTGGACCGTTTCGTAAGATTTCTCTCCCTTCCGTCTAAACGACTAATTGGGATAAATACAATCGACTAACATTCTGGGTGGCATTTTTTACTAGCACTGCTGCTGCCGCTGCCACGCGATCTACCATCCGTCGTCTACGAGAAATTGCGGAAGTTTAAATCCTTGGGACCAACGGACAAAATGGAGTTCATAATTCTTTAGCCTTTTAATGAATGGGAAAATTTTTTTTTCTGTCAAATATTTCCATATGATTATTATGACCCTCGATCAGGACTTTGGAGGAGGTGGTGAAGAAGAGACAGTCTGCTCTGTGTGAATCTGTTCGGTCACTCAACCTCCCACTTCGTCGAGAAACCACGGTGCCTCGAATGTCATCCGGTAACCGAATGGCACCAATAGAATGATAACAATAAAAGAAACAAAAATTGAACAAAAAAACAAGAACAAAGAATATTTTTTTCCCCAGTTGGTTCTAGACTTTCCTGTTTCTGACCATGAATCCATATCGGGCTCTAGCTCACTGTCACGCGGAGTTTTAACTACGAAGCTTCGAGCTGTTGGTAGCCCTGATGCAAATGGCAGTTTTGCCGGATTTCTCACTATTGGGAGCAGCTCATGGCCACTGCACGGGTTATTCCTTGAACTCAAGTTTGTGCAGCGTATAATCAACTGGTATAAGAACTATCTAGGTCGGTGCTAACTAGCCAAGTTGCTGATTATGCACCCAGAGTCTTCCCTTCCCTCCTTGGATCTTTCATCTTGGTTCCATAACTCATGGCAATACGCTCTTTCATGTGCTCCTCGACTGTCCTGTAAACATCAGGACCGCCATCACCATCTCGATCAAACAATTTCACTGGCTCAAGTACCGCGTCCAGACACCCATCTAGAAAAAATACAATGCTATACCTTTCGTTTTCGGGTCTCTTACACACAACACGGTGCATGCTGCTCTTGTACACCCCGTTTGTGACCATACTCACCATATCTCCGATATTGACAACGTATGCCTCAGGGTTTGGGTCGATGGGCCTCCAAACATTCTTTCCATCAGTCACTTCAAGAACCTCAAGTCCTGGGTTTTCATCTTGGAGCAGGAGAGTAATTGTGCCGAAATCGGTGTGTGCGGATGCTCCATATTGGGGTTTACCTGTAGGGTTATTTCCGGATCGTATAGCGGATGGGTAATGGAGCAAGCGGAGAGGGCAGGCTGGCGTCGAGTCTAGCCTTATAATATCGCGCATTACGGCTGGTATATCTTTATGATCACCATTGTTCAGAGCCATCGTCTCCCCAACCAACTCGTGAACTCTGATGGCAAGATGTTGGATCGCATCGTAATATTGTTCACAAGGGTGCTGGAATTCAGACTCCGGAAGCAATGATCTTGGAGGCCACACGTTGGGCCCCATGAAAAAACGACCATGCAGTGGATCTGATTCCGGAACATGCTTCCCAATGTAGTAGCCCTAGGTCGCTGAGTTCAGCTTCCATACAGATTAAAAGAATTACCGCTAGACGATGTAGTCGACAGTAGAATATCTAGGCATATGACTGTAAGCTATACGAAATGAATTTGTTACCTCTTTTAAATCCGGCAAGACTCCCTCTTCGTAGGATTGGCTTGCCAGCACATCATATCCTCTATTACCTGCAAACTTGGAGGCGGCAAGGTTCATTTTTTCCTCAAATGGAAGAGCAAAGAATGACTTTGCAGCACGGAATACTTCCTCTTGAAGTGTCCTCGGGATTTTGTGCCCGATTATCTGGAAAAATCCAGATGAAATCGATGCCTTACGAACATCATTGATGACTTTGATGGCATCCTCCGATCGGGGATTATCGAGATATGGGGATATATCAATCGTTGGGACGAATGGCGTACTGTCGGTAGACATGGCGACCGCTTTCTGTCTCAGATACGAGCTTGTCTTTTGGAATTTCGCCAAAATCCATAGATGTCGGCTCTTCACACCTGTCCTCGCCAGTTGGTTCAACAAGGGCATTCAAATGTACCTATCCTGATTGCTGGGTTATCCTTTTCGCTAGGAAGATGTGCGGATAAGAACAGAATAGAGTCCTTCCAGGAGGTAACAATAATCCAGAGCACATATAAGGTGGCCGGTTGATCAACTACAATCGCCTTGATTCTCGGTTTTTAGAATTCGGGATAACGAGTGATAGATATAAGGTCCAGAACAAAAACTCGCCATTCAGACTGCCTAAATCAACATCGTGACGAATATCGAGTGAAACCGTCGCACTATGAAATATGGGTTGATTACCTTCTGTTACACCGTGCGTTGTACTCGGTGGATGCCGAATGTAGCTTGACGTGGTATCATCTGGCTGTTAAGATCCCAAGCAGTCACGATAATATTTGGCTTGTGGAAAGCGCAGGACCTGAGTATTCGGAATCATTCTATCCGTGGAAAGCCCTTCATGGAAGTTATATGCAGAAAGGATATCATATCCAAGAAAAGAATAAGGAGTTTCAAGTAGTAACAACAGCAACACCCAATCCTGGTTGGCTTTGAACGTCGAACTGGAGTGATTTCGGGGCTAGCAACCAAAATGGCTCAGCGTGCTTGGTGACAAGCCCACACGACGACTGCATCTGGGCGACAAATTCTAGACTCTGTTGAACAGAGACTCGCACGGGACCTACTGCAAGTAATAGTCGGGTTGAATGTGACCAACAGTGCACGGACGTTACCATAAGGGCTGGGAATAACAGCTTCCATTCCAATCATATGGATTTGTCTGTGAGATGCCTTGGTAATGGTCGGCCTCGGCCGACAACCCTTAATGAATTTATGAACAGTCCAATCAAATGGTGGAGGACTGTCTTTATTGTTGGTTGTTGGTTGTTGGTTAGGTGGGGAAGAAGATCATAATGCAAGCTGTTTGAGCCCGGTCAATTGTCAAGACAGAATATGTTCGATTATATTTCCGTATATGTACATATACGTTCGATGTATTCTGTCCGTGGAAGCTGAGGTATCGTAGCGATAAATTCTAGTAGCGATATTTGCTCTCCTAGTCGACTGCATCACTTTTCTATATAGAAAGTAAGTATAAAGACGGAGAAGATGCTGATGCGATGATATTGAGACGTGTTACGAACGGCTATGGGGTAGAGAATGAAGCAATTTTCACCAGTAATCTCCTCTTAAGCACGGCCCCGATTGGGAAAACCATGAATGACATCGCGCTCAGGTGCAAAGGAGAGTTGTCAACAGGGGACACATAGTTATATCATTACCCCTGTCAAACACAAGCAAGGAAGCCTAAAAAATGGCCTTCCGGGGAAAAAGAATCGATTCCATGAGGACAGAAAGGAGGCTTAGACATGCTACCACATGGTCTTGTCCTTGTTTGGGAGGCATCTATGTTCTGAATCAACTATTTCTATTTTCCAGTTAGAATGCTCATTTTTTGAATCTTAACTTGGTAAAATTTATTTTCACTCTTACCAAACTCATATGGATGGAATTCTTAACATGAGCATCTGTGCGGAATCGAAGAGTCGAAAGCTATGGTCAGAGAAAGAAGACCATATCCTTCGCTCTCAAGTTGCAAGACAAGGTATTCGCAAGCAGGAAAAAGAATGTGCGTATATAAACCTGACAAGGCATCAAATTAGCAGACCAAAGCAAACCTAGAGATTGGCGAACGATTGCAGAAAAGTTGCCTGGGCGAAGTAATAAAGGTTATTCTACCTCTTTTTTTCTCTGCACTCTGTCCAAAAGAATCTAACCTTATAGCCTAGACTGTAGAAAGCGATGGATCAAGTTGGACAGCCCAGTCAAGAAGGGTCCTTGGAGTAACGATGAAGACCAGCGTCTTCACAAGGGAGTGCTCCTACATTCAAACGTGTCAGTTCCAAGGTGCAGCATATTTCATTGCATGTTTAAATCCTTAGGCTAACATAAACAATTGGTAGATGGACGGAGGTCGCCCAAGTTGTAGGAACACGGCATGCTGACCGTTAGTTGAACTTACCTACTCGCAATGTGTGCCAAATGATCATTGATTCGCATATGAGATGCTAAGATGTTAAAATAGAATGTGCAAAACGCTGGTTACATTTTTTGAACCCAACCTTGAACCATAGCGAGTGGACGGAGCAGGAAGACAGGTGTCTTCTAGCTGAAGTTGAGAAGGGAGGCCGCAACTGGAGAAAAATCGTGGATGCATATTTGCCAGATCGTTCAGCTACTGATGCAAAGAATAGGTTGGTAGATCCCATCTCAACAGTATCCAATATGTTTCACACGACCATGAGGCTTAGGCTCAAGTGTTACTTCCATTCGAGAATTTAGATACTCGATCCTCCAACGAAATCTCAAAATCCAGGATGGCCAATGCACAATCACAGGGGTAGATCGACACAGATTCTCAAGGCGGCGTAGGAATAGCAGCGTCTTCGAAAATTTGTCTCCTGGTAGTGAATGTTCGCCTAGGTCGCCGAATTTCATGGAAGAATATTATCTTAGTTCATCCGGGCGAACGAACGAGCCTATTCTCCTAATTGGCAATGTGCAAGATGTCCCGTCAATGATACGTGGACAAACCCAACAAGCTGAATGCTATCCGCTACAATCCTCATCAACAGTCCACCAGTCGAGTTTAAATTGTGGCCAACAGGAAATTGACCAGGACTCTGGCATATCCACCCATTTGTTTGGTGATCTCTTGATGGATACCGAGAACAGGCTTTGCACAGGCATGGAAGACCAGATCTTTGGAAACCCACAGAATTGGAGCAGAGAGAATGGGATTAAATCATTACTGGACCCGGGGATCGCAAGTTCTTCAACAGGCGATTATCCGGAGATTCAACAAGAAGCCAGTACATCAGGATTCCTCTGCGAGAATAGCACGATAATAGACGTAAATGGCCCCAAATACCAGGCTAATGAAAACCTAGCTGCAACAACACTGGTTGGACAGGTTGGTGACATTACTCCCTTAGCATCAAGCAGCTCTCGGGGAGTTGAAGATCCAGGTTTGGTGAGAAGCAGAAAAAGCACAATGGTTTTACAAAACATGCAGCCGGACCAAGTAGGACAGGTATTGGAGTTGCTATTTGCTTCGAATTCAACTGTGAATGTCAACATCATTAGCCATAATTATGAAGAAATGTTGCCATAGTAGACATTGGCAGTGTAGTCGGGATAGTGCTGAAAGAGCAGAAGGGATCAAACCAGATCAGTTTCATTATTTAATTTGTGACATAGCCAAATGATGAAACATCTTTTCAGCTTTTTTTCTAGCAATCTCTGAGACCCTGATGCGGAGGGATACCCCAAGATCTCAGCCCTGGAATTCCAAGGCCTAGTACTACTCTGAGTAAGGAAAAAACAAATCCCCAGTATAAACAATAATGAGATGCTGTTTATTGCACCATTTTGTCAGTAGAGCAAGATTTTAATTGTCAACTATGGATTGTGCCTCGTCCAAAAAATAAATTGTAGCTCTGCGAGAGACTTAAACTAGTTAAATAATGAGAAGATTGTTCCTGGGCTCAAGTCGATGACAAAAAACATCTTGACTGGGAAATTCGGTGTTAACGTTTCTAACTCCGAAATACTCAGCTCCCCTCTGTTGTTGATGGCAGAGGGTGTTGGACTAATCGAATACTGAGCTTCACATCCTTCAGCTATGACAATGCCCATCTGCAATCCATCTGGTAGGTTTTACGCATTGCCGGCTATTCTTCCCTCAAATTATGGGAAAGAAGTAATAAAGATTAAATGAGCCTTTATTTCTAGAGAACAAAAACTATGTGATCAATCAGACTTATTATAAGAGGGCTGAACAAACCATATTTGATAAACAAGCTAAGAATTTAAAGATGCTTACAGAGCTACACTACGCGCTTGGTAGCTAGGGTAACTCACTTGCCTTTCAAGATATCATCTGCAATCTTTTCTGCAATCATGTCTGTAAACAAATCATCAGTTAGCACAGATATAGATCATCCGGTATATGCAATAGATATATCAGCAGCCGCTTACAGACCGTGGCCATTGGATGGCCTGGGGGTAAAATTGGAAAGATCGAGGCGTCTACAACCCTCAAGCGTTTGACTCCAAATACTCTAGCCTTCGAGTCGACAACTGCATTGGGATCGTTCCTCCTGCCCATTCTGCAAGTGCACGATGCATGGTGAACAACATAGAAACTACTTTGGATCATTTTTAATAAATCTTTGTCAGAAGTTATGTTGATCCCAGGCATGTATTCCTCGCCGACGAGAATTGGGTTGAGTTCTTGGGTGTTGAAAATCTCACGAAGTCGTTTATAGCCGGCGATCGCAATTTCCTGATCACGTCTATCCTCAAGCCAGCGGGGATCTATGATGGGATGATCATAAATATTGCCAGAATGGATGCTGACTGATCCTCGGGAAAAGGGGGCAGCAAGGGCAACCTGGATTGTGCCAAAGTTGTAACCGTGTGGGCCTATCCCTAATATATCCTCCGTGAAGTGGCCATATGCAGATATCACCATGTATTCCACATGAGGCCAGTCGGCAGGTAAAGTTTTGAGACTGTCTATCGTGTACTTTGAGAGGGTTGAAAGGTACTCTTTGGGGAATTTCTCAAATGCTAATTCCAGTATTGGTTAGAATACGCTTCGGCCATGGCAGAAATATTCGGGAATAAGCCTTACCAAGCAAGTCACCACCGTGACTGGCATATGGCCCAGTGGAGGGATATGTGTTGTATTGTTCTGTTGCCACAGCAATAAAGTCTGCTTTTGCAAAGTCGTCGGTGGAGGGTAAGGCGATTCTGTACGATGGCCCACCTAATACATGGTCGGTCATATTTTGTCCTACGCCAGGTCTATCTGCGATCACACTTATGTTACAACGTTTTAGGGTGGCTTCGGGCCCGACACCCGATACCATCAATAACTGAGGAGACTGGATGGCCCCAGCGGAAATGATGACCTCTTTCGAGGCGTTTAGGTTGTATGTGTAGCCACCAACGTCAACGAGAATTCCCGTTGCTCTTTTATCGTCGTCGAATAGGATACGTGTGGCCATAGTATTTGGATAGACAATTAAATTGGGGTTATTTAACCCGACTCGACGCAGAAAACTAGTTTCTGCAGAGTCGCGGGTCTGCTCGGTTGGGTGAATGGTGAAGAGTTGATGTGAGCTACCTATCAGCTTCCCGCTTGTAAAACCTTTGCGTTCATGAATGCCGACTGCGGCTAAGGCCTTTTTCCCCCAGGTTGAAAAAGGCCAGGCGTACGCCGGGAAGGTGAGATGTAACGGGCCTGAACGATTTCCTAGAGTTGAACGATCGTACATTGGTGTGGCGTTCCGAAATCGTGTATCGGGTGGTGGAGTGAAGGTGATACTTTTCTCAAAGAATGGGAGTACCTTATCCCAAGTATACGAGTCGTCACCAACCTTGTCGGCCCATAATTTATAAGATCCTTTTGTGCCTCGCTGATAACAATTGAAATTGCGAGTTGAACTTCCACCGATAGCCTTCCCCCGAGGATAAAGTAATGCCCGATCACCAAAGGCCTGCACGGTTTGAATATTAGCAAACACTTTTACATGGGTGAATGTTGTGAGCTGTAATGTTACCAACCTTCTGTGGAATAACTCTAAAGTTCCAGTCAACCTGGGGAAGCACTCCCATATCATTCCCAGTAAAGGCAACGGCTAAAGCGGGAATTTGAGTATAGTTGCTGTTCCCAATCTCAGAGAAGGATCCCGCCTCAATAACTGCAACCTGATATCCCCCTTCCGCTAAACGTACAGCAAGCGGTAGACCGGCATTCCCAGCCCCAACCACAATATAGTCATAAGATTTATTACCTGGTGAGGCAAATGAACTCCCAAAAAGTCGTCTTGACTGTCGGATGGGGTGACTGGAGCCTGGCTCCGGGATGGATTGCGACCAAGTACGACATTTGTGGCGTGTGAACTGACAGGTAGTAGCTAGGAGTGCAACAAGCAATAAAAGCCTGGCCATTATTCTGACGAACAGAATAAAATGAAAAGCAGTGGGGTGTGGGCGATGGGCTGGTTCGAAGCAAAATCCGGACCTTGTTGTGTCACAAATTGCTATTAGCCCTCCACTACTTCGTGCCTTCCTTGCTGAGCCGGCTGATGATTGCCTAGCATCGCCATTAGAGAATCCTCTAAATGTTTGCCGTAAGCAAGGAGTTGCATGCATGGATTTCACAAGCCCTTGTCCGGCTGTCTTGGATAAAAGCTGTAGCCATGTTCCATAACTTAGGATTCGGAGAATGGCCTTAACAGTTTATACTCCATGGGTTATTTAAGCCCGTTTGATTCCAATCCAGGAAAATTATACGGGTATTTTATGATAGCCATAACTAGCAGAAGCCTGACAGGCTCTTTGGGTGGTATCGTCGTGAAACGTAGAATATCCACCACTCCCAGCTAGTAAGTGCCTAGGCACCTAGTTATTGTAATTATCTAAATATAGTGACTCCGTTGCCAGTCAATTTCTTTAACACTCACGAGGAGTTACAGTGTTAGTGCGGGAGGCCTAGGGCGCGGTTTCCCTCCGCGTAAATATCCTTCATGTGGTGAGATTTTATACTGGGAGATCGCGAGGTCACGGGATTGCACCATAGTCACTTAGTTAATTAACTCCGGAGTAAATTTTTAGTAATTAATTTTCAACTCATTTCAACTAGAATGGGAATCAGATTCGTGCACATAAAACACGCAATACACCTAGTTCCAGGCCTTTCAAACCATCCATCATCGCGCATCTCAAACCATTGTGTTTTAAACCTACCAGCCCACAATGGGAATGAGGCAAGTCTTTGGCAGGCATTTCCCCCACGCTTGCTTCGACTGGGAACACCACAACGTCATAGTTAACTATCGACCAACAGCACCATTAATTCTACCTTTTCGGGATCCTTCTTGATGAATAGTATATCTAGCGGCTGCCAATTATTTATCCAGACCAAAGCATTGCGGCCATATGATCTGTCGAGTTCCGTGGGCTTGTTATACCCGCGGTATTATGTTCTGCCTGATAAGCACGCAAATGCGCGTTATCACATGGAACTTGGTTCCCTTCTAGTGTTCCATTCGATGGCCAATAATATCTATGATTCATAGATGTTGGTTAAATAGCTATTTCCAATTGGGGGACAATGATTTCAACTGGAGATTGGTGATGTGGGGTGTTGAACACTCATACTGAAGAACCGATACCAGCTCCCCCTTGCTCGGAGCTTGTCACGAAGACTTGGAAATATCTGGATCAATCATGTTTCTACTCAGGCCCGTTTACTCAGTGCCCGAATTTACAAGTTTTCATAGTTGCCATCTTCATGTGTGTCAAACAATTTCATGTCCGGCTGCACAGTTAGTTCATCCCGACATTTGCCCTGTAACCTCGCCCGATATCTGTTAAACCGGTCGCTCTAATCCTACTGTGTCATTTCTTCCCGATCATCCGATTTTCGGTTGATTTCCCTTCATTAATATCTCATCTCGCTCGATTATTTAGCTTGTCGTTTCTGGGCATATCAATGCGGAAGAATTGCCCAGAAACACATCCAAACTACACCAATTCATTTCCCTACTTCCAAAGCGGGATGGCTGGCAATTTGTCCTCCCTCTCAAGAGGGTCTACTGTTCTTCTTTTCGGACCGCAAGCTCTTACCTTTGATGAGCAATCTTTCAATAGGTTAAAGTCCTCTTTGTTGGACACCCCGGACAACCGATGGATTTTGGATGTTATTTTTGAGCTCCCTGAATTCTGGAAGCTAGCAGCTAGATTAATACCCGTCCTTGGCTCTATAGATGGGGAAGGTTTACTTAACCACTGGATTGATAGCTTCAAGCAGGCTCAAATCAGCCAAAAGATAATTCCTCTTCCTAACATTATTCTAACTCCTCTGGTTGTGATTATACATTTGACCCAATACTTGAAATGCTGGGATTGCATCCATGCATCCATGGATGATGTGCAAACACCGGAGATAACTTCGTCAGCAAAATGTAAGAGCCTCGGCTTCTGCACTGGGGTTTTAAGTGCGACTGCAATATCTATTTCTACAACAAAAACTCAGCTCCAAATGAATGGAGCGGTAGCTATTCGCTTGGCTATGCTTATTGGAGCCTTAGTCGATGCACATGATGTAGGACAGCACGGAGACTCCAAATCACTGTCCGTGACCTGGCCGTCTGCGGATTCGCATGCTACCATGCTGGAGATTCTAGAACAATTTCCAGAGGTAGCTATCCACCCTAACTCCTGCTATAAAGTTGAGGTTTAACTGACTTGTATGGGCTAGGCGTATATCTCGGTGCTATTCGACGAGAAACGTGTTACAATAACAACATCTAAGAGTACCATAGCTCGTTTAATCGAAAATATGAGGATGGCTGGCTTAACGGCCGCGGAGGTAAATCTCCATGGCCGTTTTCACCACGAGAATTATCTCGACAGTACAAACCTCATGATACAACTCTGTGACCAGAATTCGTCCCTTCAATTCGTAGTGGATTCGGAGCCAGGTTCGCTATCAGAAGGTGGAGAAGTGAGCGGCCTTGCTCACAAAGACCTACATTCCGTTGCTTTGCGCTCTATCCTTGTCGATCAATGTAATTGGTATCGCACCTTTACCTCAACCTACGATACCCATCTTACCGAAGACGGTTCTCGAATATTTCATTTCGGTCACGACGTTTGCATACCGCCATCTTTGATGCGTAAACTTGGCTCGAAATTAATCCAAGCTGGAAATCTCGACGTGAGGACCCCCTCGGTTTCCAGCAACCTTTACAGTTCCGATGCTGGTTCGAACCACTCGATTGATTTATCTGAAGATGGTATTGCCATCGTTGGTTTATCCTGCAAAGTTGCTGGCGCAGAAGACCTTGACCACTTTTGGGACTTGTTATGCGCTGGGAACTCACAGCATTCGGAGCCTCCAAATGATCGTTTCAATTTTCAGACATATTGGCGTGACCTTGATCCCAAACGGAAATGGTATGGAAATTTTGTCTCGGATCATGATGTTTTCGATCATAAATTTTTTAAGAAAAGCCCCCGAGAAATGGCGTCGACTGATCCACAGCAGCGATGGGTGTTACAAATCGCATACCAGGCTTTAGAGCAATCTGGATACTTTTGCTCGGCTGATCCGGACAGACATATAGGATGCTATATAGGAGCAGGGTGCGTGGATTACGAACAAAATATTGCTTGTTATCCCCCAAACGCTTATTCAGCCACCGGAAATTTGAAGAGCTTTATAGCTGGAAAAGTTAGTCACTTCTTTGGATGGACAGGCCCTTCGCTTACCATCGATACTGCTTGCTCATCATCCGCCGTGGCAGTCCATCAAGCCTGCAGGGCAATTCTCACAGGCGAGTGTAGCGCAGCAATAGCAGGGGGTGTTACAATCATGACAAGTCCATTATGGTTCCAGAATCTAGCCGGTGCTTCCTTTTTGAGCCCAACTGGCAACTGTAGGCCGTTTGATGCTGATGCTGATGGATATTGTCGAGGAGAGGGCATTGCTGCTGTGTTTTTGAAGAAAGTTTCATCAGCAATTGCAAATGGGGACCAGATTTTTGGAGTGATATCGGCTACTGCCGTCTACCAAAACCAAAACTGCACTCCAATCACAGTCCCAAATGCCAACTCACTAGCTGACCTGTTCAAAGAAGTGACGCGGAAAGCTAGGCTTGAACCAAAACAAGTCACGGTAGTCGAAGCGCATGGAACAGGAACTCCAGTTGGTGACCCAGCAGAGTACGAAGGTATCCTCCGAGCGTTTGGCGACCCAACCCGTCCTGAACCTCTCTCCTTAGGATCTGTTAAAGGCTTGATTGGCCATACCGAAACCGCAGCTGGCATCGTATCATTGGTTAAAATCGTTCTGATGATACACGAAGCTGCTATCCCCCCACAAGCAAGTTTTAACACAATCAGCCCTCTGATAAAGGCAAATCCAGCAGATAATATAGCAATCCCAACCAAATTGAATCCATGGGATGCCGAATTCCGCGCTGCGCTTATCAACAACTACGGAGCCTCCGGTTCGAATGCATCTCTAGTGGTTACTCAACCACCAAATAAGGCGAAGTCACCCGGTGGTCTATTTCCTGAATCAAAACATCCTATTAGAATTTGTGGTAATGATGACAACAGCCTCCGAAGGTACTCAACGAGGTTCCGCAGGTATCTACAGTCGAAAATTTCGCCGTCAAAGAATTTGAATCTTTCCAATTTGGCATTCAACCTCTGTCGCCAGTCCAACCCAAATCTTAGTCGCCAGTTGATATTTTGCTGCGATTCTGTTGCCAGCTTAGAAGAAAATTTGACAAAATTTGAACATAATGACAAGGATTACCTGCCAATTAGTCTCATAGAGCCAAAACCCGTCATCTTGTGCTTCGGGGGTCAAGTGTCAACATATATCGGTCTGGATTCGCAGATTTACGAAAATTGCAACATCTTTCGCAACTATTTAGATAAATGCAACTTGGTTGGCAAATCACTTGACATTGATAGCATCTATCCAGAAATATTTCAGAAACAAGCAATAGCAGACGTCGTTAAGCTGCAATTTATGCTATTCTCAATGCAATATTCTTGTGCGATGACATGGATCGATTGTGGTGTTGCCCCTGTGGCCCTTGTGGGCCATAGTTTCGGAGAATTGACTGCTCTTTGTGTATCCGGAATATTATCCCTTGTGGATTCTATTAAGTTGATCAAGGATCGGGCTCTTTCGATCAGCAGTTTATGGGGAGATGACAGAGGATCTATGATGGTTGTTGAAAGTGACCTTCAAGAGGTTCAGAGGCTACTCTACGAGTCAAAGAGTCGGTATGTTGGTGATGGTATGGCATCAGTAGCATGCTATAATGGCCCAAAAAGCTTTACTCTTGCTGGTCCAACCGGATCCATTGAAGCGGTTGAGGCGACATTGGTTCAAAATTCAAAATTTTCATCAATGAGAACCAAGAAATTGAAGGTTACAAATGCTTTTCATTCAACTCTGGTTGAACCGTTAATGGAAAGATTAGAACAAGTAGGGCGTGGTTTGCATTTTGGCCAAGCAAAAATACATCTAGAACGGTGTACCGAGTTTGAAACTTCTTTGGATGACTTGGGCTCGAATTTTGTGGCAGATCATATGAGATCTCCTGTATATTTTAACCAGGCGGTTCAGAGAATCTCAAAGCTGCATCCATGCTGCGTGTGGCTTGAGGCTGGTTCCAACTCAACGGTTGCAACCATGGCCGGCCGAGCTTTGAACTTCCCGGCTGGTTCTCACTTCCAAGGGCTTAATATTACGAGTGATAATGGATTGAATGGTCTCACCGATGCTACTATCAATCTATGGAAGCAGGGATTGCATCTAACATTCTGGCCACATCATCAGTCTCAAGCTCCAAACTATACTCCCATGCTTCTTCCTCCATATCAGTTCGATACCTCCAGACATTGGGTCGATCTAAAAACTACTCAGAATCCAAATCGTAATATATCCTCGGGTTCATCGGACCAAATAACTTCATCAACTAGACTTTGGAGTTTTGTTGCATACAAAGATAGCAAGCAACGCCTCGCGAGATTCAGCATCAATACAGGAAGCCAGGAATTTCAGAAATATGTTTCAGGCCACATCATTGCGCATGCTGCTCCACTTTGTCCTAGCACCTTTCAGTTTGATATAGCTATCGAGGCTCTTTTGAGTCTACGCCCTGAATACCTGCAGTCGAATATTCAGCCACAGCTCCGAGGACTTGAAAACCATTCCCCAATCGGCTTAAATTCAAACCAGCAAATCTGGTTGGATGTTGAATGTCTTGACGCCAAATTTTATGATTGGGAGTTCAAGATGATGAGTGATGCTAAAAACAATACTCAAAACTCGAAATTATATGTTTCAGGAAGAATAATATTCAAATCTGCTGACGATATAAATTTCCAAAATCATTTTGCAAGATACGAACGCCTTTCTGGGCATGATCAATGTCTTAGCCTTCTTGACGGGGATGAAGTCGATGATATTATTCAAGGGCGCAATATTTATAAAACGTTTGGAGAAGTAGTTGACTATGGTGAAGTATATCGTGGTGTCAAAAAACTTGTCGGAAAAGGCAACAAATCCGCTGGTCGGATTGTTAAGAAATATACTGGAGAGACTTGGCTTGACACTCCGCTCGCCGATTCATTCTGCCAATGCGCCGGCATTTTTGTGAACTGCATGACTGACATATCAGAGAAGGACATGTACATTTCGAACAAAATTGAGCAATGGATTCGATCACCCAAGATTCTTCCATGCGATTCTCGACCGGAGGTATGGGAGGTGTTAGCGTTTCACCACCGGCCAGCAGAAAAGGAAATTTCCAGCGACGTTTTTGTCTTCGATTCGCGAAATGGTGCACTTGTGGAAACCATCTTGGGGATTGGTTACAAGAAGGTACCAAAGGCCGCCTTGGGGGATATGCTATCTCGTCTTACAACTGGCAGCAAAACTAACGAGGCGATAATTCTACAATCCACTATCAAACCTGAGGGCTTAAACAGCGAACCCTACATAACACCGAAACCAACAAACTCTCAGGCTATCCAAAAATCTTCACAACAAGATGTCACTGGAGATGTCAAAAGTCTTCTATCTACTGTCACAGGAATAGAAATTGATGAGATCAAGAATGACACCAGTCTTGATGCAATTGGAATAGATTCTCTCATGGGTATGGAATTGGCCCGTGAGATTGAGAGCACTTTCAACTGCTCATTAGACATGGAGGCACTTAATGACGTGACGGACTTCAAGAGCCTGTTGAGTTGTATTCAACGTGCTTTGGGAAATGATGATTTATCCCCGCTGCCAACAGAAGCACTGCATCAAGTCGACAAGGAAATATCAGGAGCGCAAAATAGCTGCAATATCCAAGTCAATGGCACACGTGCACATGATAATAGTGCTGGAATGGAATGTAGCAATGCCGTTGCTAAAAACACCCTGACGATTCCGGCCGATATAATTCTAGAGGCCTTCGGGGAGTCAAAACAATTAACGGATAATTTCATCCTCGAAAACAAATTCGCCGATTATTATCACGACGTACTACCCAAGCAAACAGAGCTCTGTATTGCTTACATTGTCGAAGCATTTGAGAAACTAGGTTCATCAATCCGAGCGACGAAACCAGGGCAGCCGCTATTGCGCATAAAACATATTCCAAAGCACAAAAAGTTCGTAAACTACCTCTACATGATGCTGGAGAAGGCTGCCCGAATCATAGATATAGATGGTAGTGGTGGCATGACCCGGACTGTTGTTTCTCCACCGGCTAAATCTGCTGATACCTTGCTCCAAGATCTGATTAACAATTATCCAGATCATTCGAATGATCATAAGCTCACTCATTTAGTTGGTTCAAAATTAGCGGAATGCTTGTCTGGGGAAGCTGACGGGGTCCAGTTGATATTCGGATCCCCTCAGGGGCGAGAGCTTGTTTCGGGCTTGTACGGAGGTTCTCCAATCAATATGACGTGGCTAAAGCAAATGGAGGATATTCTGAATCGCATCGCGTCTAAACTTCCCATAGATGAAGGCCCGCTTAAGATCCTTGAAATGGGAGCTGGTACGGGGGGTGCAACCGCAATACTCGCCCCTCTTCTCGCCAGTCTTAGCATTCCAGTGGAGTATACTTTTACTGACATCTCGCCATCACTTGTTGCGGCTGCTAGAAAAAGGTTCAATTCCAATCCGATTATGCAGTTTCGGGTTCTAGACATTGAAAAAACGCCTCCACCGGACCTACTTCACGGCCAACATATTGTGATTGCCACAAATTGTGTTCACGCAACTCATAATCTTCAACAATCTACACAGAAAATTCACCAGGTCCTGAGACCCGATGGGTTTCTGATGATACTAGAGATGACCGATACGCTCTACTGGGTAGATATTATCTTTGGAGTTCTCGAGGGATGGTGGCTTTATGATGATGGTCGGCAGCATGTTGTTGCCCATGAAACTTTTTGGGAAAAGTCGATGAGATCGGCCGGCTATTCCCACGTTGACTGGACAGAAGGGAATCGCCCGGAAGCAAATTTACAGCGGTTAATTATCGCAATGGCCTCTGGTTCTAGGTATGAGCGTGTACCGCACCTGTCCTTACCTACCCAGTGCTTGGCTACTAACTACACAGCTCGCCAAATCATACTGGATGAGTTAGTTCAAAAATACACCCGCAAATTTGCCATTCTCGGTCGATCCACTAATACAGATGCTTCACCCAAGCTTACAAGCCATTGTGTCCTTGTGACAGGAGCGACTGGAAGCTTAGGCTCTCATCTTGTCTCCCACCTTGCAAGTATATCAAATGTCAACATTGTGATATGCTTGAATAGACGTGGCAGTCAGGATCCTGTACTTCGGCAGCATCGGTCTCTAGAATCCAGAGGAATATCCCTAAATCAGACTGCATTATCGAAACTGAATGTATTTGCAGCCCAGAGTGATAAGCCTTTCCTGGGATTACAGGCGACAGATTATCAGTACCTCGTCAAAAATGTTACATGCATCGTTCATAATGCCTGGCCAATGAGCATCAAGCGCCCATTGACAGGTTTTGAGCCTCAATTCCAAACCATGCAAAATTTGCTTAATTTAGCAGCCGATATATCAAGCAGCCGACCCCAAGGATTTAAGGTCAGGTTCCAGTTTATCTCATCAATCGCTGTCGTCGGATTTTATCCCCTCGTTTATCACCAACCGAACGTTCCAGAGAAAAGAGTGTCTGCTGAATCCGTCCTGGAATCTGGTTATGCGGATGCAAAGCTAGTATGCGAGAAGATGCTCGATGAAACTTTGCATCAATATCCTGACAGGTTTGCCTCGATGGTTGTACGTATTGGTCAAATAGCTGGCTCGAAAACTAGCGGCTACTGGAACCCAGTGGAACATTTTTCGTTCCTAATCAAATCATCACAAACTCTCAAATTATTACCCAAACTGGAAGGGGTATGTGTGCAAGTGAAATCTACCTTCATCGCGAACATCTTGCTGATCAATGATATAGGATTTGTCATGGTGTCCAGTTGACGATGTCGCTGCCACGCTCAGCGACTTACTTATATCTGATTTCACCCCCTATCCCATCTACCACATAGAGAATCCCGCTCGCCAGGGCTGGCAAGAAATGATATCGATTCTAGCAACTTTGCTCGATATTCAAGGTAACTGCATCATCCCGTTCAGCGCATGGTTGAACACCGTACGCCAGTTTCCCGGATCTACCGAATTGGATAATCCTGCCAAAAAGATGATTGATTTCTTTGAACACCATTTCAGGCGTATGTCTTGTGGAGGATTGATCATGGAGACCACGAGGAGTAGGGAGCATTCTACTACATTAGCGACAATGAAGCCAATCAGCGCAAACTTAGTCAAGAAGTATATCATGGCATGGAAGTATTCACAGTTTCTAAGTGGTTAGATTTAGGTGTAAATTAGATAATGTATTAGTTAGTTACAGTCGGAGTTTATGTTCAGGTGATGGATTCAAACACCAGAATATAGATAAAGTACTTCTTTAATTTGCATCACAATCCTGGCTGATAGGATTAGTTTAACTCCAACAGAACACTTATTTGATGCCAAAAATCTAGCAGTGTCTGATACTATTGCCAGCACCGACGAAACTAAAATCCTTCTTTCGGCCAAAATAATATCTTATCCGTGGGGAACTCGTCTCGAAGAGGCATCTTCCGCCGTTTCCAGGGTTAGAGGCTGCTGCAAGGTTTCGATAATTAGACGGCTCCTTATAAGTTTCACCATAAGTAGAACCGACTCCAAACACATTCCCATTGCATTCGATCCAATAAATCTGAGAGGGAGCTATGGTGAGGGCAGCGCCCCCGTATTTTTCGTTGAAATGCTTGTGGAGGGATTTGAGCACACCATGGCCTAGGCCACCACCCTTGATGTTGCAATACCAAGCATCTGCAGTGGTTCCTAGAGCAGCAAGAGCACCGATAGCTAGAGAGATTTTCTAGGTATATTCTATTAGTAAGGAAATCTTTATCTGGCTTTTGTCTAGGAATCTGCCCAGTACTAACCATCTTAACTTCTGTTGCTGTGATACTTGTCTACCAAATGGAATTTTTCAGTATTGTAAGTTGCGATTGAAATCTAAAAGCTAATTAGTACTCAAACTAATGCTTTAACAAAGATTTAAGAAGACAGTTGGAGGTAGATTACCTGTATGCCTGGATTTCGCTTTATTCGATAAAAGATCTTTGGGAGGAGAAGGGAGATTTCAACTGATCTTTATATCTATGATTTCCTCCTCATTTTTTCTGTATGGAGTCAAGTCAGGGGAATTGACTAACTACCTAGGTAGGCAGTGGAAAACCAGACCATAATCAATTTTCATGTCCAGAATTATAACCTTGAAATGGGATTCCTTCCACTCCACCTATTTTGTTTCACTGGGCTATCTCGTGTCCAAAATTAGTGCCAGATAACTAGATACAGAACGACAGAGGTCATAGGTTTCCACAACACACATATATGGCAGAGAATATGCTCTATGCTAGTACAGAGTAATCTGCATAGTTAACTATGTGGAGGAAATGTGGGGAAGTGTAGGAATTGCTCACTAGGTCAAACCCCAACAGCGCTTGTTGCCAGATTGGGATCTAGTGGTAGAGCTGCCATTTCCTGTAGGAGGATTGGCGTAAACCTCGGGCTTCTTGATAGAATCAGAATTCCAGTCGGAGGCCAGTTAAACACCCAGATGGAATATTATATCATATTCATGTTAGAGGGGATTCCCTATGAAGTGGCCTGGGTAAGTAATGTTAGGAAGTAAGCATTTGATAACGAACCAGCCCACTTCAACTTCTAGAATATTGAAATGCCGATTTGATTGTCCGGGGTTAATCAAATATGGAGCAAAGGGGAGTGCTACATTGTTTGAAAAATCACCGAAAAACCACATAGGGGCCATGATATGGACCCTGGTGATCCTTATAATCCACCTGAACTGATCCTTCTAACCGATCAATATCATCTGTTTTGCAGTAAACCTTAACTACAGAGGATAGCCATACCTATTTAATGTCTGCCTTCAGTTCACATGGAATCCCTGGTCCGGAGGGAACTCGTCAAGTACGGAGGTTGGTTTCATAAGTCTTCATGTGCCAAGTTTGTGGCTGTAATATAG